>CM038720.1:34776740-35214240 GCA_021613375.1 Megaleporinus macrocephalus
TCTTTTATTCTCTCTTTCTTTCTCCATCGATCTCTCCCATCTTTTCTTCTTCCCTCTCTCTTCGCTATTTACCCCTTGTTTCTCCTTCTCTCTCCTCTCTCTTTTCTTCCTTCTCCTTCGCACCTCCTCTTTTCTGTCCTCTCCTTCATTTCACTTACTCACTCACTCATATTCTCTCTCTTTTCACTCTTCTTCCTTCCCATTCCTTTTCATTTCATCCTCTTTCCTTTCTTATTCTCCCTCTTCTCTCATTCTTTTTGTTGTTCTTCCTCTTCTATCTCTCTTCTCACTTTCTCATTGCCTGCATTTCTCTCTCTCTCTCTCTTCTCTCACCCTTCTCTTTTTCCTTCTTATCTTATTTGTTGTCAATATCCCGTCTTGATTTTTTCATTCCTCTCCTTCCCTACATCTCTCTCTTTCACTAGCCTCCCTCCATCTTTCTCTCTCTCTTTCTCTTATCCTCTCTCCCTGCATTTCGCTCTCCCCCTCTCTCTCTTTCACTAGCCTCCCTCCATTTTTCTATCTCTCTTTCTTTTACCATGCTCCCTCTTTCCCTACATCTCTCTCTCTCCCTCTCTCTTTTATTAGCTTCCTCCATCTTTTCTCTCTCTTTCTCTTACCCTCTCTCCCCCTCTCTCTCTTTCACTAGCCTCCCTCTATTTTTCTCTCTCTCTATCTTTTATCATGCTCCCTCTTCCCTTACATCTCTCTCTCTTCCTCTGTCTCTTTTACTAGCCTCCCTCCATCTTTTTCTCTCTTTCTCTTACCCTCTCTTCCTGCATCTCGCTCTCCCCTCTCTCTTTTACTAGCCTCCCTCCATCTCTCTCTCTCTTTCTCTTACCCTCCCTCCCTACATCTCGCTCTCCCCCTCTCTCTCTTTCACTAGCCTCCCTCCTTTCTCTCTCTCTCTTTCTCTTACCATGCTCCCTCTTTCCTTACAACTGTCTCTCCCTCTCTCTTTCACTAGCCTCCCTCCATCTTATTCTCTCATTATTTCTCGTAACATGTTTTTTTAAATTCCTTTGTTTGTTTCTGTCTCTCCTTTCTCATTGCCTCCATCTCTTGTCCCTTCCCTCTCTTTTCTTTTCCCTTCCTTGCCTCCCCTCTTCTCCTCCTTCTTGCCATCCATCTCATCCGCTCTCTCCTCATCCTCCTTTTTATTGATTCCCCTCTCTCTCCCCTTCATCCATTTTATTCTCTCTCTATCCGCTTTTCCCTTTCCCTACTTTTCTTCTCCTTCCTGTTTTTTTCTATACCTCTAATTTCTTTTCCCTTCCTCTCATCACCATTTCTCTCTCTCTTTGTCATTCCCTCTTTCTTTTATTCCATGCCTCTTTCCCTCCCCTTTCTCTTCCTTGCTGTTTTTCTGTTTTTATCTCCCTCCTTCCCCTCCCTCCATCTCTCTCCCTCATTCTCCTCTTTCTCTGTCATTCTCTCATTCTTTCTTATTCCCAATCTCTCTAGTGGTCTTTATTTCTGTCTCTCTTTCTCTTTCTCTCCTTTCTCTGCCTTTTCTTTTTCCCTCCTTGTCTTCTCTCCCTCTTGTCTTTTCTCTTGCCCCTCCCTCCCTCTCTCTCTCACCCTCATTTTTCTCTCCTTCTCTCTCATCTCTTTCTCTAGCACTTTTTCTTTCCCTGAGCGACGAGCAAACTCTTCATCCCCCCACCCCCTCTCCCCTAACCACCCTCACTCCCTCCCTCCAGGATTAGGAAGCCATTACCACAGTCATGTTGGGCCAAAGCAAACAGGGTACAGGCTTCACACAGCGAGCGCTGCATCCATCATCACGCCGGCCCTATTATTCGCCATTCCTGCACTCGCGCGCGTACATCACTCTTAATTGGACAGTAGTGGGAGACCCCTCACGACGCTCGGCACCCCAGTGTCGCAAGTCACGGCCAGATACAAAGGAAACAAATTAGTGATGAGAGGAATAATTGGCTGTCATTTCCCATCTCGGCACTTGTGCTGCTGGAGCCCTCGCTGCGGCTCAGGAGAAAAGAGAAAACGAGGGGGCCTGAAATCAGCAAGAAGCTCCACAAACAGAATCGCAGGAGAGATTCTCTCAATACAAGCATTACCTGTTAGATCTCTAATTAGATAATGGGCTGAATCACTTGAGAAAGCTTTCAAGACCCTGGCTGAACACAAGCAGTTCGTAATGGGAGATTGCTTGTAATTAGACAGCGGCCATTGCAATGCGCCGTCTTATTTCTGAGCTACTCTGATCATTTGACATAGAGGCGATTTTCTCCATGTAAACACTCCACAGACTCCATAAACCTCCGTTCTTCCCCGAGGCTTCTTTGAATCCATCCCATCCCAATACACGTACATTAGTCTGGGGGATACAATGTTCATCGGAAGCATGGGGGCCACTATCTATCTGTACAAGATGGTTCTTCAAAGGTTTTTTTACTGGCTCTATATAGAATCATGGAAACGTAAAGATCCCTTGCATGATTAAAGAGTTCTTTGCTTCTCTCCTTTTACTTCATTCTGTTTAAATTCAGATCTGCCAGAGTCGCCATCTACACTCTAAACGCTTCTCATCCTCCGTACTAACCCAAACCAGAACTAACTCTGTCTCTGTACTAACCTAAACCAGAACTAACTCTGTCTCTGTACTAACCCAAACCAGAACTAACTCTGTCTCTTTACTAACCTAAACCAGAACTAACTCTGTCTCTGTACTAACCCAAACCAGAACTAACTCTGTCTCTTTACTAACCTAAACCAGAACTAACTCTGTCTCTGTACTAACCCAAACCAGAACTAACTCTGTCTCTTTACTAACCTAAACCAGAACTAACTCTGTCTCTATACTAACCCAAACCAGAACTAACTCTGTCTCTTTACTAACCTAAACCAGAACTAACTCTGTCTCTGTACTAACCCAAACCAGAACTAACTCTGTCTCTGTACTAACCCAAACCAGAACTAAATCTGTCTCTGTACTAACCCAAACCAGAACTAAATCTGTCTCTGTACTAACCCAAACCAGAACTAACTCTCTCTCTGTACTAACCCAAACCAGAACTAACTCTCTCTCTGTACTAACCTAAACCAGAATTAACTCTGTCTCTGTACTAACCCAAATCAGAACTAACACTGTCTCTGTACTAACCCAAACCAGAACTAACTCTGTCTCTGTACTAACCCAAACCAGAACTAACTCTGTCTCTGTACTAACCCAAACCAGAACTAACTCTGTCTCTGTACTAACCTAAACCAGAACCAACTCTGTCTCTGTACTAACCCAAACCAGAACTAACTCTGTCTCTGTACTAACCCAAATCAGAACTAACACTGTCTCTGTACTAACCCAAATCAGAACTAACTCTGTCTCTGTACTAACCCAAACCAGAACTAACTCTGTCTCTGTACTAACCTAAACCAGAACCAACTCTGTCTCTGTACTAACCCAAACCAGAACTAACTCTGTCTCTGTACTAACCCAAACCAGAACTAACTCTGTCTCTGTACTAACCCAAACCAGAACTAACTCATTTCTCATTCCAAGTAGATAACTGCCCACCTCTCCCGCTGAATACTGTAAAGGACTGACCACCAGCCCCGCCCCCCCGACCCCCCGCACCAACCAGCTCTCCCTTTTATTCATGCCATTTGCTCCATCCTTGACTGCATCGCTGTATCACCCTGATGTAGCACCTGTACAGCTTCTAAAGCTTTTACCTTCAGACTCAGCTTTAGTTTATAAACTGTAAATACTGTGTGACCAGAGGAGGATGGGTCTCTTCTTGTGAGTCCTCCCAAGGTTTCTTCCTCCAGGGAAGGAATTCATGGAAGCTGGAATGATGAAATGAATGTGTTGCAAATATATAGAAAATAAAATCTCAGTCAGGCACTGTCGACCCAGGTTGTGCCACAAACTACGTTAACGTGAAAAGTGTCCATCGTTGACTTTCTTACAGGCTATGAAGGGCAGCTGATGTGTTCAAATGTTGAGATATATGTTTTTCTTTGGACAGCAGCAATGTTTAAACCTTGGCTGCAAGAATTCTCACCCGCACTAAGCATGCAGAGCACATCACTCTGGTCTCGCACCTGGCTGCCCATTACTCCTCCTATTAAATACAAGATACTTCTCATTACTTTTAAGGAGCTACATGGTCTGACACAGTGTATGAAATTTCCCCTGGTATTCGGGGGATCCCAGCTCGGCTACCTTTTCCAAAGTAATTTTGAGACAATCAGGGGATCAAAGAGGTTAAATCTGGGGGTCTGCACATCGTAGTATCCTTGTATTTTGCACCTTGACACCTCCATATTTATCTCAGCTTCTTAATCTATACATCCCTTCATGACAACTTAGGCTTTAGGTTATTTTGCACCTGTTCAGAAGGCAGACTGAATTGTTAAGATAAGCACGATCAATGACTCAATGGTCTTCTTGTTTATTGAATGTAATTAAAATACTCTAATTTGATTGACTAGGTAGTTTAACTCAACTCGTTAGTTGAATTTATTGACTAATATGAAACAAACATTGTTTACAAATTTGTCTTGTGCGACATTAATAAATAAACAATAATAATAATAATAAATAAATGAAGAAATAAAAAGCGGTGATAAATATAACATTTTAGGTTATGTTCTGGTGCATGTAGTGGTCATATAATAGTGTTATACATGTAGGAAACGGTCATTCAGCTGCGTCAGATCCCAACATGCTGGGCATTTGGCTGCTGTTTGTATTTGCTGTAAAATAAATACATTACAGTTATTCACCCAAAAGCTCTATATGCTAACTGATACTAACTTGATCCTAGTTGTAAAAATAAATATGGCTTTGCTGTTTGACATGCTGTTCACCTACAAGCCTTGGTATGAAAACAATGGGTAATAATTTGGCTAAGAATACAAAATTTAGAGCCATAATCTCCCAGCATATCCCATTTTAACACAATTGTTAAATTCCAACAGTTCTTTTTGCTTGCTTTCTGGGATGTATATATATAAAAGTTTTCAAAATAAGTGCTAAACAAATAAACTTGCATTGAATTGAATTGAACCAATAGAAATGCTCCAAAAAGGCTTGAAAAAACGGATGTTCCATTAACTCCCATTAACAGTAATTAACAGCATGTCGTGTATGCAAAGTTTCTATTTTGGAGAGATAAGGTTTTGTTCTGATTGCAATAATATTACAACAAAATTATATTATAACCTAAAATGCACTGAGCTCTCATATAAAGGCTATTGTGCCATGAAGAAGTATTCAGTCCCCTTAATAATCCTCAGATTTGTCTGTATTACAAGTAATATTTAGAGTATTACAGTCAGTACTTTCTCAATAAATCAACCCAGTCTGCTTAAAAGTTACAAATTCACCTGGACTAGTACTTGGGAGAATTACTTTCGCTGCAGTAACAGCTTTAAGCCGGCCGGGATGAGTTTCCTCCAGCCTAAATTCCATCTTTCTGAAAGATTTTCTTCGCAGAAGATTTTGTTGGGGTTAGTTGGATCACGCTGTGGACTGTGAGTGCAACACGTTCTTGATTGGATTGAGATCTTGGCCATGGTAGAACCTTTCTGTTGTGTAGCCGCTCCTGTGGGCTGAAAGGTGAAGTTTCTCCCAAGTTTTGTGAAGTTTCCTCAGCAGGCTGGAGCAGGCTGTCTTGCTGCATCTCCCTGTTTTTTGCACAAACCGTCTGTCCTTCAATTTTAACAAGATGCCCAAAAAACATCCTCACAACACATTCCTGCCACCATCCATACTTGACTGTTGGGATGGTGTTTGTTGAGAAATGGGCGAGGTCAGTGTTTTTGTTTTGAATTTTGATGCTTCATAACAAACAAAGCAAAGATTATTAGATGTTTTTTCGACAGTAATGGCTTTTTTCTAGTCGTCCTCCAGTAGGGGCCAGTTAAATGCTGAGCTCTGTATATCATTTACTGGTGCTGGGTTTTGGGGGGACTGTCTTGTCTGGATAGTGTCTGGGTAGATGGCATAATGCAGCTTCTATTTCCTTACACTTGAAGATTATTTTGTAATCGTTTCATAATTTTTATAATTTTATCTCTATTATTTCTTTTGAATGTTATGTATTCTCCACTTTTACAGTTTGATCAATGGCAACTTAACTAAAAGAGGATATTTTATACAGATAAGTTGTCTTTTTATCTGTGTTTGAGTCACAGGTGTGATACAAGCCTATTGTATCCCTGTAAACACTTGTAAAAGCTGGTTCTTCAATGGTTCTTTAGTAAGCACATTGGTTCTAATTGGTAATTAGAATAAGAATTAGAAATAGGGCTCAGCCATTCTTGCAATGCAAAGCTTTTTTTAATAGTAGAACCATTGCTTTTGCCAGACAGAACTATTTTCTAAAAGATTCTATATAATAGTACGTTTTATTTATATAGCAATTTATATATTAAAATCCAACTAAAGTGATTAACAATACAAAGTAAGAACAAAATAGCATAGAGAATAAAGGTATAGAGCCATATGCAACCATACACATCATATTTACAAAGAACATCAAAACCTAGCACTGCCATTAACGTTATTATGATGGACTCATTTCATTTGACTTGCATGTTTCAAACCCATGTGTCAGCCATGCTGCACCTGAGTCTTAAACAGTGAGTCTCTCATATGACTGGAAAGTTTTTCTTCCAGTTTTGGTGCTGCTAACAACCATAACAACATGACAACAGGGAAAGGCACAACCAATCACACTGACCATATGTGTTACAGGGAGGTAGGACTCGAGTAGAGAATGCGATTTAACCCTTTAATGAGACGTTGACCGATCAGGGTTTTTTTTAGCAGGGGATCAAATTATTGGTGGAGACAATTCAATAATCGCTGGATATTGGTGGGGACGTGCCAATTCCGTCCATGCTAATTCTACACCCTTGCCAAGAATGAAGGTAGCAATTTAAGTGTTTCAGGTGTTTTTTGTCCCATTCTTACTGCAAACATGTACATGCGTCACATGCTTCTTTTCAAAATTCTACACAAATTCTCTATTGGGGACCATTGAGGACTGCAGTCCAGTCTAATACTGAACCCTCTTCTTCCGAAGCCATGCCTGTAATGTGTAATGAAAAATGCAGGACGTCCCTGGAAAAGAGACTTCTTGACTCCAGCGTTTGTTATAAGAGATTAGAGATTACAGGTGTTCAGCTCAGGCGTGCAGTCTTTATGCACTTAATTTCTTCCAGAAATCGTTTAGAGGAATAAATATTCAAATTCTTCACCCTTTTTGAACACCTGTTTAAAATCAAATCATTATTTAATTATGTACCTCATTACTAGCCTTAAATGTTTCCTGTCCCAGCTGTCTTGGTGTGTGTTGCAGACCTGAAATGTAGGAATGGATGCATATTTACAACCAGACATAAGATTTAATATCTTGGGTGCATGTCGTCACTGTCCAGTGAAAAACAAGTATTTTTACTTTCAATTCAGGACAGTTACACACCATGTAACAGCAGTTGTTGCAAAAAAAATTAAAATTAAGAAAAATGTAAATGTTTTTTTTTCTTTGGACGGCGACAATATAGTCTGAAGTGAAACAAAAATCAAAGCACATTGCATTTTTTTGAAATTAGCATTTTTCATACTGCCTTGATTTTCCTGAGTTGGGGTTGCATTATTACAGACAACCAGTATCACTTTAAAGGAGCAGTGCGTGAGATTTAGGGCTATCTGTTATAATAACTGCTGCACAATTTAAGGTGGAATGGGAAAATTTAAAAAAGAAGGTGTCGAATATCCTCATCGGAAATGTTAGCATTCCATCAATGTTGATGTTTTGAACGTAAAACAGCTTATTAGTGGAGGAACTGGTGATAATGAGCTGAGAGTGGAAATATAATTAAAAACACAATAAAATGTTTGAAACATTAAGTTCCTACATTGGACTGATTGTATGAACATGCTGGTGTATATAACGAGAATGTTTTGAGCCTAAAACAGCTTATTAGTGGAGGAAGTAGAGATACCGAGCTGAGAGAAATAAATGAAAATATCATTAAGTGAAGATACCATGTAACTTAGTTTTGGCAGCTGGACCTGATTACCTCTACCAACTATATATACACCCCCATTCGCACACCATTTCCCCGTCTAACAACATCACAAGCCAAGCCTTCAGAGCGTGGGCCATGCTATCAAAAAACACAATAAAACATTTGAAACACTACAATAAAGTTACTACATTGGGCTAATTGTATGAACATGCTGGTGAATATCCTTATCAGATATGTAAGCATTACATGAATATCGAGAATGTTTTAAGCCTTAAATAAGTTATTAGTGGAGGAAGTAGTGATACTGAGCTGAGAGAAATATATGGAAATAAAATTAAAAACACAATAAAACAATTAAAACACTACATTGAAGTTACTGCATTGGACTAATTGTATGAACATGCTGGTGTGTATCTTTATCGGAAATGTTAGCATTCCATCAATAATGTTGATGTTTTAAGCGTAAAACAGCTTATTATTGGAGGACGTAGTGATACTGAGCTCAGAGTGGAAATAACATTAAAAACACAATAAATTGTTTGAAATGTTACGTTCCTACATTGGACTAATTGTATGAACATGCTGGCGAATATTCTTATTGAAAATTGTTAACATTACGTGAATATCGAGAATGTTTTGAGCCTAAAACAGTTTATTAGTGGAGGATAAAATATATGGAAATAAAATTAAAAACACAATAAAACATTTAAAACACTACATTGAAGTTACTATATTGGACTAATTGTATGAACATGCTGGGTAGAAATGCTGGATGGGCAGAATAAACTACTAGAACAACAGTGCTGGATAACCATTTTGTGTTGTGAAACACTGGAGAACCCTAAATTTTGAGGATGGCTCTAGAAGAGCAAAATAGAGTGAATCCTCACCAAGAACATTAAAAACATGAAGAAAGAAAATCTATACGCTTCTCCTTTAACTGAATTCATTTCAGCATTTTTGAAGTATAATTTAACATACAGCAGCGTGTGATTTGTAATCCAGATGAATCTGATTACTTTTAAGGGGATAAACACTTTGGCGAGGCATGTCAAAGCTGACAAAAACAACCTTTATGACACATGACGCCTTTATAATTGGCTGTCAGCTGTCAAAACTGGCTTATGTAGGTGTCGTGTTGCCCTATGAAAACTGCCCTTCTGTAAAGTGCTGCCTATTTTTCCAACTCAATCTTGCGAGTTATGAGCCTCTTTCTCTACAGTAGTGGTAATACATATCCAAATACCCAATCAGATCCACATATCCAGCTCATTTACACGTGTCATCAGTGCCAAGTGAATGAATGTCTCAGATTAATGTGTGGAGTTTTAGCATCTTCGCACATGTACAGTTCCATTCACACACCCGAATTATATATAAATCAGTTCAGTGATGAGGCTGATATTATTCATATCAGTATTTGAGTGAAAAGTGTTGTTCATTTACTTCACATCTGGATTGGTGTGTAGTATAGTCTAGGAATGAATAACACATTTATTAAGCAAATATGTTCTATACTTACATGTTAAACACCTTCACATTCACAATAGCCTTATTCTTTACTGATACCATTACTGAAACCTTGATTGTAAGAAAGAGCTAATGGGCTGCTGTATTAGAAATTGAAGTTTTGCAGGGGACCGTGTCATATGTCTTCATGTATTAATGTCAGTTTAGCTCAACTTTTAGGTCTCAGATGCAAGATCAATATTTTACTGATGAAGATATGATGTCAGAAGTAGATCACTGACTTACCTCCTCAGAAAGCATGTCATTCACCAAGTTTTAAAGGTCTCTTGAATGCTCTTTCATCACACTTGCAATCATCAGATTCATTCGCTGGGGACAAGAGAAACACACAGTCCAACAAATGTTAAAAAATGTTTTTCCTCACATTGTCTGCAATTACACACTTACACCACAGGGATTTCCAAATCCCCAAATCTTACAGGACAAGCAGGACACTGGGATATAATTAAGTCTATACTGGCCACATGTACTATGTCTGTTGCTATCTCTGATACAGAGTTGATATATATATCGATTCTGTATCAGAGATGCTGTGATCCACTGTGTGGGTGCATAAAAAAGTAAAAAATAAAGCTTTATATCTGCTGTTTTGCTCTGAGCTCTATTACGGAATAGGCCAATTGGACTGTGTGGAGGAGAAACACTACTTTGTTATATATAAAACTCAGGATTTTCCAGTCAAGATGCCTAAAAAACATCTCCTATAGTGCAAAATGAACTCTTTTCTGCTCTATCCATCACTCCAAATGTAACTCAATCCTGCCCTCCTGTGGACATACCCAAAGGTGCTGTGTTAAAACTACTGTGCTAAAGTCTTAGACAACTAAGCTGATTGTTTAAAAGCCTTACCTTAACAATAAGTGTATGTTCACCAGTACAAACACCAGATATCATTAGAAAAGATATAAATAATCATAAATAAAAAGTAACATGAATATCTTATTGTGAAAGAAGTAGATCATATCTTGAGCTCCAGTTTGAAGAACAAAGTGTAGTTCCAGATTTCTCCTGGACGCCCCAGACATTGTATGAATGTATTCAGTTCCTTCAGCAGCAATCTTGATTTAGCTTAATGAAGTACTGAGCAGTTAAAGCAGGTATTAGATGAGAACTGTAAATAATACTGGGTTGTTTCCACAAGGAGAAGCTTGGAAAGGGTTAAATAAACACACTGAAGTAAATGTAAAAGCATTACTTATTATATTAATACTATTTGAAATATAACAATGTCCCCAAGTGCCTAAAACCTTTACCTAGTACTGAGTTTCTCCCACATGTAATAATGGAGCTACATTGTCCCACCAACACCCACCCCAAAATACTGGTGTCCTTTATAGAGAAAAGCATTTCTAAATGGCTTCACTGTCAATTCCTGCCAGGAATAATGGTGGTGACTTCTTTTATGTGTTTGCATAGATGTTTAATTGTGTTGAACACTACTAACTTCACAAGCTATTGCATCAAATAATAGTAGCCATCTTTTCTCTGTGCTTCTTGCGGTATAGTGTTAGAAAAGAGTACCCAAACTATCAAAATGCTCAATATAACATAAAGGGTCCAGCGTGGTGTTATATATTGCTTTATCTGGCCCGAAAGATCTAGAACTTTCTTTGGCTGTGAGTGCAAACGGCTCCAGTGAAAGTGGCAATCATTTTTGAAAAGCATTTTTTAACAGCTCGAAATGACATTCAAATGATCAATATTTCATCCTAGGCCTGTTAATGGCCACCTCGGTAACAGAGAAAGAGCGATAGTGACAGAGGGAGAGACAGAAAGAGAGAGAGAGCAGAGGTAATGGCTCTCACAATGAAAGTGCAGCAGATGGACCAATGGACTGGGCAAATAAACAAAGTAGCGTTTCTCCTCCACACAGCCCAATTGGCCTATTCCGTAATAGAGCTCAGAGCAAAACAGCAGATATAAAGCTGATGTAATACATTGTGTTGCATTTTTGTTGCAGTGGTAAAATGTTGTGATGTAAATGTTCCCACTTCTTTCCTGAGGTTAAGACTTCAGAAGCAACCACATCAACTCTGGGGCCAGAAAATTATAGACCCAAACCTTGCGCCCAATAGCCCAACTGGCTATTACTCAATTGTTAAACTAGACTCTTAATGTGCAAACCTCTCTTGTTTAAAGTAAAATAATAGTCATGAAAGAAAGAGAGTCAGGTTAATGAACAGCAAGTATTTGACCTCACTCTACATAAAATACTAGCCTCAAATTCCCCGATCCCACCTTTTTGGAAAGTGTTGCAGGCCTGAAATGTACATGTGATTGTGTAAATGTCTGCAATAAATTAAAATCAAAGTGAATGTAAGAAAAAAAAATTTTTTCTGATTTGGGGTTGTGTTATCACAAGAAACCATGATCTCTTTAAAGAAGCAATGTAAATGTGGGATAATTTGGGGGTATCTGTTAACATAAATGGAATATAGTATACATAACTATGTTTTATTAGTGTATAATTACCTGAAACTATAAGCCAGTGTGTTTGTGTTAGTTTACAATCAGTCTTCATTAGTTTACAGTAGTGACTTTGACATAAAACTACATAGAACTCCAGTCAAATACTGGAGTACTATTCAATACTTACCAGTATTGGACGCCTTCCAAAAGTCTTATTGTCATGTTTTCTATTTGAAACCATGAAGAATTGCAGTGCAGTTGTTTCTGTAGGTAGAACATAAATAGAATAAAAGACCACAAAACTAATTGTTGTAGGAACTTTACATTCTGTGGAGGTTATTTAAATTTTTGTTACGGCTGGCTAGGCCAGACCGAACATAAGGTGGACAACCTCTTCCCTCCTGGCCCACTACAGACAAAACACAAATGACCACTATGAACAATACAAGCCTAGATGTTTTTTTGTGTGCAGCAAATAGCATCAGGGATAAGTTATCGGCCAAAACAACAAACAAACCAATACTAACTCATTTTACAACTTTAAATAAACTAACAAAAAAAATACAAAATCAATTACAATTTACTATCTCCCTAACTATTCAAAAACCAAGAAACTTAATCAAAATAAAAGCGCCTAATCCCCTACAGAGCTGCAGGCTTGTAATCAAAGACAGGTTATTAGCATGACAAATACTAAAGATAAGGATCTTTACAACAAGCTGGAATTCACACCACAACCAAATACACACTGACTGGCAGGGAGCAGGGAAAGAAAGGATTGACGTAGTCAGCCTCCTCTTTCGGCCCTTTGTAGCAGATCCATGGGTCGATTCAACAATCAAAACAAGTTATCACCCTGTGATGCGGGTCCCATCATTAAGGCCAGGTGACATATTTTCACTAAAAGCCAGAGAGAGGGAGAACAAAACATGGAATAAACCCCATGTTTCTAAAAAAAAAATCCACATCTGTCACAACTATCTCATATACAAAGATGATCCTTTAAAGCCAACCACTGGAAAAGTTCTTGATGGAGTGGTGAATGTGTGGCATCACTTCCAAGAACTCTTTTGGCACCTTAATTACTAAGGAAAAACAATAAAAGTTGTCAGTCGTTAACAGAGTTTGGTATAGTTTGTTGGCAGTGGTATAGTCATAAGAAGAATAGTGAGTATACTGTAGATCTGAAGCAATGCAGCTGAGTGCCAGTACAGCACCACATCGACCACCAAAATAACTTAAGCTGCAGTTCCACAGTTTAAAAAAAACTATAGTATTCAGACTTTAAATGTTTACAAAGTTATGAAATATTTTAACTTTAGGTGCCTTACTTAAAACAATATAATAATAAGCCAATATATGCACAGGTATGTGAATATTGAATATTTTTTATTTATTTTAGAGAAAGTTGAAAGATTTGTAACTATTCTGTGTTCAAAATAAAACTTACTCTACAACTGAGTAATATATATAAAATAATATATAATAGTTATAATATATCACTTTATATATAATAATAATATATAAAGTAATATATATAAAATAAACATTTTATGCTGCCCCATGTTTTCATTTTACTGCTAAAACACAAACAGGTTTAGTCCATAGGTGGAGCCTTACTTCAGTTACACCCCTCCATATGTGAGACTGCACCCCCATCCCTCATTGCTACATGGCCAGCAGCTAGATCTCATTGTTTTAAAGGAATGTCATTGTGTAGCATTAATCATTTTCATTATCAAATAACATGTTTTCTGCAGTTAAGTATTTTAATTGTGTTTCAATGTGTTTCAATTCAATGCTTTTATATCCGTCCAGAGCTGTGTTTACATGTCATGTACTGACTAGCATTTTGGAGTTCTGCTTACTACTGAAACAGTTTTGGTGGTCCTATGAATTTTAGTAAGTTTTGGTGGTCCTTTAAAATATAAAAATTAACATAATGGAGCTATAGGGATACTGAAAGTAAACCAGTTCTACTGGTGTGCTAGTGTGTGTGTGGTGCTGGTGTGAGTGGATCAGGCACAGCAGTGCTGCTTGAGTTTTTAAACAATGTGTCCACTCACTGTCCACTCTATTAGGGTTCTGACCACTGCATAACAGGGTAATGAAGTATGCAAAGAAACAGATGAACTACAGTCTGTAAGTGTAGCTCCTATATGGTAGGTGTAGATACAAGGAGGTGTACCTATAACAAGTGCTTAGTGTGTATACCCACTTCTCTGTACTTCCGTCTGTCTATGCTAAGGTAGGCCTTGGGTCTGATATTCCAACTAATATTCAAATGCACTGTCAGTGTGGACACTAAATACGTAATCCTTGCTTAGGGTGGGTTTTCAAATGCTCCTCAGCACAGTCGTTTATAAGGTAGCAGGAAATTGTAAACAGCTTTAAGGCATTACAGAAGCACACTGAGAGCAGAGACTGAATACATTTCAAATATAAGCACTACAAACATCATTACAGGCCACTGATAGTCGCAGTGTTTTAAAAAGTACTCTAAGGAAATGGCTGCCTCAGGCTTAGCTGCCACAATCGGATGGTTTTAAAATCCGAGAAATAGCCAAACAAGTGGGACGATCATTTCAGAGGCACGCGGAGAAGCTAACAGGAGCGGGTGATGTTTCCATCTGAAACAAGCCCGCTTTGTTTTGCCTCCAAGAGAACAAATCAGATTATACGTTGTGTTTGAAAGCCACACCCTGAGGCCGGTTATGCTCGTCTGTGTCTCCGTAAGCCAAGCGGTGGTGTCAATTTGACTTAAATTGATTGAGTACTGCATGAAAGTGATCGACACTGTCTGTCAGCTCCTCAGGCAGGCCTGTCTACACAACATTGGATTTTTTTTCAGATCCATTTGGGATGGAAAAACCAATCAACATGCACATAAACCTTCCTTGAATATAAAATAAACAAGAAAAGCTTTTTCAGCACTTCAGCACATACGTTTGTGCATCCAGACTGCCTACAGACCCACAAGCTGTGAAAAAATGGCAACCCAGTAATTTTTTGTGGGTTGATTTGATCAGAAAGCCCATTCGCATTTGGCTCCACTTCCTCATTAAAATAATACTGCCCCCATCTAAGAATGTCCCCCCGTGCTGCTGTGAAGTTGAGACTTCTTTGACCTGCTAATGTTATATAGACACTAAGAACTGATCCCTGTTGACTGCATCTGAGCAGAGAAGGTCAATTTCTGCTATTGTCAAGCTACAGTCAGCAAAACCCTGTACTGTATGTGCTGACCACTTGGTGTCTAACATGGGGTCTGTCTCAAATCCTAGCGAGCTCCTACATGGGCAGCATTTTACGCCATTTATGCGCTCCTGACATGTAGACTGTCCCAATTTTTACATACCTTAAACATGCTGTCTACTGAGGAAACTTATTTAGACCTGATTTTTAGGAAGCATTGAACCCTTCCTCAGCTGCTAAGACAATCCCATGATGCAACGCAGGCTAATCTAGGAGCAGTGAAGAGGTTTTAAAATGTGAGTTATTTTGATTCTCTCTGGAGTTTTAATGTGTTTCTGGTCATATAATCACACAAAACAGTATTTTATTATTAACTCTGTAACGAGTCCTTCACCATTTAGCAGTTTTATACTCAAGCCATTAGCATTCATGCTAGCAGATTTTTGAGCCTCGGGCTATTGTTTTGGATGCCGGCCGGTAGCTAAGCAACCAGCTACACCACCGTTTGCGTCCTGCAGTGGGCGGGAACAAGCCGTGACGCAGTCTCTCTCTAACTAGAGCGTCTCTATGAGGAGAGATGCTTACTTAGACACTTACTAGATTTTGAGACACACCCATGAAATTGAAGTCACCTGCTACTCACTAGCTTCTTCTTTTAATTTCTAGGTTCCACCTTAAATGGTGTAGCAGGTGCATTTTGGTTTCTCAGACTACCTGTTGTGCAGTTACCTACTAATATTTAAGGTGGAACAAGTATTTTTAAATGAAGGGCTGGACAAGTAGATGGAGGCCTCAGCATGTAACACTGCTGCACCATTTCAGATGGAACAGAAAATGTAAAAAAATAAGCCGGCCAAAAGGAAGATGTCTTCGACCTTGTTTGTCTTTGACTGCTATATTAGCACAATAGAGCACTGGCAATAAAACTTTTCGTAAAAGACGGATCAATACTCACTGTTAATGGCAGAGCTGCAGACAAGAAAGAATTAAACTTGTGCGTCTTTGGCCATTTGGCACTAACCGCTCACTTAATATATTGACTGGGAGTTTCCTAGAAAGTTCTTGGCTTTACTTGCTGAAGTATCCGTAATAACATGACCGAGATAGGTTTGTTAATAGCTTCATTTGATCAACCAGTGAATAATGTGAAAGAACAATAACAGATTAGGTGTAGATGTCTTTGGAGGCTCATTATCATTTAAGAAAATTGGCACTCAAATTGTCCATCCTGAACAGGGCTATTTAGACAGCTGTGGTACTAGACCCCAGGGAACTTGTGGAAAGGGGGCATGTTTAAATGTCCATGTTATTTTAAAATAAAAGCAATACAGCAGACTTCAATTACAAACACAAGTATACATTTTATTTAAACCATTCATAGACTGGGAAAAAGTCAAGTAAGGTCTTGCTTAAGAACAAAAGATACAACAAAGAGAGAGAGAGAGAGAGAGAGAGAGAGTATCACAGACAAATAATGGTAAAGTATAAATAAAGGAAACAAAACTCTTCAAGCGTATAATTCTAATGGAGGCTTTTTGGAGGATCTCCTGGGTTTTCCTGAGGTACTTTGGTCTACATGGATTCATTCTGAACCTAAAAAGAAGAGTCAGTGGAAATTCTCCATTCATTTTTGAATCCAACTATAGGCTAAGTCGTAGTCTAGAGGGGGCCTGCCTAGTCTATGGTCTATAGTCTATGGTGCCTCCCCTTACAGCGATGGTTCCGTCCTTTGGCGGACGCTTAGCCAAAGCAACAAGTTGTAGTCTCCTTCAATTCATGGTACCCCTGGTGGTTAGGCTCTGTAAAAAGACAGAGAGGGCTGTTAGGGGTATAAATTCTACGATGGACCACGTTCTTCTAGAGCCTCCTTTAGAATTTATATTTATATATTAACACATTTTTTACATAGAAGGCTTATGGAAAACAAGTGCTGTCAATCATTCGAATCACCCAACAATAAAAAAATATCGTTTGGGCACAAGTTACACAACAAAGGTGACTCAAATGACTTGAGGCAGTTTGTTTTCATAGCAATCAAAACACAATAGCGTTGACGTTGCGGTGGCCACTATTCACTGGTACTTGATTTACAACTCACTGCACACAAGTAGATCTGTATTCACAGTGATCAAGGTCATGAAACCCTAAAGAATCTGATTTTATGTAAACATGACCCTGATCTCTCGCGTTAATAGTCTGAGGCAGAGATCACGTGAATATTTTCTGAACGTCCCATATGATGTACGCAAATATGGCCACCAGCAGGACGCGCTTGAGTATGTAGATGAGAGTAACTGTACCGAGCGTCATGTTCTCCTCCACCAGAGGTTGCTCTTCAGCACAGTTCACCACATTCCCCCTGGCAGCCCCGAGCACGGTCATGATGTCCACCAGGTTGTGCTTGCCCTCCTCCCTGGCCTCGTTCAGCTCCTCCTCCAGCTCCTCGGCTGTCTCAGCCGCCTCCTCAGCCTGATCTTCGGTCAGCGTGCCCTTACCCTTCCGCACCTGAGGGGGCGCCAGAGAGCACAGGGCTCTCAGGCGGCCGTAGGAGCGCAGGTGCGCCACATTAGCCCGCAGGAACATAAGCAGCACGTTCAGGTCATTGAGTGGGCAGCCCAGCTTCTGGCCGCTGATGAGGCCCAAGGCGGGAAGCACCTCGTAGAGGGACAGGAAGCTGGTGTCCCAGCAGAAAAGGCGCAGCAGACTGAAGAGGACGACGGGAGCCAGCAGCACGTAGATGGCACCGCTGGCCACACTGATGACCTGGAAGACCATAAGGCTGGTCAGCTTGCACTGAACCAGCTCCGGCACCCACGGCTGCTCCCGGAGAAGGCCGGTGCGCACGAAGCAGTTGAACTCGTCCTGCAGGAAGGCCGAGAGGTGGAAGTAGACCAGGTACAGGCAGGAGGCCGACATGAAGGTGAGCAGGAGGAAGCCGCGCAGGAACAGCATGCTGACCAAGAAGTAGGAGCCATGCTTGCACTGCATGTATCTCTCCAGCAGGGGGTACTCAAAGTAACGCTTCCTCTTGGCTCTGGGAACAGCAGATTAGACAGTTTGATTGAACCAATTGCTCACTTTCATTGGGCCAAGAGATTTGAAAACAAAGAGATTCTGTTCAATAATAGATTTAACAGTAATGAAAATCTGCAAGCTACACTGTATTCATATCACGCTGACTCCTGCCTCATAATAAAATATCACAAGAAGGATTTCCTTGGATTCGAGAACAATGAGAGCCTTTCATGTTGGACAACGTACATAAACATTCAGCCAACATAGCGCTCGTCATGCTGCTTCTAACCAATTCAGCCAAATTCCTTATTTTTTATATATTTGAAAGCCGCAACTAAGAAGAATCACATGTAATTGTCTCTACTGGCAGAAGACAAATGGGAGACAGCCCAAAAACAAAGAATCCCAACCCACTTGGCTTTCTCCCTTACCTCTGCAGCTCCATTTGGAACACCTGCAGGTTCTCTGCGTTTTGTTTGAAATCCAGGATATTCTGAGCCAAGCGCACCGAGCGGTTATAGGACTTGTCCAGCTCGTCGATGATGAAGAGCAGGTCCGAGCCCAGGCTTGGTATAGCCAGGAACTTCCAGATCAGAGCTGGCAGGTACATCATCATCGCCATCATCATCAAGGAGTAGGGGAACATCTGAACCATGCAATAAAGAGCAAGGGGCCTTCGTTAGCTTTGCTTCACCGTACTTAAAAGCGCAACTTTAAAGTCATGTTGTGAACACCTTTTCAGATTTAGAGATCTCTCCGTCAGTAATAGATTCATGCTCAAAGCTCAGTAGAGCAGGTAAATGTTTCTAAAGCTTTGTTGCTTTTCTTGTTAGCGCTGTGCTGCAGAGACCCCCACCTTGTGCACCCACAGCGAGCGCTCTTCGAAGTTCCCGTTTGTGTCGAACTCATGGTGCATCAGCGTGTCCCAGCAGTACGTGTCCACATAAGAAGCCTGCTTCACCGTGAAGTTGCTGGGGGGGAAGCAGCTAATCTGTGGACCTGAAGGAACAACGGAACAAGGTTAGCTAGCTTTGCATGGCCTGAGTTTGAGCGATTCAGTCCCAAAAGCAATGTTTTGGCAGGATTCACAATTAGCCTCACTCTGACTGTACTCCAGCTGCCATGTTTGATGTATAAAGTTTACTTCTTCGTTTCTGTGCTTGAGCTGTGAGGCTAATATAGTTAATGAGTAATGGAAACTTATGCACGGCTAATTAGCATCGTGCAAACTGCATGTATAAATCATCACACATTTGCCTCAAATCGTGCCAAGATGTAAAAAAATCTCGAGCAGACTTGCTTATGTGGCTTCTTACACTGTATGGTTTGGGCGCTCTTGAAAAATTAGTGCATATCTTCTACAGTGAACAAACGTCTGCACATTTTAATGCATTTAATTACTGTTTATTTGCTGCATTTAACATATGTATGTTCCTTTTTACAGTATATTGTTGCATTTTTATTCCAATATATTATTATACTTTATATTAGAAATGGACTGATCAGCGTTTTTGAGGCCGATTCCAATCGCCAATCACCTTTCAGCACGATCTGCCGATAACCGATACCGATTGGGCTACTTGTAGTTAATTAGCGCAAGCAGGTCATGAAACATGGTTGAAACTGATTTATTACCATTTTTAACGAGCTCATATGCAACAGCAGAATATTTTTTAACAAAATTATCAGTAAATAAACAAAGCAAATCAAACAAATATCCCCAATACTGCAATCATTACATTTAGACCCTTAATTTAAAACAAACTAATTAAATAAATGCAGTAAAATTGCAGTCATTAAAAGCAGACTCTGTTATTTTAAACTAAAACTGTTATCATTAAATGTAGATCTTGTAGATCTTGTACAGATCTGGTCTGTATGGTGTTCTGGGTTGTTTGTTTTGTGTTAGCTGTGTGTGCTAGATCTGCTGTTTGCTGATACTCACTGTATTCAGCCGCGTGCAGTGCTGTATCAGATTATTAGTGTTAAATGTCTTGGTCTTGGTTTTAACGAGACACTCTGATTTTACACATTTTAAAAACGTCCTGGATGAGTCTGCGTCACATACGGTAAACACTGCCAGACGGACGACATGCTTTCTATAAGCGTACGCTTTTCTCGCGAGGCTGCAGCTTTAGTCTGTCGAAAATGAAAGGGTATTTCCACCTAGTGGTTCAGATAGGAATTGCAGGGAGCTGGCCAGAGGGTTCCTCATCCTGGATGAAACGTTAGCTGGAAAAACAGAAATTAGGCTTATTTGTTTAACGCCATCGATTAGCTCTTGGGATCGGCAAAATTAGAGAAATATTGGCTGATTACATATTTTGATTAAAAATAGACGATCGATCCTTTCATCTCTACATTATATATACTTTATATATTTTGTATATTTTTATTTCTTTTTGTTATCTTTATCTACTGGTGAATGAAGGAGCAGCAAAGTAAGAATTTCATTGTACAGTGTAACTGTCTGTTTCTGCTATGCATATGACAATAAAACTCTTGAAACTTGAATCTTTTAGTTTTCTATGGTTTACTATATTTCTGGAGTTTACTTGCGTGAATGTGTAGAAGCAAGCCGTGACAAAGACACTTGAATGCTGTTAGCCGAGGCAGTACATGGCAATGAAACAACCAACACTCACCACAGTCTCAAAACCAATGGGAAGCTTTTACAGTCCCAGACTACTGTTCTCACTAGTGCGGCTGCGCATAACTTGAACCGGCCTAGCCAATGGCACAAGAGTAGCTCCACTTACAATATGAAACACAATTTAAAGTAAACAATATTAAACTGAATATTAAACTGAAATTGTCAACTACAAATGAAAAAAAAAACAAACTAGCACACTATTAAATTACTTTCACCTAGAAAATCAACAGATTCTGTCATTTCACTATAGGTTTCATCTTTACATACAACTGTTTATATAATAAGTTTATATAACTTATATCTATTTATAAAAATCTATAGAAGCATTTATCAATAACTTCGACTAATAAATGGATTATTATTGGACAAAGGTTTAGTCCATTTTGGGATATTTTCCAAGTGATTTTCCACTGGTTATTCCCAATAGGATATAGATTAAAGATATCCAACCCTGAAAGGTCAGTCTCCTTTAGAGCTAATTTTAGTACAAGTGTAACGGCATGGTGCCATTAAAGAACATTAAAGAAGGTTCTCTAAAGGGTCTTACAGTTGAGTGGATTCAATTGAGCTTATTTTAAGGACCACTAAACTGAAAGGTCATTCAAGGAAGTGGGCCGGCAGTGTTTAAGGTGAATTCCACCAATTTTTCAGTTTAACAAGTCAGTTGAAATGTAAACACCATTATGGTGGTGGTTGTAGTTAGAAATAGCTCTGAACATGTTGCCCGATGTCTGAGGTTTCACTTTACAAAAGTTTTGAGATACCCAGTCAAAAGTTTGGACACACTGAATATCCATCCATCCATTACGTGCAGCTTAATCCCACTAGTCGGGGTCACTGAAGCCAATCCCAGCAGAGGTACACCATAGACAGTTAGCCAGTCCATCGCATGGCCAACACTTACTCACACCTATGGGCAATTTAAATCAACTTATCATGCATGTGTTTGGACTGTGGGAGGAAACTGGAGTACCCGGAGGAAACCCACTCAAGCACGGGGAGAACATACACACTAAACACAGAACAAGCCGGACCGGTAATCGAACCCGGATCTTCTTGCTGTGAGACGACAGTGCTAACCACTACACAACCATACTAACCACTTCACCACCGTACTAACCACTACACCACCATACTAACCACTACACCACCGTACTAACCACTACACCACCATACTAACCACTACACCACCGTACTAACCACTACACCACCATACTAACCACTACACCACCATACTAACCACTACATCACCGTATTAACCACTACACCACCGTACTAACCACTACACCACCATACTAACCATTACACCACCGTACTAACCACTACACCACCATACTAACCACTACACCACCATACTAACCACTACACCACCGTACTGACCACTACACCACCGTGTCGCCTATCCTTAATATATATGTTTATAATTATAACATTTTGATCAGAATGCATCAAAAGACAGGTTTAAATAGTAAAATTGGAGACCATGTACAAAAATATTTCTAAAACAGACATTCAGATTGTTCTCTAAAATATACTCATGTAACATAATCAGGCCCAGACAACATCCTCAAAACATCCTCTTAATGTTGCAGTTAAAATATTATGTCTTGGTCAACATTTCTCTATATTTCTCTTCGAAATGATAAGCATAAGCCGTTCTTTGTGTGTTTGATTTTTTAAAACATTATCAGAAGTTGTAAGTAACATTAAGTAAAGTTGTGAGAACACTAGCTGGAACAGTTCTATTCTTAGTGTTACTTATACAAACTCAGAAGACATCTTTTTGGACTCCTGGTTCATTTCACAACCATAGTAAAGAAATCTAAGTCATTATGTTTTTCTGGCTAATTTGGCTTGAGAGTGTAGTTATGAGAACGTATCATCAGCATACCATCACTATCATCACTGGCACCTGGCAAAACGGAGGCAGTGAAGGCAGGGTGGCACCGTTCTCCTAAACTCAGGCTCTATTTCAGGAGCACAGCTGGTGGAAACCACAGCAGCAGCTGGGTGGTGCTTCTGCTGTGGGGGAGCAGGCCACCGGTCTGTGAGGGTGTGACCCCACCACTGAGCAAAAGCCAAGCCCCTGCTTTTTATAGACAGCTTAAATATCAGTGTCTTCCTCCAAAACGTAGTCAACCCCCCAATTTACTTACCGAACAAGACATTCCCCAGAGTCGCCCTTATTACGCACGAGTGCAGGGCCGAGAACACGGCTCAACAAATTACATGATACAAGGCCGTTTCGAGGCAGACGAGGGAAAGAAGTTCAAGCTGAGACAAACATTGTGAATTTTCTTTTTACAGTAACTGCTGCATTTAAGATTCTTCTATTAGCTGATCAGAATGCAGCAGCCAGAGTTCTCACTAGGAGCAACAGAAGGGAACACATCACCCCCATTCTTAAATCCTTACACTGGATACCAGTATGTTACAGAATAGACTTCAAGGTCCTGTTACTGCTCTATACATGTCTAAATGGTATAAGACCAGCTTATCTGGGTGATCTAGTACAGCGATATGAGCCGAGCAGAACTCTTAGATTGTTGGAAAGTAGTCAGTTAGTCCTTCCTAAGGTAAAGACTAAGCATGGGGAAGCAGAGTTTAGTTACTATACTGCAGTTAAATGGAATCAGTTGAGTGAGAGTATTAGAAGAGCCCCAACACTGGACATCTTTAAATCTAGACTGAAAACATTCCTGTTTGAGCAGCTCAGTTGAATACACTTACTGAACTGTTAGTTCTACAACTCTTTCATTTTTTATGTTTAATTCTCTTTCTTTTGAACATTTGTATATTTTCCTATTTATTTTAACTGATTTATTTGAATTCTTTGTTTCTTATTTCTTTATTTATGTTAAGCACTTTGAGTTACCACTGGGTTTGAAAGATGCTATACAAATAAACTTGCCTTGCCTATTAAGTTACAGTGTATCAGGACAATGGGGTTGTCAGCTGGTATGGTCACACTTGATTCAAATGATTCCTCAAATGATTCCTCAATCCAAAAAAAGATTATATTCCCAGTCCTGGAAAGCTGAGTTTTGAAATTGCCGAACATGACCAGGAACGCGTACCAGACTCTGCTTGCTTGGCACGTCTGCAGCTTTAATTAGCATATCCTCTGGTTAGACTGAAATAGAGAACTGGGAAAGAGCAGGCTGACTGTAATTACAGACCCTTGTCATCTTTCCACGTCTCTCTTAATCATCCTCATGCCAATTAACATCTGTGTGAGCTGATTGCAGACCAACTCCAGAGGAACTGATTGCAACCTCAAAGTCAGCTGCCTGCACCTAACAGACAGTCTCCTCTGGCAGCAAGATACGGGTATATACATCAGAACTCCCCGTGGACTCCCAGCCTAGCAGCCTTACAAAACAAATGACCATTATCACCTGACTAAAGGTGATTGAATATGTTGGTTCACCTTCCAAGTAATGCAAAATAAACACTGCAAGTGACATTAATGATGACATTTAATTGCCCAGCAAGCCAGTTCAGGCCAAATTAGCCCAATTTCTACAAGCCAATTGAATACATAGCCAATATCAAAGGTTTAAAAAGACCCAGTAGTCACTCACCAGCCCTCACTAACATCTCTTAGACTAGTTTATTCTATTGTACTCTTATTTACAGCATATCCCTCTTTACTGTTTCCCAGAGAGAGAACTAATTAGCCAACTCCGAGGCACTAACAGTTCTTGCATCAAACTTAAGAATAACTTTTAGGAGGCAAACATAATTGCATGTGTTGAGCCAGTGTAGAGTTGGAGCTCATCTAACTTTCTCAACGTCTAAGTCAGGGAAAGTCCAGAGAGAGCCAGTAATCAGCAATGTGGGTGCTACTGTGTTTGTAGGTTTGTGAAAGAGAAGGAGGCAACAGTGAAAGAAATTAATTAAAGTGTCTTTGTCTACTGTTTGTGTGAATCATATCAACAAAACATTGTTTTTTTACACTAGGCTACTAATCTAGGTTAACAGATATATAATAATATTAACTGAGGATGCTAGATCAGCACCCATCATCTGAAATATGGATAAAGACAGCAAACGAAACGCTAACCGATGGAGATTTCTCGTGCGAACGCCAGCGACACCAGCAGCATCGGAAGTCCCACAGATACAAACTTGATGACTTTGTCTAGGGGCAGCTCCAGTTCCAGGTGGCGGATGCGGTTTTCTCCATTACTGTCCCGAAGGAGGGCGTCAGACAGGACGGCCTGAGCCGCCGTGTTAGCAATGGACATGTTGGAGACTGTAGAGGAGAAGATGATACATTTGTAGGGTTGAATAGAAACTAAGCCAATGAACTAACATACAGTCTTTAATATAAAGGTATTAAAAATGGAGCAAAGGTTCTTCACTCTTTGAAAATTGGGAGAACCTTCAACTTTCGGCTCTAGATTCTATTTCAAGTCATGACTTGGGGCATAGAACTGAAGCCAGGAGCCATTTACGTGCCTTTATTCATGCCTAAATTATATAAGTCATATATTCAGTTCATATATTTCTACAGTAAAATCATTGATTATCAGTTGTCTACATATTATGGATTAAGAATAGAAATATATATATATATATATATATATATATATATATAAATAATGCACTACCTTTAGTGCTCCTGATGCAGTGGCTCCAGCAGCGACCTGTTCCTGAGGCTGGGGAAGTCAACGGGGTGCTGGCGAGGACTTTAAATACTAGAGGAGGGCTAAACTAAGTAGGAGGCTGGACTGGACACAGTCAGGGGGTAATTAAAGGGGTTATAGAACTCTTTGGAGAACCTATGGGGCAGGAGCAGCAGAAAGAGAGAGAGAGGGAGAGAGAACAGGGGAGCAATTAAAGAGAGAGAGAGAGAGAGAGAGCAGCAGAGTAGAGCAGGGAAGGGCTATAAGGCAGTACATCCCTAAAATGCGCATCAGGCTGGTGGCGCCCTTCCACTTCAAACACGCCTGGCTCTTGTGGCTTTTCCTGCCCCTGTCATTGCCCTCACTATTTATATAACGCTGCCCTGAGCGGACCTACCACTCCACAGAACTACCAGGAGAAATCTGGAGAACTGCCACAAGTACAGTTATTTCAGAGCCACTCCATGGGCTTTTCGGAAATTCAGTTATTTAGGAGTTCTGTTTAAAAGCAACCTGGCTGCAAACTGTATGGAACACAGTGGCCTTCATGTTACAACCAACCTCATTATCAGGTTTGGGATGAGGAGCAGTGGCTGTACATGCTGTTATGTTTGAAAGTTCTTAGAGGAAAGTTGTGTTAATGGTGTGTTTGAGGAGGAGATGAGAAGCACATCGTTATTCTTTATACAGCAACCAAACAAACACCAGCAAAAGCAACCCAACAGAAACATTTTGGTTATGCACCACAGTTTGATTGTTGGGTGAATCTGGCATGTTCTCTACTCATTCACTCTGGTTCATCCGGCTTGGTTTTCTAACTGAGGGCTGCTGTTAGTTGCAGCATATTTAGTTGCTGTGCTCCAGTTATAGCCCTTTAACGCCAAGCGAATCATATTTAAAACACAAGTTTTTAAGAGCTGTACATTATTACTGTTATATTTTCCTTTTCCAAAAAACCTGATGTAGACCTGAATTTTGTTCCCACACTGTGTTCTAAGTTTTAGTAGGGAACCACAAATTGTAGTAGATACAGAATGTGTGAAAATTCCAGATGTACCAAATATGATACAAAACCAAGCTCATATATGCAAATTTTACTATTATAAATATAAATATAATATAAATGTTGTTATGTATATTTATTGAAGGTCTAATAACCAGAATTTTCAGGCAATTGTTTCATGGTGCAGCCTTTAAAGGGTTAACAAAGGTGGTGTACAACATTATTAAACTCAAGAAAACGCAACAGAAAGTAATTTGTAAGATGATGCAACTTGTTGAACTCATACTCCAAAAATAGGGGGCAGCATATCACCAGAAAGTTTTGGTGTCTAAACCTACTGTTCCTCCTCCTCATTGTTAGCATTAGCAGCGGTTTACCTACCAATCTAGAAGAACTGTTGAGAGTTTGGCATCAAACTACATCCTTTTACTCTCCAAGAACATCTCCAGGGTTGAACATCAGCCCCAACCCAAGCTCTTATTTAGCTTCTTTTAATATCACCTCTTTGGTTTGCTGCCAAACATGTTTCTTGCTGAGAGTATTTTAAAAGGTTATTTAAAGAATCAAAAGTGGTTTGATGGCATCACTCCAAAGAACCTTTTGGCACCTTCATTTTTTAAGGACATAACAACTTTAAGAGAACGTTCAGTGAAAATCCTTCAGAGAACCAAAAATACATGACCTTGCTCCAATATATATTTTTTTTAACCTAGAGTGAAGAAACAGCAGTACCTCTAAAACCTAAGATGCCAACTGGAAGTGGAGATAATGTTGGCTGTGCTAAGAGGATGACACTTTATTCTAAGGTCTGCTTATTAATGATTACTAAGGTATTAACATGCAGTGTATAATGACAGTGTAAGCAATCAATTATAATCATTAAAGCTATAATGAGCGTTCACAGTTGAGTTAAATGTTAGTTAATTCTAATATTGTTGAAAGAACAAGAAATGTCTTTAAGTGATATGTTCATCAAGGGAAGTTTACAGTGGCCAAACATGGTATTACCCATTGGTCTTATTTCAAGAGCAGGTATACTCATACATGTTATTTATTATGAATGAATTCTTAATGCATTCTTTTAAATAATTACAAATTACCTGGAAATAGTTTACAAAGAAAAAACTAGCTACATTTATAAGATCCTTATTAATATGTTTGACAGACCATAGATGAATTAAAACTTACTCATTCCTAATAACCACTGCCGGACACTGAGTAAGTGCGTATAAAAAATAATTCCTGGTCATAAACAGTTAAACAAGTACATCCCAGTATTAGGTACTCAACATAATGAAATATTGAAATTTAAATAAAGCTTGTTATTGTAATTTGAGTTTAATGTTACTGTAAAATTAAAATTGAGTGTCTTTAATTTATGAAATATGATTTTTTACTAAAACATTTGACCATTTTCAACAATTAATACCTGTTAATATTCCTTGATTAATGTGTAAAGTTTAAGTATGCTTTTAACTGAAGCTAACAATGAATTAATATTTTATTATTTACTCAACAATCCTTTGTAACTCATTTTCAGAAACCCTTTTTAACTCATAATAGTAATTTATAACACATTTATAAGCTTGCTTACAAAGGCTATGTTCTAATTTATTACAGTATTATTAATTGTTTACTATTAGTTAAGAAACTGTTAAGGAGCAGACCTTAAAATAAAGTGTTATCATGATGAGGTACACTGGAACATTGTCATATAGATATACGAGATGGATGTAAAGTATTTTATTCAACTGGAAATTGTGAAATGATGTATATCGTCCCTGTTCATTGAAAAACATGTCTCTTTATTTTTGTCGATTTTTATTTTTCTACATCATTTGAACGCAGCAGCTGCTATTTACACAGTGTAGCATTTTAATGACGAATGGGCCAATAGAAATGCTCCAAAATAGCTTGGGAAACATTCTGGTTCCATTGACTTACATTAAAAGTACACCCAGTTTTTGTCCTCTCATGTAAAGTTGCCATTTTGGGAATACCTGGTATTCTTTGGACAGCAACGGTATGTTTCATTCAAGTAAATCCAGCGTATCTCTTTTTTCAGTGCACCCAGTTTGGCAAAATAAGAATTACCCCCATACCAAAAAACTATGAAGACCATATGCCGTGAAATACAGGCCACATGTGCGAGGAGCAGTCTGTAATCTCTTATTATTTAAGGGGGAAACCTGATTTTAAAGAACTGTAATCATCGTACTGCAAAACGTCCCCACTGGCCAGCTCCACCTAAAGCGTCCCAGTAAATACGCACATGCTGCACTCCTTGAAGAGAAAGAAACCAGCCAGGCCTTTCCTGTGCTTTAGAACACTAGACTAGAAATAAGGAGCTCTCACCCTCAATACTAAAGATGCTTCAATGCACTATGTAACATCTATCCAGCTCTCTTAATTAAAACTTTTTAATGTGTTAGTAAACATAAACAAACCAGGTCCTTAACAACCAACACTAATAAGCGTGTGAGGTGACGTAAGCAAACTAATCAACACCTGCAGCAACTAATGCTTCTGTTTCCATTCCAATAATTCATTTGGATGGTTCAATTTAGATTCTTTGTAGATGCTAATCTTTAAACAAAACATCTGCTAAATTAAGCATCTCCTCTGTAAAACCATAACCTATACCTCAAGCCAAAACCAAACTCCAACCATAAACCTAGTCCTAATCCTAACCCTAACTATATACAGTATATACTCGTGTCAGCTCGTAAACAACACTAATCAAAAGTCTGGACAACACCTTTAGGCAAGTTTAAGTAAAGAAGTTGGTGCCTATATACAAAAAATGTTTCTAAAACAAAACATTTTGCGTTTAAATCAAAAGAAGGATATTACATATTTTTATAACGGCTATAAAACCTGTTTATCAGAACAAGATCTCAGCAGGTACACTATCTTCTTCAGTCCTGTTAGAGAAGCAGCTCATGTGGCTCCTCATGAAGCTGCTGGTCAGAATGTTCAAAGTATGTAAACCTGCATCAGAGCAAATGAGCTCATTTCTAAAAGACCCTCTAAACATTCTTTAAACACAACCAGATAATTTATTCTGCTCCAGGATTAATTCCATACCTCTTATTTTATAGTTTTGATGTCTTCACAGTTATTCACTAATATCCATCTATCCATTATCTGCTGCTTTATCCCGCTAGTCGGGGTCACGGGGGGGCTGGAGCCAATCCCAGCATCATCGGGCGAAGGCGGGGTACACCATGGACAGTTCGCCAGTCCATCGCATGGACTGGACACACACTCACACACGCCTACGAGTGACCACTCAATCGAACATGTATGTGTTTGGACTGTGGGAGGAAACCGGAGTACCTGGAGGAAACCCACTCAAGCATGGGAAGAACATACAAACTCCACACAGAACCACCCGGACTGGGAATTGAACCCGGATCGTCTTGCTGTGAGGCGACAGTGCTGACCACTACACCACCATGTTGCCCTTCACTAATATCATTACTATTAAAATAGTGCAAATAAGAAAAACCTGGGCGGGTGACTGATAGTGTATTTAAAGTATTTTAGTACAGAAAGTGGTATAAACTCAGTAAAAACTGATCAGGTTATACTTAATGGCTTATATGAAGATGCTATGAGTGACAGGTTAAAACTCTCTGGCTGGCTTTAGTGAAACTTGCCAGTAACATACATGCAACTAAATTTCACTCGAGGGACAGTGTCCTGCAACTCAGCCTCAGCAGCTGCAACTCTCCTAATCAGACTTACACTGGTGGTGAAATGTGGCATTAAGGGTCTACATTAAGGGACCCTGGACTGGAATAACAGTCGCATTCCCGCGTGTCGCTGTTGCATTATGCACCCCTAGGTAAAATTTTGACCAAAGCATGTCATAGAGATTTCATTAGGACCCCAGGGTACTGTGTTAAGGTGGAATAGCACGTCTTCTCCACAATGAAAATCCACAATGTTGAGGCCTGTAGTAGAGCACTGAGTGAGCAGGGACCTATAGGCCATGTAGAATAGATGTAAGAAGTGAAAGACATTCAGCATCCACTAAAATCATCTCTTTTAATTATCAAAAATGGTCTATTGAAACACAATAGATTATGACAACGATGTGTACAAACGAAATAAAAAGCTCCCCTATCATCACTTGCTCTGGAAGAACCATTTAAAAAAAGGAACGAAAAGAAACGACCAAGAAAAAGGATAATGAGAAACATATACTTCACAAAGACCAACTCCAATAACATCCAAGAACAGCTTCGTTCAGCTCTAGACATCACATCAGAAACAGGTGCTTTAGTTTCGGAGACTGATTAAGCACAAAGAAAAAAAATAAAAAGCTCGGGAATATCTTCACAGCTTCTGTCCTTCACAGAAAATAGACAGAGGAGGTTCCAGCAGCTGAAACGTTCTGTAAAGATGCTCTGAAGTATCATCATGTTCATTCTCTTAGAAACAGGCGGTGCTCTGAATTTACCTGATTCACACGTGTACAGTACATCCAGACAGTATTCACAGCGCCTCACTTGTTCCACACTGTGTTATGTTACAGCTTATTCTAAAATGGACTGAATTCATTTTTTCCCTCAAAATTCTACACGCAATACCCCATAATCACAAAGTGAAAACAGTTTGTTCAAATATATATATATATATATATATATATATATATATATATATATATATATATATATATATATAGGGTGTAGAATTAACATGGATGGAAGGGACTTGTCCCCACCAATATCCAGCGATTATTGAATTGTCCCAACCAATAATTTTATCCCCTGTAGCTACTCTGTAGCTATGTTTGGTTGTTAGCAGCGCCAGAACTGGAAGACTCATATAAGACTCACTGTGCAAGACTCAGGAGCAGCGTGGGAGACACATTGGTGTAAAAAGTGAGTGAGGGTGGCAGCAGAACAGAAGAGGGTGGACATATTTAGCTATTTTTCAAAGAAACGTGTAAATCACTTAAAATCAAGTTCGCTAATGAAATGAGTCTATCATAAGAATGTTAATGGCACTGACCAATACCATCCCTCCAGTGAAGCATGGTGGTGGCAGCATCATGCTGTGGGGTTGTTTATTTGGCAGCAGGAACTGGGAGACTAGTCGTGGTTAAGGGAAAGATGAATGCAGCAATGTACAGAGACATTCTCGAAGAAAACCTGCTCCAGAGTGCTCTGGACCTCAGACTGGAGTGAAGGTCCATTTTCCAACAGGACTATGACCCTAAACACACAGCCAAGATAACAAAGCAATGGCTTCGGGACAACTCTGTGAATATTCTTGAGTGGCCCAGCCAGAGCCCAAACTTGAACCTGATTGAACATCTCTGGAGAGATCTGAAAATGGCTGTGCAGTGACGCTCCCCATTCCAAACTGCCCAAACATAGGTGTGCCAAGCTTGTAGCATCAAACTCAAAATGACTTAAGGCTGTAACTGCTGCCAAAGGTGCTTCGACAGAGTATTGAGTAAAGGGAGTAAATGTACATGTGATTTTCTTTGCTTTTTATTTTTAATAAATATGCAAAAAAATCAAACAAACTGTTTTCACTTGTCATTTTGGGGTACTGTGTGTAGAACGTTAAGAAAAATAATGAATTTAATCCATTTTGGAATAAGGCTGTAGCATAATGATATGTGAAAAACGTGAAGCAGCTGTGAATACATTCTGGATGCACTGTATATCAGTTGCACGTGAAAAGAAAAAAGAAAATACACTACAGCACCACAAATATTTCCAAAAGAAAGTCAACTGAAAGACTGCAGTGGCGTTGATTGGCTTTATACCTGTACTTCTGCTGTACGCTCCTGAAGCAGGCAAATTCAGGGCACCGGGTTTTGTCCTGCAGTTCCTGCAGTAAACGTCTCGAGGAAGTCCGTGCTCTGGAAGGAGCCACTGTTCTCTTTTCTTCCGTGACTGAGATGCCTCATGTGCCAGGTTGGCTCCGCCCACCCCCCCCCTTTTTTTTCCATCATCATGAGAAAAGTGTGCCTGCTGAAGAGTCCGAGGCAGGCGGCCTTCAGTGTCATTCAGGATTGCATCATCTGAGAGTTCCAGTCAAATAAGAGTCCTCTCAGCTGAAAACCTAAAACATAAATATCAAGCAACTGGGGTTGGGGCGACACGTCATAGTCCGAGGGGTGTACTTTGTGCTATCTGGTCTTTTTTATTGTTGACATGTATCGTTTTTTTTTCAATATGTTTGCTAGCAAAATGTTTTGCTCTGGAAATGCATGCCCGAAAAAAAAAGAAAGGTCACCCTTTGTAAAAACGATCTCATGCTGTGTGGGTTTCACCTGAGAACCAAGAAGAACCATGTGGGGACAGAAAAAAAGCATGAGAACTCATCAGAATGGACGGTAGGTTTTGTTAATGTAGCTGAAGCTTCTCTTTAATCTCCCGAGGCCCGGTAGAGTTGTGCATGGTTCATTTGAGCGCATTCATCAGCTGTGTGAAATGACAGGATTAACATCAGTAATTACTGCACTGTGAAAAGAGTTATTGTTAAAAAAGGTAAGAAACCTGGCTGCCTTCAAATATAGAGCTTAGTGAACATCAAGCAAGAAGTTAACACAAACAATAATCTCCCATTAACTTAGTAAGAATATTAATGAATTCTTTAGGATAACTATTTTTTATCATATCAACATATTATGTATTAAATAAATCCTACATTTTAAGGTAGCCTGGTTAACGTCACCATTTATGAAAACTCAGCATATATAAGACTTCATGACACATATATAAGCCTTCCATAGCAATGGAAATGAAAAAAATCACAAATGTTTTCACACAAATTGTATGTTATTTTTTTCTGGTTTGGGTTTAGTGTGTTATGTAGGTTCCATTTGGGCTTGTAAGTCACTTTTCTCAGCTTAACTAAAACACTTTTCTCTGTAACAAGATGACATCATAAGGATTGTAACACAACACAACTGCCTGACTTTCAGGATCACACTCTGGCTCAAACTAATATGTGAGAATAGCCAGAATACTGTGGGGGCAGAACTTGTAGCAGGATGGCGGTTGACCAATCAGACACTAATGACACACTGGGTTTATCAGGGGGCGGGGCCTAAAGACACAGGATGTTTCAGACAGAGGTAAATACAGACTGTATGGGAAAAATAATATAAACTGATGCATGTAATTCTATTCTAGAAGACCCTAAAAATTAAATGATGAACACTGAAATGAGTATTACAGACTGTAATAGAGAATAACTGTAGATTTGCTGAATTTAACATATTGAAATGAAAAATCAAATCAAATCTCATATGTTATATGTATTTTATACCAATATGTTCAATTCAGCAAGTAAATAGACTGTAGACACTACAAGTTAAATTAAAATTAAATGCCTTAAATTGCCTTCCTCGCTGCAGAGGATGTGCCCACAATACCAGCAGTGTTCAAACGTTTGCATCTGTATATAAACATTTATAAAGGCTTATTCCTCCAAGCTCAGATTTGTTGAGGAGGTGATATGACATACAAAAGCATATGTAGGTTTATATCAGTTGTTATAAGAAGGCTTATGTATGTGCCGTGTCGTCTTATTCATGCTGCCCTTCAAGTAAGATGTTACCACTTTAACCCTAAATCATTTTCACAGTGTTGAATTCACAGCCCATTTCTTTATATGGGAACCTCCCATGTCCAACTAGACGTTCCAAAGCACTTGAGTGTCCGGTGGAATCCTCTTGGGGGGGACGTCGTCGAAATCATTTGCCGTGACCGTGTGTGAGGGCAGTGATGTCATTTCCGGTGTATTACTCCAGTGCCTCGCTGTGATCAAGGCGCATATCTCTTCTGCCAGACAGCTGCCTCCCTGCCTCGTTTTCTTCCTCGTCCTCTTCCTCTTCCTCCTCCTCCATCCCTTCTTCCTCCTCTTCCTCTTCTTCCTCGTCCTCTTCCGTGCCGTCCATGGAGTCGTCGGCCCCGGCCAGCATGGCCTGCTGCATGGCCAGGGTGGCTGAGTCAGAGGAGAGTGGCTGCAGGCCGTCCATGCCCAAAGAGCCTAACAAAAACATACAAACATACTTCAGTACACGCTGGATAGAAATCTTCAGAAGTTAAAAAGTGCTCCAGATTAAATGTATGGAACTGTGTGAAACAGCATCCCATCAGCACTCCCAGCAATCCTACACAGATCCTACTTAACTCACTATAGGTGTTACCATATCAGCGCTGTTCAAAACATTATTTGACCACAATGGACCAATAGAAATGCTCCAAAGTCAATTAGGCTGTATTGCCAAAAGCATTCACTCGTCCCCCTTTACACGCATATGAACTTGAGTGACATCCGATTCTTAGTTCATAGGGTTTAATATGATCTTGGCCCAACCTTTGCAGCTATAACAGCTTCAACTCTTCTGGGAAGACTCTCCACATAGTTTAGGAGAGTGTTTATGGGTATGTTGGACCGTTCTTCCAGAACTTAGTGAGGTCAGACACTGATGTTGGACGAGAAGGTCTGGCTCGCAGTCTCCGCTCTAATTCATCCCAAAGGTGTTCTATCAGGTTGAGGTCAGAACTCTATGCAGGCCAGTCAAGTTCTTCCACACCAAACTCTCTCCTCCATGTCTTTATGGAGCTGCGTTTTGCACTGGTGGGCAGTCATGTTGGAACAGGAAGGGGCCGTCCCCAAACTGTTCCCACCAAGTTGGGAACATGAAATTGTCTGGAATCTCTTGGTCTGCTGAAGCCTTAAAAGTTCCTTCCACTGGGATAAATGGGCCGAGCCCAACTTTTGAAAAACAACCCCACACCACAATCCCAGTCTGCATGCCTAGGTGCTTGGTTTTATACACCTGGGGCCATGGAAGTGATTGGAACACCAGAATTTAATGATTTGGATGAATACTTTTGGCAATATAGTGTATATGAAAGGAAGATGGTTTTGCATGAGACCATTTTTTCTTTTCATCCAGTAAGATATATATTAGTCAGTGACGATTTGTATCTTACATCATTTTTTTGTCCTTGTGGTAGATTTGGCACATTTTTACATACGTACTGGAAGTTCTCAAACTTTGAACTTACAGTAAAACTATTCCAAACACAGTCCATCTTGGTTCTTAAATAATGACAGTGAATATCATTTAAATCAATTTATTATGCTATATTGATGGATGCAATGTGTGCAGGGGTTGGGGGACTGGTTGCCCCTATTTTGCCACATGTACTCTACCCTATTGTATCTGATATTAATGTCTATATATACCGTACAACTGTGCACACATACTTATTCATATTGAATAATACTGTATATTTAGTATAGAGCACATGCGCCTTCAACACTTTAATAATATAATATACAGTATAATATCAAATCTATCAATATTGACTTTATCCACTTCTTTTTTCAACTCTTCCATCTTTCCAATGGAAGCTGGTCTGTCAGTGTTGTGTATTGTGACTGTTTATTGTGAATTGTGCTTTGAGAATTGTGGGTTTGTAGATTATGTAGATTTGCGTCAGCAACCCTCGCCTACTCAGTCATCACAGAATGCCAGACTAAGACAAGAAGCAAACAGAGGGATATATATATATACTCAATGGGAGACAGGGAAAGTTAGAGAAATATTGGCCAATCACTGTTCACATATTAGAAGGCTGAAACTAGATGGGTCAAAATTTCTAAGCAGAAAAATAAGGAGGTGTGGAAAAAAAGGGCCCGGCAGATTTTCGGTAAAACTATGAATCTTGTACTTGAGGAACAATACCACAAATAGACATGAACAGGAAATGGTGAAGAATAGTCAAACTTGAGGAAGATTGTATGCCAGCAAGAAGAGCTAGGTTTTAAGATTAGATTTAAATGTGAGGAGGAAAGTCGGCTGTTTAACCAGTGGTGGAAGAGCATTCCAGAGGCGGGGAGCAAGTCTGGAAAATGCTCGATCACCAAATCCGTGGAGGTTAGACTGAGGAACTGTAAGTAGTCTAGCTGCAGAGGATCTGAGAGACCAGGAAAGTTAATAGAAAGATAAGAGATCAGAGAGGTAAAAGATATCTCAGAGAGATATGCTATATATATATATATATATATATATATATATATATATATATATATATATACACATACATGTATACATGCCATACATGATATCTTATAATGCCAAGCAGAAGCCTTTATAATTGCTCTTAAGGAGTTATAACAATGCCACAAAGATATTATGCATGTAACATTGTAGACACTGTTGTTATATAGCGTTTATTACAGGTCATTACAGGCTTTGAGTGAAGTTTGGTAATTACCTCTAACTGTTAATGCAGGACTTTTTGGTTATAAACTCTCATGCATGCCGCTATAACTACTTATAGGCAATTATACAATCTCATAACGAGCAATGTAAGCTGTTATGTATGGCACGTAACAATGCTTATATATTATATATATCATAAATACAGGACTCAAAGGACGTCTTAGCTAGATCTCTCTGAAACACTGAAAGCAAGAATGGAAGCCTTGATGACACAAATCTGATGTGTAAATATGACAAATATGTGCTTCATTACGACAGCGTGCACACTGGGTATTAAAGAAATGTACATCAGGTTTGGTTCTCAGTCTAAGCCTCTGATCTTTTACACCGATCTAATTGCGTCTGCTGAAGGTTTGGGCTTCCATTAAGATTTAATTAGCTGTTAGTAAGTGCAGTGCTGGAGTGACTGACTGTCTGAGTTGTTGGCGGAGTGCGGGCCGTGCGTCTGCAGCACTCCAGCCACGATGGAGTCTGGCCAGAAGCGCTGTGTGGGTCTGTGCTGCGACTTCATCTTCTTCGCTTTGGGGGCGGGGTCCGGGTTACTGGCGTCGAGCATGGGCTGCAGAATGCGCCTGCGGGCGTTGATAAACCTGCGGAGAAAGAAACAAGGAAACTGGAGGGGGGCACGAAGAAAATGTGGCTTCTGGCCGTTGCATTGACAAGTACTTCATGTTAATGAGCACTAGATGGAGCCACTTTGCTACTCATGGCTGTGGAAGAATCCACACCCCAACTACATAGCGAGAAATGTGTGAGGAGGTGTTATAGTTCTCTTACCAGTTGTTCACTTGCAGTAAGGTGAGGTTCGTTTGTGCAGCGATCTGTCTTTTCTCATCTTCTGTGGGGTAAGGGTGCTAAATCCAAACCAAACGATAAACCAAACATATAACTGTCAGTACCGTAAAGTGTTGGACAAGCTTTAACACAGTGTAAGTATACTGGCATATCATCACTGTCACATTAAAATCCTAATTTTTAGATTTCTTTAATTATTCAAACATACCAATGTCACTGACTGTAAAGACCCTTATGGCTGTGGTCCTATTCCAGCTTCATTAACAAATCAGGGCCCCTATATGAGTCTAATCAGTCCAGCTCTATGTCCAATAGAAATGGCTAATTTGTCACACTGAATCAGATTAATTCACTGTGTTCTATTCACTAATAGCGCTGATGAGTTTTCAGGAGAGATGAATGGATGGAGCTTGTCCTCCATCGCTCGTCCTCACCATGAGGTGCTGGAAGAGCCAGGAGCGCATGATGTTAGTGGCGTGCTTGGGGAGAACGCCCCGCTTGTTCTTCGACTTCTTGTCATCGCTGTCCAGGAGGGAGGAGAGATCCAGATTCACCTTCAGTTACAGACAAGAGAGGGAGAGAGAGAATGTGAGAGAGGGTGGAATAGAGCGAGAGGACGGAAACAGGGACGAAAGGGAGCGAGAGAAGAAAGAGGAGTGCGGAGAGAAATACAGAAAGGCGAGAAAAAACTTAGAGTAGTACAGAGAGAAAAGGAAAGGAGAGAGAGGCATGAAGGAGGATGGGAGAGATGAGGAGAGTGGGAAAAAGAAAGAAGGAGAGCAAGAAAAGAAAGAGATAGAAGAATGAGGGAGAGAGAGAGAGAGGGAGATAAGAAATAGAGAGAGAACAAGTGGGAGAAGAAAGATGGGCAGAGATGCGGGTTACAAAAAAAAGAGAGAAATGGGAGGTAGAGAGCAAGGACGAGACAGTATGAAAGAGAAAGAGGTGTGAAAGAAAGAAAGAAGGAGGGAGAAAGGGAGAAAGTAATAGAGAAAGTGAAAGAGGGAGGGGAGAGGAGAAAGTGAAAGACAGAAAGCGAGAGAGAGAGAGAGAGAGAGAGAGAAAGAAAGGAACAGATGTAATATTAGAGAAACTGAGAGGCAGAGGTAAGAAGAAAAAGAGAGAGAGAGATAAAAAATAAGAGAGGAGAAGAAAGTAGGAGTGTAAGAAAAAGAAAAAAAAGAAGGAGAGTGAGAGATGAGGAGGCGAGAGAAGAAGGAAAGAGGGGGAGCGTAAAAGTGAGGGAGAGAGAAGAAAAAGCAGTGAAAAGACAAAGAGAGAGAAACAGAATAAGGATGGAGAGAGACAGAGAGAGGAAAAAGTGAGAGAGGGGGAAGAGAGGAACAGATAGTATTAGAGAAAGAGAGGTGGGGAGAGGGAGAGACAAAGAGAGAGGAAAAAGTAGAGAGAGAAGATGCAGAGAGAGAGAGAGAGAGAGAGAGAGAGAGAGGAAGAGGCAGAGAGAGAGAGAGGAAGAGGCAGAGAGAGAGAGAGGAAGAGGAAGAGGCAGTATTAAACATAGAGAGAGAAAAGAGAAGAGAAAGTGATAGAGTGGGGTAAAACAGAGGTTTTCAGACAGAAAGAGAGAGAGAATAAAAAGGAGTGGATGAAAGAGAGAGTAAATGAGAGAGAATAAAGTGAGAGAGGGGGAAGAAGGAAGGGGAGAGGGAGAAGAAGAAAAAGAGAGAGAGAGAGGGAGAGAGGGAGGGATAGTTGTTGCCACGGAAACAAAGAGTCGCCACTTGCCGTTCCTTTGCCAGGGCCAGAAATGCCCTCAGTCACCATAGCAACGCAATCGGAGTAATGATACCTAAAATTAAAGCCGGAGGAGCGTTTATAGAGCCTTTCATCACAAAGAGCGCCGCCGCAGACCTGCTCCCCTTCTAATCTAACTTACTCCACCGCAGACCTGCTCCCCTTCTAATCGAACTTACTCCACCGCAGACCTGCTCCCCTTCTAATCTAACTTACTCCACCGCAGACCTGCTCCCCTTCTAATCTAACTTACTCCACCGCAGACCTGCTCCCCTTCTAATCTAACTTACTCCACCGCAGACCTGCTCCCCTTCTAATCTAAATTACTCCACCGCAGACCTGCTCCCCTTCTAATCTAACTTACTCCACCGCAGACCTGCTCCCCTTCTAATATAACTTACTCCACCGCAGACCTGCTCCCCTTCTAATCTAATTTACTCCACCGCAGACCTGCTCCCCTTCTAATCTAACTTACTCCACCGCAGACCTGCTCCCCTTCTAATCTAACTTACTCCACCGCAGACCTGCTCCCCTTCTAATCTAACTTACTCCACCGCAGACCTGCTCCCCTTCTAATCTAACTTACTCCACCGCAGACCTGCTCCCCTTCTAATCTAACTTACTCCACCGCAGACCTGCTCCCCTTCTAATCTAACTTACTCCACCGCAGACCTGCTCCCCTTCTAATATGACTTACTCCACCGCAGACCTGCTCCCCTTCTAATCTAACTTACTCCACCGCAGACCTGCTCCCCTTCTAATCTAATTTACTCCACCGCAGACCTGCTCCCCTTCTAATCTAACTTACTCCACCGCAGACCTGCTCCCCTTCTAATCTAACTTACTCCAGCTCCACTGCAGACCTGCTCCCCTTCTAATCTAACTTACTCCACCGCAGACCTGCTCCCCTTCTAATCTAACTTACTCCACCACAGACCTGCTCCCCTTCTAATCTAACTTACTCCACCGCAGACCTGCTCCCCTTCTAATCTAACTTACTCCACCGCAGACCTGCTGCCCTTCTAATCGAACTTACTCCACCGCAGACCTGCTCCCCTTCTAATCTAACTTACTCCACCGCAGACCTGCTCCCCTTCTAATCTAACTTACTCCACCGCAGACCTGCTCCCCTTCTAATCTAACTTACTCCACCGCAGACCTGCTCCCCTTCTAATCTAAATTACTCCACCGCAGACCTGCTCCCCTTCTAATCTAACTTACTCCACCGCAGACCTGCTCCCCTTCTAATATAACTTACTCCACCGCAGACCTGCTCCCCTTCTAATCTAATTTACTCCACCGCAGACCTGCTCCCCTTCTAATCTAACTTACTCCACCGCAGACCTGCTCCCCTTCTAATCTAACTTACTCCACCGCAGACCTGCTCCCCTTCTAATCTAACTTACTCCACCGCAGACCTGCTCCCCTTCTAATCTAACTTACTCCACCGCAGACCTGCTCCCCTTCTAATCTAACTTACTCCACCGCAGACCTGCTCCCCTTCTAATCTAACTTACTCCACCGCAGACCTGCTCCCCTTCTAATATGACTTACTCCACCGCAGACCTGCTCCCCTTCTAATCTAACTTACTCCACCGCAGACCTGCTCCCCTTCTAATCTAATTTACTCCACCGCAGACCTGCTCCCCTTCTAATCTAACTTACTCCACCGCAGACCTGCTCCCCTTCTAATCTAACTTACTCCAGCTCCACTGCAGACCTGCTCCCCTTCTAATCTAACTTACTCCACCGCAGACCTGCTCCCCTTCTAATCTAACTTACTCCACCACAGACCTGCTCCCCTTCTAATCTAACTTACTCCACCGCAGACCTGCTCCCCTTCTAATCTAACTTACTCCACCGCAGACCTGCTGCCCTTCTAATCTAACTTACTCCACCGCAGACCTGCTCCCCTTCTAATCTAACTTACTCCACCGCAGACCTGCTCCCCTTCTAATCTAATTTACTCCAGCTCCACTGCAGACCTGCTCCCCTTCTAATCTAACTTACTCCACCACAGACCTGCTCCCCTTCTAATCTAATTTACTCCACCGCAGACCTGCTCCCCTTCTAATCTAACTTACTCCACCGCAGACCTGCTCCCCTTCTAATCTAACTTACTCCACCACAGACCTGCTCCCCTTCTAATCTAACTTACTCCACCGCAGACCTGCTCCCCTTCTAATCTAACTTACTCCACCACAGACCTGCTCCCCTTCTAATCTAACTTACTCCACCGCACACCTGCTCCCCTTCTAATCTAACTTACTCCACCGCAGACCTGCTCCCCTTCTAATCTAACTTCCTCCACCACAGACCTGCTCCCCTTCTAATCTAACTTACTCCACCGCAGACCTGCTCCCCTTCTAATCTAACACCGCAGACCTGCTCCCCTTCTAATCTAACTTACTCCAGCTCCACCGCAGACCTGCTCCCCTTCTAATCTAATTTACTCCAGCTCCACCGCAGACCTGCTCCCCTTCTAATCTAACTTACTCCAGCTCCACCGCAGACCTGCTCCCCTTCTAATCTAACTTACTCCACCACAGACCTGCTCCCCTTCTAATCTAACTTACTCCACCGCAGACCTGCTCCCCTTCTAATCGAACTTACTCCACCGCAGACCTGCTCCCCTTCTAATCTAACTTACTCCACCGCAGACCTGCTCCCCTTCTAATCTAACTTACTCCACCGCAGACCTGCTCCCCTTCTAATCTAACTTACTCCACCGCAGACCTGCTCCCCTTCTAATATGACTTACTCCACCGCAGACCTGCTCCCCTTTTAATCTAACTTACTCCACCGCAGACCTGCTCCCCTTCTAATATAACTTACTCCACCGCAGACCTGCTCCCCTTCTAATCTAATTTACTCCACCGCAGACCTGCTCCCCTTCTAATCTAATTTACTCCACCGCAGACCTGCTCCCCTTCTAATCTAATTTACTCCACCGCAGACCTGCTCCCCTTCTAATCTAACTTACTCCACCGCAGACCTGCTCCCCTTCTAATCTAACTTACTCCACCGCACACCTGCTCCCCTTCTAATCTAACTTACTCCACCGCAGACCTGCTCCCCTTCTAATCTAACTTCCTCCACCACAGACCTGCTCCCCTTCTAATCTAACTTACTCCACCGCAGACCTGCTCCCCTTCTAATCTAACACCGCAGACCTGCTCCCCTTCTAATCTAACTTACTCCAGCTCCACCGCAGACCTGCTCCCCTTCTAATCTAACTTACTCCAGCTCCACCGCAGACCTGCTCCCCTTCTAATCTAACTTACTCCAGCTCCACCGCAGACCTGCTCCCCTTCTAATCTAACTTACTCCACCACAGACCTGCTCCCCTTCTAATCTAATTTACTCCACCGCAGACCTGCTCCCCTTCTAATCTAACTTACTCCACCGCAGACCTGCTCCCCTTCTAATCTAACTTACTCCACCGCAGACCTGCTCCCCTTCTAATCTAACTTACTCCACCGCAGACCTGCTCCCCTTCTAATCTAACTTACTCCACCGCAGACCTGCTCCCCTTCTAATCTAACTTACTCCACCGCAGACCTGCTCCCCTTCTAATATGACTTACTCCACCGCAGACCTGCTCCCCTTTTAATCTAACTTACTCCACCGCAGACCTGCTCCCCTTCTAATATAACTTACTCCACCGCAGACCTGCTCCCCTTCTAATCTAATTTACTCCACCGCAGACCTGCTCCCCTTCGAATCTAATTTACTCCACCGCAGACCTGCTCCCCTTCTAATCTAATTTACTCCACCGCAGACCTGCTCCCCTTCTAATCTAACTTACTCCACCGCAGACCTGCTCCCCTTCTAATCTAACTTACTCCACCGCAGACCCGCTCCCCTTCTAATCTAACTTACTCCAGCTCCACCGCAGACCTGCTCCCCTTCTAATCTAACTTACTCCACCGCAGACTTGCTCCCCTTCTAATCTAACTTACTCCACCACAGACTTGCTCCCCTTCTAATCTAATTTACTCCAGCTCCACCACAGACCTGCTCCCCTTCTAATCTAATTTACTCCACCGCAGACCTGCTCCCCTTCTAATCTAACTTACTCCACCGCAGACCTGCTCCCCTTCTAATCTAACTTACTCCACCGCAGACCCGCTCCCCTTCTAATCTAACTTACTCCAGCTCCACCGCAGACCTGCTCCCCTTCTAATCTAACTTACTCCACCGCAGACTTGCTCCCCTTCTAATCTAACTTACTCCACCGCAGACCTGCTCCCCTTCTAATCTAACTTACTCCACCGCAGACCTGCTCCCCTTCTAATATGACTTACTCCACCGCAGACCTGCTCCCCTTTTAATCTAACTTACTCCACCGCAGACCTGCTCCCCTTCTAATATAACTTACTCCACCGCAGACCTGCTCCCCTTCTAATCTAATTTACTCCACCGCAGACCTGCTCCCCTTCTAATCTAATTTACTCCACCGCAGACCTGCTCCCCTTCTAATCTAATTTACTCCACCGCAGACCTGCTCCCCTTCTAATCTAACTTACTCCACCGCAGACCTGCTCCCCTTCTAATCTAACTTACTCCACCGCACACCTGCTCCCCTTCTAATCTAACTTACTCCACCGCAGACCTGCTCCCCTTCTAATCTAACTTCCTCCACCACAGACCTGCTCCCCTTCTAATCTAACTTACTCCACCGCAGACCTGCTCCCCTTCTAATCTAACACCGCAGACCTGCTCCCCTTCTAATCTAACTTACTCCAGCTCCACCGCACACCTGCTCCCCTTCTAATCTAACTTACTCCAGCTCCACCGCAGACCTGCTCCCCTTCTAATCTAACTTACTCCAGCTCCACCGCAGACCTGCTCCCCTTCTAATCTAACTTACTCCACCAGACCTGCTCCCCTTCTAATCTAATTTACTCCACCGCAGACCTGCTCCCCTTCTAATCTAACTTACTCCACCGCAGACCTGCTCCCCTTCTAATCTAACTTACTCCACCGCAGACCTGCTCCCCTTCTAATCTAACTTACTCCACCGCAGACCTGCTCCCCGTCTAATATGACTTACTCCACCGCAGACCTGCTCCCCTTTTAATCTAACTTACTCCACCGCAGACCTGCTCCCCTTCTAATATAACTTACTCCACCGCAGACCTGCTCCCCTTCTAATCTAATTTACTCCACCGCAGACCTGCTCCCCTTCGAATCTAATTTACTCCACCGCAGACCTGCTCCCCTTCTAATCTAATTTACTCCACCGCAGACCTGCTCCCCTTCTAATCTAACTTACTCCACCGCAGACCTGCTCCCTTTCTAATCTAACTTACTCCACCGCAGACCCGCTCCCCTTCTAATCTAACTTACTCCAGCTCCACCGCAGACCTGCTCCCCTTCTAATCTAACTTACTCCACCGCAGACTTGCTCCCCTTCTAATCTAACTTACTCCACCACAGACTTGCTCCCCTTCTAATCTAATTTACTCCAGCTCCACCGCAGACCTGCTCCCCTTCTAATCTAACTCACTCCACCGCAGACCTGCTCCCCTTCTAATCTAATTTATTCCACCGCAGACCTGCTCCCCTTCTAATCTAACTTACTCCACCGCAGACCTGCTCCCCTTCTAATCTAACTTACTTCACCGCAGACCTGCTCCCCTTCTAATCTAATTTACTCCACCGCAGACCTGCTCCCCTTCTAATCTAATTTACTCCACCGCAGACCTGCTCCCCTTCTAATCTAACTTACTCCAGCTCCACCGCAGACCTGCTCCCCTTCTAATCTAACTTACTCCACCGCAGACCTGCTCCCCTTCTAATCTAACTTACTCCACCGCAGACCTGCTCCCCTTCTAATCTAACTTACTCCACCGCAGACCTGCTCCCCTTCTAATCTAACTTACTCCACCACAGACCTGCTCCCTTTCTAATCTAACTTACTCCACCACAGACCTGCTCCCCTTCTAATCTAACTTACTCAACCACAGACCTGCTCCCCTTCTAATCTAACTTACTCCAGCTCCACCGCAGACCTGCTCCCCTTCTAATCTAACTTGCTCCACCGCAGACCTGCTCCCCTTCTAATCTAACTTACTCCACCACAGACCTGCTCCCCTTCTAATCTAACTTACTCCACCGCAGACCTGCTCCCCTTCTAATCTAATTTACTCCACCACAGACCTGCTCCCCGTCTAATCTAACTTACTCAAGCTCCACCGCAGGCCTGCTCCCCTTCTAATCTAACTTACTCCAGCTCCACCGCAGACCTGCTCCCCTACTAATCTAACTTATTCCACCGCAGACCTGCTCCCCTTCTAATCTAACTTACTCCACCACAGACCTGCTCCCCTTCTAATCTAATTTACTCCACCGCAGACCTGCTCCACTTCTAATCTAACTTACTCCAGCTCCACCGCAGACCTGCTCCCCTTCTAATCTAATTTACTCCACCGCAGACCTGCTCCCCTTCTAATCTAACTTACTCCACCGCAGACCTGCTCCCCTTCTAATCTAACTTACTCCACCGCAGACCTGCTCCCCTTCTAATCTAATTTACTCCACCGCAGACCTGCTCCCCTTCTAATCTAACTTACTCCAGCTCCACTGCAGACCTGCTCCCCTTCTAATCTAACTTACTCCACCGCAGACCTGCTCCCCTTCTAATCTAACTTACTCCAGCTCCACCGCAGACCTGCTACCCTTCTAATCTAATTTACTCCAGCTCCACCGCAGACCTGCTCCCCTTCTAATCTAACTTACTCCACCGCAGACCTGCTCCCCTTCTAATCTAACTTACTCCACCGCAGACCTGCTCCCCTTCTAATCTAACTTACTCCACCGCAGACCTGCTCCCCTTCTAATCTAACTTACTCCAGCTCCACCGCAGACCTGCTCCCCTTCTAATCTAATTTACTCCACCGCAGACCTGCTCCCCTTCTAATCTAACTTACTCCACCGCAGACCTGCTCCCCTTCTAATCTAACTTACTTCAGCTCCACCGCAGACCTGCTCCCCTTCTAATCTAACTTACTCCACCGCAGACCTGCTCCCCTTCTAATCTAACTTACTCCAGCTCCACTGCAGATCTGCTCCCCTTCTAATCTAACTTACTCCAGCTCCACCGCAGACCTGCTCCCCTTCTAATCTAACTTACTCCACCGCAGACCTGCTCCCCTTCTAATCTAACTTACTCCAGCTCCACCGCAGACCTGCTCCCCTTCTAATCTAATTTACTCCACCGCAGACCTGCTCCCCTTCTAATCTAACTTACTCCACCGCAGACCTGCTCCCCTTCTAATCTAACTTACTCCACCGCAGACCTGCTCCCCTTCTAATCTAACTTACTCCAGCTCCACTGCAGACCTGCTCCCCTTCTAATCTAACTTACTCCACCGCAGACCTGCTCCCCTTCTAATCTAACTTACTCCACCACAGACCTGCTCCCCTTCTAATCTAATTTACTCCACCGCAGACCTGCTCCCCTTCTAATCTAACTTACTCCACCGCAGACCTGCTCCCCTTCTAATCTAACTTACTCCAGCTCCACTGCAGACCTGCTCCCCTTCTAATCTAACTTACTCCACCGCAGACCTGCTCCCCTTCTAATCTAACTTACTCCACCGCAGACCTGCTCCCCTTCTAATCTAACTTACTCCAGCTCCACCGCAGACCTGCTCCCCTTCTAATCTAACTTACTCCAGCTCCACCACAGACCTGCTCCCCTTCTAATCTAACTTACTCCACCGCAGACCTGCTTCCCTTCTAATCTAACTTACTCCACCGCAGACCTGCTCCCCTTCTAATCTAATTTACTCCACCGCAGACCTGCTTCCCTTCTAATCTAACTTACTCCACCGCAGACCTGCTCCCCTTCTAATCTAATTTACTCCACCACAGACCTGCTGCCCTTCTAATCTAACTTACTCCACCACAGACCTGCTCCCCTTCTAATCTAATTTACTGCACCGCAGACCTGCTCCCCTTCTAATCTAACTTACTCCACCGCAGACCTGCTCCCCTTCTAATCTAACTTACTCCACCACAGACCTGCTCCCCTTCTAATCTAACTTACTCCACCGCAGACCTGCTCCCCTTCTAATCTAACTTACTCCACCACAGACCTGCTCCCCTTCTAATCTAACTTACTCCACCACAGACCTGCTCCCCTTCTAATCTAACTTACTCCACCGCAGACCTGCTCCCCTTCTAATCTAACTTACTCCACCGCAGACCTGCTCCCCTTCTAATCTAACTTACTCCACCGCAGACCTGCTCCCCTTCTAATCTAACTTACTCCAGCTCCAACACACACTCCAGACACACTCACAAACACACACATTTACTTAAACACACATACACTATCACAGCCATGCTTACACACACTTATACACAGACTCTCACACACACGTACGCCGACATACACACACAGACACACACATGCACACGCCCTCACACACATGCATTTAAAACATACACTCTTACACACTCACCCACATTCATACACACACTCACATGCTACAAAAACACACATACTCACACACACTCATACACACACTCTCTTACACACAGTCACACACTCATTCATACACATTCTCTCACACTCTCACACACACCCATACACACTCATACAGACTCACACTCTCACTCACACATACACACTCACTCATACACATTCTCTCACACTGTCACAAACACACTCACACACACTCTCTCACACACACACACACACTCATACACTCACTTTCACACACACATACACACTCACACATACACATTCTCTCACACTCTCACACACACACACTCATACACACTCTCTCACACACACTCATACACACATTCTCTCACACACACACACACACTCATACACACTCTCTCACACACACACTCATACACACTCTCTCACACACACTCATACACACATTCTCTCACACACACACACACACTCATACACACTCTCTCACACACACACTCATACACACTCTCTCACACACACACTCATACACACTCTCTCACACTCTCACACACACACACACACACACACTCATACACACTCTTTCACACTCTCTCACACACAAACACTCATACACACACAAACAATCATACACAATCTCTCACACTCTCACACACACACACACATACACAATCTCACACACACAAACTCACATACATACACACTCTCTCACACACACAAACACTCATACACACTCTCACTCACACAAACTCATACACATATACACACACTCACTCACTCATACACAGTCTCTCACACGCTTACACGCTACACACACGCTTCACACTCATACATGCCCTCTTACACATACACTCTCACATGTTCACACACACACACTCACACTCACGTATTCACTCACACACAGTTACCTATAGTCTCATTCATTCTTTATTTCACACACACACGCTCAAACACACTCTGACATGCTCACACACACTCATAGTTGTGGTACAATGATGTTGTGGTTTGAAGGTCTCGCACTCACCCATTACAACTACAAAGGCCAAAGTATTCAAATGAGTTAAATATTATTATGCAATTTTTGCCCCAGAAAAAAAAACTCCTCCATCATTTGGAGATTGCTAAATATTAACATTTCAGAGCGGCTTCAGAAGCATAATCCAGCGTGGCCTCATGTGCTGATAAATAAATAAATAAAAATAAATTAAAAAACATTTCTACTTTAGAAATGAGGATAATTAATTTCATGCCGCTGCCGCAACCGAAAGTCATAAAAAGCGAAAAGCCTCCCCGCTGACTTCTGAAATAAATAAATAATAATCAAGCTCGGGAAAAAAAACCCTCCACATTATATCTGCAGCTGAGTGTCACGTGACTCCATTCCATCCCCCCGCATACCTCTCTCTCACACACACACACACACACACACACACACACACACACACACACATATACACACATACCTCAGCCCTGGGAGTGTGTAAGTGTGTGTTCCAGGAAGCAGGGTGAATTAATTGGAGGCTCCATGCAGGGGTATCATTACTGGGAGCTTGTCAGGGATGTAGTTATGGGCTCAGCTCTATTCCCAGCCTGCGTGTAGAGCAGAGTGTGGGCCTGGGCCCTGGGTAACTCACCCCAGCTCTGGCTGTCTGTCAAAGCCAGCCTCACCTGCCTGCTACTGCGCCACACAAACACACAGACACACACACGCACGCATGCACGCAACACGCATACGACCAGCTATCCTGCAATCAGTGCCAAATAAGCTTGAGGAACGATGAGTCAGGTATGGCCAATAAACCTCTCGGCTATTCACATATCAATGCTCAGCCACTCCTCCAACCTGGCTTGTTGGACAAGCGTTACAGAACACCCCCAAATGCCTATTTTTAGAATGCTTTATTGATTTCATACGATAGTCACGGCGTATGTGCATGAAAGACCTGATGTTTGTGAAAAATGTATATATTATTTATCACAATATAAGTCTATGACAATTCTGAGCAGTCTTTGGTTGCAAGTTATTCTTCTAATATAAAACTTGGTAGAGCTTTCTAGCTGTGTAATAAGGGGGTAATGATATAGTATTATCACTGTAACAAGTTGTACTTATCCAATAATCACATTTACGTTTTAGCCATTGCTAAAAAATAGTAATTATAGCAGAAAAATGCTAATAAAATGCTCCAGTAATGTAAAATCATGTACTAAACTAAGTAGCTGTATCAAATGTTAGTAATTGTTAGTTAATAATATCAAAAGGTTTGTATTTTACAGCTTCAATACAAGATGTGGTTGTTGTAATAGGAAAAGGTTATGGGTCAAGGTTAGGGCTAGGATTATGGTCAGATTTAGGAATAGGTTTTGGGTCAGGGCTCAGGTTAGTACTAGGGTTAGGATTAGGATTAGATTTTGGGTCAATGTTAAGGTTAAGACTAAGGCCAGGGTTAGAAATAGGTTTTGGGTCAAGGCTAAGGTTAGTGCTCAGGTTAGGATTAGATTTTGGGTCAATGTTAAGGTTAAGACTAAGGCCAGGGTTAGAAATAGTAAGAATTTCATTGTACAGTGTTACTGTCTGTTTCTGCTGTGCATATGACAATAAAACTTGAATCTTGAATCATTTGTGGAACTTAAGAGTTAAGTGTGTGTGTGTGTGTGTATGTGTGTGTGTGTCTGTGTGTGTCACCTGTGTATTCTGGATCTGGATGGTCCCCTGCGGTAGAGTCTGGGTTAACACCTGCCCCTGAGAGGTCACCATAGCAACCGGCTGATACAGGGTCCCACCTGCGGGAGCCGTTCATGTACACACACACACACAAGATGAAAAGAAATGTAAACAGCAGCATCTCTAAGAACCACCGTGCTAATGTCTTACATACATATCAAACTAAAGAAACTCTGATCCGCTGAGCGGAACAGAATTCCGACATTATTCCGACAAATCCAGGTTTGTTTAACTGGAGTTTATTATAAGAGAGAACACTGTCTGTGTAGAATCCAGCATATTACATAGTAGATAATCTTTCTAGATAATCATTTTTAACTATTGGAATATTACGGAATAACTACTTTAGCTTTCTTTTTTAAATAAGAGTTTGATTCAGAACGTAAACACTGTTAAATTTTCAAGCCATTCATTTCCCAACGCATACAGAACTCGTTCCCCAGTCTCATACAAAAAATATCTGATATATTGATATCAGTAAAATCGTGCAGTGGTTTTAAGAAGAGATTAGACTTATTACACAGCATGGCAGCTAGTTGGAACAGAGATAATGAACATATTTTAGTGTTCTTTAGTTTTCTTATTTTTCTAAATAATTTTTCTAAATAACTTAATTATTCAGTTTGATCGGAGGTGAAATGAATCATTGTAGAAAAGTCTGATCATAATAAATGATGTAATCTTAATAAAATTATAATAGTGGTTAATTATTTGTATTAATTTGTCTCACACCTGTACCTCTTCACCATCAATTTACACTACTGTGCAAAAGTCTAAGCTCATTGTTTAAAACACTTAATCTTAGCAATAAGTGCATTTTCACCAGTAGTAACACCAGATATGATTAGAACAGATGTAAATCATCATGAACCCAATACAAAGTAACATGAATATCTTATTGTGAGAGAAGTAGATCATATCTTGAGCTCCAGTTTGAAAAACAAAGTGTAGTTCCAGATTTCTCCTGGACGCCCCAGACATTGTATGAATGTGTTCAGTTCCTTCAGCAGCAATCTTGATTTAGCTTAATGAAGTACTGAGCAGTCAAAGCAGGTATTAGATGAGAACTGTAAATAATACTGGGTTGTTTCCACAAGGAGAAGCTTGGAAAGGGTTAAATAAACACACTGACGTATGTAAAAGCACTACTTACTGTATTAATACTGATTACATTCATTTCACTGAGAAAAGTTTCCTTTCCAGACATAAAAAGCTCTTTAAATATAATAATGTCTTCAAGTTTTAAAACCTTTGAACAGCACAATATTTTTAAAACATTAAGAAGATTTTAGGGCCAAATTGTTCTTTCAGAACTATCATTAAACAAAGTATCTCTTAATTTTTCAGAGGAATTAGACACGTCAGACGTCTGGTTCCTATCATCATCACTGTGACCAAATCTCTGTATGTTTAGAACCGAACAATTCAAATTAAACCACACTGTGTGTCTTTGTTTACACCCTAACAATCAACCCATACAGACAGACACAGCTATCCTCTTTTAAAAGCAGTAAAAATCCATTATGCTCACAAAAACAGGAAAGAAGAAGAACGTAGGATATCCTTTAAATAAGCTGAAACTGTTTTGAATGTTTGTTAAGTAGTCAGTAACAACTATTATGAATTATTCAGCAGTGTGGCAGGTCCCTCTCTCTCTCTCTCTCTCTCTCTCTCTCTCTGAACATGTACACATGCACGTGTCTTACCTGACACCACCTGTGAGTTAATGGTGGTCATTGTGACATTGCTTTGAGGCAGAGAGCCAGCGGGGACCACGATGCCTGAGGGGTTAACCGAGCTGGACACACTGGAAAGTGAGGGGGAGGAGTTCTGCATAAGTTCCTACAAGAGAAGAGTCAAGAAAAGAAGAGAAGAGAAGAAAAGAAAAGGGACAAAAGAGAATAGTTGGGAAAAGAAGAGAAGAGAAGGAAAAAGAAAAGAAGAGAAGAGAAAGAAAAATGGGAAATGGAAACGAAGAGAAGGGAAAAGAAGAAAAAAGGAGGGAGAAGAAAAGAAGAGAAGGGAAAAGAAGAAAACGAGAAGGGAAAAGAAAACAAGAGAAGGGAAAAGAAGAGAAGATAGAAGAAAGGGAGAGAAGGGAAGAGAAAATAAGAAAAGAGAAGGGACATAAAGAAAAGGGGAAAGAAAAGAAGGGAAAATAATTGAAAAGAAGAGAAGAGAAGAGAAGAGAAGAGAAGAGAAGAGAATGGAGAATAAGAGAAGAGAAGGGAAAAGAAAAGAAGGGAGGAGAAGGGAAAAGAAGAGAAGAAAAGGGAAAAGAAGAGAAGATAAGAGAAGAGAAAAGAAGAGAAGAGAAGAGAGAATAAGAGAAGAGAAGGGAAAAGAAAAGAAGGTAGGAGAAGGGAAAAGAAGAGAAGAAAAGGGAAAAGAAGAAAAGGGAAAAGAAGAAAAGAGAAGAGAAGAGAAGGGAAAGGAAGAGAAGAGAAATAAATAGAAAAAAGTAATGTTAATGAAAGATTGTTTGAACTACACTTTGAAGACACACAGTATTTTTACACAATATTTTTAGGATTTCTATCTGTGTGTGTGTGTGTGGGTGTGGGTGTGTGTGTGTGTGTGTGTGTGTGTGTGTGTGTGTGTGTGTGTGGTTACCTGCTGTAGGTTTGTGTGTGTTGGTGAATACGGCCCACCCAGGTCATTGCGTAGCAGATTGTCACTGTGCATCTTCGTCTTGAGACAGGTAATGTAGCGGTTGCAGAAGTCTTTACAGAGCTCGTTCACCTTCTCCAGCTCCAGCAGGTGGATCCGCAACACCTGAATCGCCTTCACCATCTGAAGCGCACACACACACACACACACACACACACAAAACATCTCTGAAGAGTCAAGGAGACATACATTCTCAAAGTAAAGTTTCCTAAATGGTTCTCGGCTTAAACCCAGAGAACTTTAATATTTTACTAGAAATATATATTGAAGTGTGTCCAAACTTTTGACTGGTAGTGTATGTCTCATTTAAATCTGTCTCACAAGATGCATACACATGTCCATGTTGGTCACAGAGAAATGCATCATGGGTACTTATGATCACTGGATGTACTGTGATATATTTGGGGTCTCTGCTTGAACCTTCACAATTCTCATTAATATGAGTAATGATACAATTCTACTGTTCACGATTGAAAAGTTTTAGTTGCTTCCATATCGCAATAATAACACTTAGAGTTGAGTGGGTCAGCTTTAGCAGAGCAGATACTTCAGGAAATTACTTGTGGCAAAGGTCACTGTTAGCACTGTTAGCAATGTGGCTGAAACACCTGAAATCACTAATTAGAAGGCGTGTCTACATAATTTTGGCCACATAGTGCAAACAGAACTCCAGCAGGGCTATGGAGTGCAGCTATATGGACAGTGAGTGTAGATATAGAGAAGGTGCATCTTACAGGTGTGCCCTCAAGTGTTTACGCATGGAATTCAATAACATGCAGGCAGATATTTCAGATGAGATAATGTACAAAACTACAAAACTTAGGCAGAGACGTACAAGAATAGAGATGAAAGGATCGATCGGCTATGTATTGCATCGGACGATTTTTAATCAAAATATGTGATTGGTGATCAGTCGATATTTCTTCAATTTAGCCGATCATGAGAGCCGATCAATGGCGTTGAACAAATGAGCCTAATTTATGTATTTCCAGCTAGTGTTTCATCCAGTAAGAGGAGCCGTCCGTGAAACCCCCTCCGGCCAGCTCCCTGCAATTCTTATCTGAACCACTAGGTGGAAATACACAACCTTTCATTTTCCACAGACTGACTGAAGCAGCGGCCTTGCGAGAAAAGCATGCGCTGATAGAAAGCATGTCGTCCGTCTGGCAGTGTTTTACCGTATGTGACGCAGAATCAACGTTACTCGTGGGCGAACCAAAGACATTAAACACTACTAATCTGATACAGCCCTTCAGAGACACCACGCGGCTGAATACAGTAAGTATCAGTAAACAGCAGAGCTAGCACGCACAGCTAACACAAAACAAACAACCCAGAACACCATACAGACCAGATCTGACCAGTACCAACAAAACAGCATTAACAATTCGAGATCTACATTTAATAATTGCAGTTTTTTGTTTTAAATAACAGAGTCTGCATTTAATGACAGCATGTATTTAATTAGCTTTTTTAGTTTTAAATTAAGGGTCTAAATGTAATAATTGCAGTATTGAGGATATTTGTTTGATTTATTTTGTTTATTTACTGTTAATTTTGTTAAAAATATTATGCTGTTTCATATGAGCTCATTAAAAATGGTTATAAATGAGTTTAGACCATGTTTGATGACTTGCTTACTCTAATAACTACATGTAGCCCTGCTGTGGCATATAGCCCCGTCCTTGATCGGTATCGGATATCGGCCGATCGTGCTGAAAGGTGATCGGCCATCGAAATCGGCCCCAAAAACGCTGATCGGTCCATCTCTATACGAGAACAATTTCAGACCCCATTTAACCAATACAATTCCAGTGCCTGAGAAATCAGGTGCATTGTTCCTGTACATGCATTTCTGCACCAGAAGAAAAAAAAAAAAAAAAAAAAGAAGAAGAAGAAGTATCTGTTGAGACCATAGCAGCTCTTTCTCTTCTGGACGTGACTGAACTTGCCTGGCTAACTCGCCCATTTCCATCGATCACGTGCCTTCAAAGTCAGCACTCAAGGACGAGTGAATGGGCTAAAAAGTGCTTTGCCAAGGAGGAGATAAATCTGCCAATTACTGCGGCTCGTTTCGTCGGGGCACTGTGCCATCCCTCGCCCCGGCGCCGCTGCGGCACGGGCGCCGTAACCGCGCTGATGAAGGGGGGCCCTGCGCCACCGGCCCGTCGTAAAGCACACAGATGCAGAGTTAATTGACTGAGCCGCAGTAGTCGGCCAAGAGACCTGGTAATGATGAACATTGACCTTTCCCCCCTTCCTCATTCGCCTAATTTCTAATTACTGCTAGCTGTCAGGCGGCGGGTGGGGGTTGGGGTGAGAGAGAGTAAGAGGGAAAGAGAGAGAGAGAGAGAGAGAGAGAGAGAGAGAGAGAGAGAGAGAGAGAGAGAGAGAGAGAGAGAGAGTGAAACAAAGACAATCAGGACAATAAGAAAGTGACCACCCTTTGTCCTAAAATTCTTAACCTACTGAACCTGAGGCTTCACACTCAGTATTAACTGACTTCACATTCAGTATATTCATATTAATCCTATCTTACAACATACAAGTCTCCCATTATAGCTACTCTAGTATGTGGGTTGAACTGTGGGCCCAAATACAAGTGCTTGCAGTTTACGGGGTTAACAATCTAGCATACATGTCCAGCCATATAAGGTAAAGTGATTGCCTCTACCAGCAGGGGGGGCTATAGTAGTGTAGTGCAGAGTGGATGGGGCCTGTTGCACAGAGAGACACCATCGCTCATAAAAACCTTCAACATTGCAACCTTATATTATACAAATAATAATAAAATTAATATTAATAAGATGATTTAAGATTTTCTTAGTAGAAATAAACAAAACAAGTCTCTCCAGTCTAGCTTCAGAACCTTCCACCGTATGGAACCATGATCTTCTACTGTCTACTGATGCTGGTCTTCTTGAGCTCACTGCGGCTTTTAACCATGACTAACTTATTTCCAGACTTTCTTCCACAGGCCTTTCAGGCTTAGCCTTTGTTTAGGACAATCATTTCTTGAAATTCAATGTTGAAAATAAGCTTCCGCCCGCTGAACTGTAAAAGATCCCTGGAGTTTGAGCAGTAAGAGCAGTAAGAAATGCCAGAGCTCAGCCATTAAGAGCTTTAATGCAAACCTCAATAGGAAGCCAGTGTAAACCAAATACAACTTTTTTTCTTTTTTCTGTGAAAAGAATCTGTTGCTGAATTCTGGATTAACTCTTTAGACAGACACCAGGACCACCAGACAGTGACATGCTACAGAAGTGTAATCCAGTAGTTATGAAATTATGAACAACAGTGATAAAGAAATTGTGTAAATCTTGAAAGGCACTGTAAACAAATTAAATTAATTAGTTTTGATTTTCGAATTCTGACCATTAAGTAAGTATATTTCCAAAGGAAGGCCTGTTTACACCTTGTACCAACATGCAACATGTGTTCTTGGTGACTGGATCATGTTCAGATATCCAGAGGTGTCAAGTAAGCTGACTTTTTACTACTACTCCTTACATTTACACTCCATTATCAGTACTTTCTACTCCTTACATTTACACTCCATTATCAGTACTTTCTACTCCTTACATTTACACTCCATTATCAGTACTTTCTATTCCTTACATTTACACTCCATTATCAGTACTTTCTACTCCTTACATTTACACTCCATTATCAGTACTTTCTACTCCTTACATTTACACTCCATCATCTGTACTTTCTACTCCTTACATTTACACTCCATTATCTGTACTTTCTACTCCTTACATTTACACTCCATTATCAGTACTTTCTACTCCTTACATTTACACTCCATTATCAGTACTTTCTACTCCTTACATTTACACTCCATTATCTGTACTTTATACTCCTTACATTTACACTCAATTATCTGTACTTTCTACTCCTTACATTTACACTCCATTATCAGTACTTTCTACTCCTTACATTTACACTCCATTATCAGTACTTTCTACTCCTTGCATTTACACTCCATTATCAGTACTTTCTATTCCTTACATTTACACTCCATTATCAGTACTTTCTACTCCTTACATTTACACTCCATCATCTGTACTTTCTACTCCTTACATTTACACTCCATTATCTGTACTTTCTACTCCTTACATTTACACTCCATTATCAGTACTTTCTACTCCTTACATTTACACTCCATTATCAGTACTTTCTACTCCTTACATTTACACTCAATTATCTGTACTTTCTACTCCTTACATTTACACTCAATTATCTGTACTTTATACTCCTTACATTTACACTCAATTATCTGTATTTTCTACTCCTTACATTTACACTCCATTATCAGTACTTTCTACTCCTTACATTTACACTCCATTATCAGTACTTTATACTCCTCACATTTACACTCCATTATCAGTACTTTCTACTAGTTACATTTACACTCCATTATCAGTACTTTCTACTCCTTACATTTACACTCCATTATCAGTACTTTCTACTCTTTACATTTACACTCCATTATCAGTACTTTCTACTCCTTACATTTATACTCCATTATCAGTATTTCTACTCCTTACATTTACACTCCATTATCAGTAGTTTCTACTCCTTACATTTACACTCCATTATCTGTACTTTCTACTCTTTACATTTACACTCCATTATCAGTACTTTCTACTCCTTACATTTACACTCCATTATCAGTACTTTCTACTCCTTACATTTACACTCCATTATCTGTACTTTCTACTCTTTACATTTACACTCCATCATCTGTACTTTCTACTCCTTACATTTACACTCCATTATCAGTACTTTCTACTCCTTACATTTACGCTCCATTATCAGTACTTTCTACTCTTTACATTTACACTCCATTATCTGTACTTTCTACTCCTTACATTTACACTCCATTATCAGTACTTTCTACTTCTTACATTTTAAACATAGTCTCATTACTCCTATTTCATTTACAGCTTGTTTTCATTCATGTACATTTACATTCCAGTAAAGATTATTTATAACATGCCTTTGAAGTTTAACTTTTTGCACCATTACAATACTTATAGACAACTAGTCATCATATCTTCTGCTCCATGAAACATGTTAATGTTCAGTAGTACACAGATATGCTTCTTTAATATATTTACATTGTACTAAAATACATTCATTTTCAATGGTTGTATATGCGGCTGAAATAGGAAGCCTAGCGTATCCCAAATTTATCAACATTAACATTTTAAAATAACATTAAAGTCATAAGAATGGGGTTTTTGGGAAGGTGGGCTAGTGCACTATAGACCCCTATGGTGCGCCCTAAGCTTTTGTCCTTATTGGTATTTTTTTTTTTTTTACATTACTTTTACTTTACTTTTATACTTTAAGTAGTTTTGAAAGCAGTACTTTTACACTTCTACTGGAGTAAAAAGCTTGAGTTGATACTTCAACTTCTACAGAAGTATTTTTAAACTCTAGTATCTATACTTCTACCTGAGTAATGAATGTAAATACTTCTGACACCTTTGCAGATATCAGTCGCTCACATGAAAAAACTGTATGACAGTATCACTCAAACCACATGCACACGCACACACACACACACACACACACATATATATGTATATATCTTCGCTGTCTAATGAAAAACATATATCTCCATTTTTGTCGATTTTGAATTTTCTACATAATTTAAACTCGCCAATGGTTGTTTACATTGTGTGAAAATTTCATGATGAATGGACTAATAGAAGTGCTCCAAAACATCTTGGAAGGGATTCTGGTTCCATTAACTTACATTGAAAGTAAAGTATGTTTTGGTGTCTACTGTAAAGTTGCAATTTTTGCAATACTTGTTTTTCTTTGGACAGCGACGATATATATATATATATATATATATATATATATATATATATATATATATATATATATATATATATATATATATATTTATATATATATATATATATATATATATATATATATATATATATATATATGTGTGTAATAGAAAAGGTAACTTTACAGGAGATGACAAAAACTGTCTTCACTTTCAATGTAAGTCAATAGAACTGGATTTATTTTTGGGGGGGCGGCATTTCTATTCGTCCATTCATTATGAAATTTAATGCTGCTGCATTTAATTGGAGCACAAGATAGTATCTACTTCTTTCACAATAAGACATTTACTCAACTTTGTATTTGTATTTATGCGTATGTACATCTGTTCTAATGATATCTGGAGTCCTTACCAGTGAAAATACACTCATTGCTAAGACAAAGGCTTTTAAACAAATGAGATTAGGTGACTAAGACAGTTGTATATACATAAACAGACACCAAGAGCCTTCAGGATTAAAAGTAAAATAAAGCAAGATTTAAATTCTGCCCATGTTCAGGTGCTTTTTATGTGTTTAAAGTGAAAACGGATCTGATCTAGCCAAACTGTGCATGCTGTTTAGTGAAAATGTCCAGTAAGGTATCCAGAGTAAACCCAGATTCAATCTGGACGATAAACACTTGTGAATGCAAACAGCTGCTCACTAATAAGCTATTTCAACACATCTTTTTTACCTGTCTAAGAGATCTGAACTGAATCTTGAGTTTTCAGTACTGACCAGGTTGTCCAGTTCAGGGTCCTCGCTGAAGAAAGGTTTGTGGTCCTGCTCCTGCTGGTGCACAAAGTTTTCTATGTCCACGTCAAAGCTGGCCGAGGTGATGCACTCGGAGCCCTGAGTGGCCTGCTCACACTTCTCAAACAGCAGAGCCAGCAGAGGGAACAGGGGGTGCCTGCAGGACCAGAGAGGACAGTCATCAACAGCCATGACAGAAACGCCAAGCCGGTGTTTAGAGCTGATTTATACATTCTTGAGAAAGCAGCACATCGTCATAACAACCAAACCAAATGCTAACTTTAATTCTGGACCATTTCTATCAGTCCATTTATTATGAAGTGCTCACAAAACGTAAGGCCCAGCTGCCATTATCAAAAATGGCAAATAAATAATACATTAATAAATTAATAATAAATACTGTGAGGTCAGTGTGTAGAGTCTGAAGTGTCACTTTACAAATAGGCTTTATTTATTATATGAAAGTCAAAACTTCATTCCACTGATATTCAATATGAAAATTCATTTTAATCCACAAACACAACCATAAATCATTCTTAAACAACTTCTCTTACATTTATACAGACTGTTTCCATTACTGTGCCTTTCAGACTGATGCACGTAAATGAGCTCTCCTCTGATTGGCTATTCATCAAACATTTAGGACTGAAATGGTCCTTCTAACACCAGTGAGAGTGGGCAGAGCTAGACAGCTATAGAATGAAAAGGTGGGCATGTGTAAATATGTCAGTGTCTGTAGCATCACAGAAACAGGGTATGTAGTGGTGTTTTAGTTTCTGTATGGATTGTATGGACTGTATTGAGTGAACAATACATTTGCAAAAGTCATTTTTCTTTAGAGGTTATGAAAAATTATAATTGTATTTATATTATTATAGTATATTTATAGACACAGACACACACACACACATATATATATATATATATATATATATATATATATATATATATATATATAGTATTATGCACTCATTATATTATATTATATTATATTATATTATATTATATTATATTATTATTCCACTGTATATTATTCTTTTATTGCATTCTTTTATAATGTAATATAATAATATAATATTCTTTTATAGTCTTTAATTTACTTTTTATTATTACTATTTTTCGGATGGATTTTCGCTGCATAACTCGTCATGCAGTTTTTGAGATATCAACTCTGTTCCAACTTCACGATTATGTGATTCAGTCTTGTACACAGCTGTCTGATGGGATGTACAAATTCTGGATAGGAGTAGAATTTCCCAGAAAATTTTCCCATAGAGAATGAATAGGATGGATATTTACACTCAGATTTAAGGTCCTTCTGCTCTACAACAAACACCGTTTTGCATATACTAACTTAGGGCAGACCCCCGACCCTGAAGTGTTGGTTCTTATTTGCTTGTTGTTTTTTGTTATTTTATTTGTTCTTATTTGTTGTTTTTTGTCCCTCCCTTTTCCCCCATACAGTCTCATTCATTTTTTGAACATTCATGGTTTTTTTTTACCCTATAGCCGCCAAACTGCCTGTACTCACTTAGGGCAGAGCCCCAAACACACGGTCCCGGACTCTTCTATTTATAATATAATAACTCATGCTACATATAAAATTGTCTGGGTTTTATACAGGAAACATTCCAGAACCCTCTTGTTGTGCATATCCCTATTCATGTTAACAGTGTTTTAATGAATAGATATTATAATGCATTATAAAGCCTAACGTTATTAAAGCACATGCTATTGCTTTATAAAGTGTTATGCATGTAATTACAAATATTTATAAGCAATTACATAGGTGTATGCCAGGCATAATAAGGTATTATTCCTGCTATATAACGCATAACGCATGTATTTATAAAGCATTGTGAATACAGGTTCATAGGAAGTGTTACCAATATGTATTTGTATTTTATCATATTAAGTTCTGAAGCTATATTCTTCTCATTTTTTGCATTCTAGACACTCAAAGCTAGAAATGTAGACTCTTCATCACATCATCTCGTTCTCATATTACTTACGAAGCAGATGTAATGTTGTATAGCAGAAGGTTCAGATTAGGCAGAGAGACATATATCACTGCAAAAGCCACTGTGTGTATTACAGAGTGTGTACGGGTGTGTGTGTGCTCCTGTCTCTGTGTGTTTGTGCTGTGAGCTGAAGGCTATAGAGGCGGTGGGACTGGGTGAGGGGCCTCTGCTCCAGCTGTAACCCACCGCTCTCATTTGCAGCCTTTAATAGCCCGCTATATTAGACTCTAATCTGCCTGATCCCAATTTAATGCGGCTCCCTCCAGCCGACGTGAGGCGAATACTAAACAGGCTCGCAGTGGAACACACAGACGATCCTGCGCTCCCTCTGGGCTCGTAGGGCTCTCCTCCGCCACGCTGGCCGCCTCCGCCACAGCGCACCCTGGAGGCCATGGGCTCATTTATCTCTCCCCCTCCGTCCCTTTTAGCTCCGGATCATAACCCCGACACAGCCTACAGCGCCACAGCCTGAGGACACTATCAGTTTAACCCCCAGGGGCTAGGTTTAGCAGGTCTGGGTGAGGTGAGGGAACAACCCTGCATTTCATAATTACCATTCAAATTAAAGGAACATACAGGAGCACTAAAAAGTAGCTTTGTCGCTGTGTTTACTCGCTCGCTAGAAACTGGACAAAGACAAAGCTGTGAGGAGAAAATGAAGCTTGAAGGGAATGAGCCCCTTAGGAGTTAGGTCTTACTAATACATTTAATTGTAAGTATGTAATTACTAATTAATAACACTACTTGCAGTAAGTTGTCTTAAAATAAAGTTCACTTTAGGTTATAATAAAATAGAATAGAATTATTTTTATTTGCCCGAATTTGACCTCTGCATTTAACCCATCCATGCAGTGAAGCACCCACAAATACATGCACTACTAAACATACACACTAGGGGGCAGTGAGCACACTTGCTCAAAGCGATGGACAACCCTGCCCACAGTGCCCAGGGAGCAGGTAGGGGTTAGGTGCCTTGCTCAAGGGCACTTCAGTCTTGTCCTGTTGGTCCAGGGGATCGGACCATTGTCCTTCCAGTCATATTTAAAAGGCAAATCTGGATATATTTTATATATTTTTTATATTGTAGCCATGCACTTACATACAGTATAATCATCTCTGATCTGAAATCTGTTTCTGACTTCTAGATTGTAATTATACATTTAAATGAACTGTGATCAACTGATCATGAATCAGAACTGACATACCCTATAAACCCTGGTATTACATTTCATAACACAAAGTATTTACAATTATTCTATACACAATCTGCAGAACTAAAGCCCGTATACTCTTGTGATGTCAGCACTCATCAGCACTTAAACCTTCCTGCTTTTGAAACCACCTTTAGACCAAAGGCTCTCAACCACACTTTAAATTAAGGCTGCCTATGTAGGGACTACAGGACATAAGCATAAACACTAAATAATGTATCTATTCATGTCAGTAATCAAAGGAAGACATAAGGCGTTGTGTAAATTTAGTAAAATTGTACTGACATAAGGCCCTTATACTAAAGTTATAGACACAGACAACAGTTTTATAGCATAGTATTTAAATGACGACACTGAATGTGTATAAAGTAAATGGTAAAAAATGGTAATGTATTGATATAAGACCACCTTCATACTAATGTGATGGACCTTTATAACTCTCTTATGACTCTTATTACACAGTATTAAAACATTGATATAGTTCTTTTTATATAGGCCCTTACAATGAAGTGATATATGAGTAAATTATATGAAGTGTATATATATATATATATATATATATATATATATATATATATATATATATATATATATATATATATATATATATATATATATAAAGCCAGAGCCATTGTAGTGATATATATATAAAGCCAGAGCCATTGTAGTGATATATATATAAAGCCAGAGCCATTGTAGTGATATATATATAAAGCCAGAGCCATTGTAGTGACATAAGACCTTTGTACTAAACCAATGGACATTAGACCTTCATACTAATGTGATGGACCTTTATAACTCTTTTATGACTCTTATAACACATTATTAAAACATTGATGTTGTTTTTATATAGATATAAATGACACTGCAGTGATATGAGGCCCTTACTATGAAGTGACGGACATTTATAACACTGTTGTACCACAGTACAGTATTCAAAAAAAAAAAAAATGTATATATATATTAAATGGACATTAATATCGCTGTTATGACACACTACTGAGACAATGGAACGAAATGTTCATGAAATAAATGGTATTATATGGACATGTGGTTAATATAATGAAGTGACAAACATTTATAACACTTATGGAGCATAATTCCAAACTAAAGTGTTCAAAAGTCAGAAGCTAGAACAATACATATTAGTTCCAGGTTTCAATGCCATCACAGTAAAATAATACAATAATTATTTCCCAGGTCAATACATGTAATTTACTTCATAAACCATCTCATACCTACTATAAACATAGTGTTCTATGTTTCTGCATAACCTTTTAATAAAATGCGATCAGATTATTACTTTGAGAAAACATATCAAGGCAAGATGTCCCCAGACTTCCAGTGGGCAGCATGAATAACCCACTCCTGAAACAAATTTTCCACTCGCAAGACTGCACTGCTCACTGTCTCACAGAAGCATGTTTAATAAGCTGACTGTATTATACTTCATGCTGACTGTGGAGCACGGGTTCAAATAAAAACAGATGCTGCAGCCGTAACCCTGTAGTGCAAGCGTGAGGTGTTGGAGCCGCTGGTAAAGAGCCAGAAACAGACCCTATCTGCAGTGCAGAGGGGGCTGGAGATCCACAAGCGCCTTGGGGGCCATTACCACGCCCGTAAAAAGTGCCATTTACAGAGGCAAGAGTCAGCAGAATCGCTCGGAATCTGACGCAGAAGAGACACAGAGCTCTCCTCCGTCGATATCTTAAAGGCTCTGAGATGGGTTTCCAGAGTTGGGGGGACTTCAAAGGCGGAAAGAAGCACTTTATTCATCAAAAACATCTTAAAACTGTGTAGAACTCATGAAGGATATATATGGCTCTAGCATTACAAGTGCCTGTGTTTTACAGTGTTACATTTTTCATGAGTTGATTTTTACTGGGAAATCTTACTAGGCATACATAATCAGAGCCTTTAAAACACTTTTGAAGAAGTGGCAGCAGCGGAAAAGCTTTAACTCCAGGCTTTATGTATATTCCAACCCAAATGTAGCTGATTAGTCAAGAATATGTCGGCTGTTTTAGCTCCGCACTGGAGCTGCAAATGTTGCTTATGCTTTTAAAGCTTCTGGCAATACAATTAGTATTGTGCAAGGTTTCTATATACTATGTACTGTCTCTCCAAATAATTTAAGTGTATCAGATGATTTTTAAAGAATAAAAATGTTTGTATTAAAGTCTATTTTTGTATAGAGGCTTATATTACATATAGTCCTATTATCAGTAATTCTCAGTCCTCTGTCTAAATCTCCTGGTACGGCCGCCAATCCAAGTTAAGGATGTTATTGGACTAATTGGTTGTTAGGACACTCTTGCTCAATTGTGATCACAGCTGAAAAACATTCTACTAATAAGTGAGCATAAAAGGGAGAACAACATTCTAGGTTAGTTTAGTATCTGAAGATCAGCAGTTGATGGCTTGCTGACCGACTCAAAATGACCAGAAAGAAACAACTTTCTTTAGAGACCCGTCAGTCCATTGTTGTGTTAAGGAAGAAGATACTCCATTAAAACAAGAAGATTTCACTGTGATCCCAAACCAAATCCCAAAAATATATATATTCTACATATAGACATATATGTTAAGGTGGATTCTGACACTACATGACATACTGTCTCTATTAAAACTGAGTGTTCCAGGGTTATAAGAAAATAACTTATAAAACTTCAACTTTTGGTGCTGGATTGTGGTGAAACGAGGATATGCCCCCTCTTAAAACCCACCCCAAAGTCCTCTATTCCTTGCTCTTGTAATGTAATGAAAATAGCTGATGCTGCTAAAAGTTGATACAAGATTCTCACAGGTTTAACTTTTTATGAGCAGAACTTTAAAATGTTATAAGTTGATACATAAAAAAGTTTTATTCTGATGTTTTATTCATCTGTATTATAACTATGTCCCATGATTTAGCCTAGACTGTAAAAAGTGCTTCACTGGTACAACCTTAATTATTACATTTACATTCACAACATATAGCAGACACTCTTATCCAGAGCTGCTAACAGTTTACCTGTACACAGGTAGGTGAAGGTAGTGTTACAGTTTACCTGTACACAGGTAGGTGAAGGTAGTGTTACAGTTTACATGTACACAGGTAGGTGAAGGTAGTGTTACAGTTTACATGTACACAGGTAGGTGAAGGTAGTGTTACAGTTTACATGTACACAGGTAGGTGAAGGTAGTGTTACAGTTTACCTGTACACAGGTAGGTGAAGGTAGTGTTACCTTCTTATTCACATACTATATTACTTTGTGTTTTAACTTGAAGCCGACATATTACTAGGCTTTACTAAGCTGTCTGTATAGCTGTATACCGTTGCTGTTCTGGTTCCATTGACTTACATGAAAAGTAAAGTATGTTTTTGGTCTCTCCTGTAAACTTTCAACTTTAGAGATACTTGTTTTTCATTGGACAGCGACAATATATATTCTGTACCACTGTCTATATGAAAGAAGGCTTGCAGAACCATCTTTTATATGCTCATTCAGAGTTTCCTGAAGAACTTTGCAGCCCTTTATAGTCTGTTGATTGATGTTGGTAAACACATCCTCATCCCTCACCCCTCCTCATCCCTCATCCCTCATCCCACACTTTAAATTCAACCAATCAGACGTTCTTGTTTCAAGACCATGCCTGGCCCTGCAAGCTGTGTTCATATGTAACACAGAATATATCCTAGCTATGCTACAAAAAATGATATACTCATTTTATAGGTTATATTATATAATGTGCATGTAGATATAAGAGTGCTGGACCTGCACACAGACCTTTGGAGCTTTATGGGTTAAAATGATTTAGCGTGTGAAAATGAAGCGTTTTTTTCAGAGCAAGCGGTAGCTGCTGTTGTTTGGGGAGCGCGATGGGCCACCCACAGGCTGCAGGGCGATGGGGGCGTGCTACCCGGTGTGTTTGCCATCCTAATCAGGGCGAGCCAGTGGCTGCTGCCTTTATTAAACCCAGTCTGAGGTGCCCCCACGCTGAGACTGCACATACACACACACTCTCTCTCTCTCTCTTCTCTCTCTCTCTCTCTCTCTCCCCTCCAGGCTACATGTCTGGAGCTAACCTTGCACAGGGGGCACACACACACATGCACACGCACACACATACAGCGTTCACCATCAGGGTTTATGAGGGACCCCTGCTGCTGCATTTCAATCAGTTGCGCAGTTCTCTTTCTAGCCTGTTTTCATTTCTTCTTCTTCCTTCTTCCCTCTCTCTCTCTTTCTCTCTCCCTCTCTCTCTCTCTCTCTCTCTCTCTCTTATGGAGAGGTAATGGCCCATAGTGATACATAGCCATGTTTTGTCTCTGGTTTACAGGCATAAAGGGTTAAATAGAGCTCTATGACACAATAACACAGTGCAAACAGAAAATAGAAATATATGAAAAAATCACCATAAAAGTTTTTTTCCCAGAAAATGATTATTGCTGGAGAGGACACGGGGGGCCCAGTGGAGTCTCCGCCGTCTTCTCAGCTCTTTATTACACAGGGTGGTCAGCTTGTATTCATCATGCAAGCTGTGTCATACAGCATTTATCAGACAGCCTGGTCAGCTAACTTGTTTTACACTGGCCACTTTTATTAAACAGTCTAGTTAACTAGCTTTTATTAGACACCCTAGCTAACTAACTTTTATTAAACTGTTTAGTTAACTAGCTTTTAATTGGACAGCCTAGTTAACTACATTTAATTAGACACCCTAGTTAACTAGCTTTTATTAAACAGTCTAGTTAACTAGCTTTTATTAAACAGTCTAGTTAACTACCTTTTATTAGATTGTCTGGTTAACTAGCTTTTATTAGACACCCTAGCTAACTAGCTTTTATTAGATTGTCTGGTTAACTAGCTTTTATTAGACACCCTAGCTAACTAGCTTTTATTAGATTGTCTGGTTAACTAGCTTTTGTTAGACACCCTAGCTAACTAGCTTTTATTAGACTGGCTGGATAACTAGCTTTTATTAGACCGGCTGGATAACTAGCTTTTATTAGACATGCTGGATAACTAGCTTTATTAGATTGGCTGGATAACTAGCTTTATTAGACCGGCTGGATAACTAGCTTTTATTAGACCGGCTGGATAACTAGCTTTTATTAGACCGGCTGGATAACTAGCTTTTATTAGACAGGCTGGACAACTAGCTTTTATTAGACCGGCTTGTTAGCCAGCTTTAATAAACAGACTGGTTTTCTATCTTTTAGCAAACTGTCTGATTAGCTAGCATTCATTAGACAGTCTTGTTACCTTTAATCAAAATATCTGGTCAGCTATTAGACAGTTTATCTAGATTTTAGTAGACAGGCTGTTCAGCAAGCCCTACAGAAAGCATTTGCTGCTGGTTCTGACCAGTACTTACTATGGTACTGGTTAACTACCGTATGTATAGAATGCTTATGTGGTTTTCTTTTGGCCAGCTTTCATTAGACAGACTAGCTATTGTTAGAAAGGATGGTTATCTAGTATTTAGATAAAATGGTTAGAAAATGTTTATTAGACCTTTGGCTGGCATTTAGCAGACAAGCTGGTTGGCACGCAAGTATTCAGGCTGGTTAGCTAACTTTTATGAGACTGGTTAGCTATTTTTTATTAGTTGGGCTGGTTAGCTATTTTAACCCTTTGATGCACAAGCTAAGCAAACCCATCCTAATGCACAACATGGATCAAACTTGAGCTGTATTCATTTACTATGTTATTTTATGTACTGCTGAGTATCTCTTTGCTATATCTACTGAAATCAGTTTTTTTTTATTTAATGTTCCAAGTGTTCATTATTTTCATTCTTATTTATGTACTTCGTGAACAAAAATAGAGTTTGTAAAAATGTTCTTAACTGCAAATGTTTACAAATATAAATACTTCCTATCAAATTCTATATGCTGTGTGTTAGAAGGCCAGTGATCCAAAAATGATTTAAAAAATAAAAAATATTTGTGATAAAAATAAAGTTAGTTGAGGAAGTTATGGAAGCTTAAATGATGAAATTAATTTACTGCAAAGATACAGAAAATAAAATCTCAGTTGTTTTTTCGCTGGCTGTGCACCAAAGGGTTAAGTAGATTACGTAGTAGCCTCTTTAGCTAGCTCTTATTAGGCAGGTTAACAGGCGCAGTCATTCTTACTCTACAAGACGGCACACAGCCCTTTCCATTGCATCAGCTTCCACCTTCACCTATATCCTTCCCAGTAATGGTTTCTCTGGTCCTGTCTCTATCCCCAACTTCTCCCATTCCACCTTGTCTCCACCCTAACCTGGCCTTCCTAATCAGTGCTTGTTTGCTGTATTTCTGTGGTTCACTTTCATTTCAGCCTCCTTTATCAGATTTCCAGTAGCCTGTTCTGGTTCTATGTTTCTGTGTTTATTAGTTTGATTCACTGTGATTGTAGTTCCTTGTGTTGAAGTAGCTCAGTGTTTGTTTCATCTCCTTCCAGCCAGAGTTCCTGTGTATCTCAATAAAGCTCAACACTCGTGTCCACATCCTCCAGCCTGGCACTAGTGACAGATGAAGAAAGCTGCATGGCAGATAAACCGCTAGTGCACTGCGACGGCTTAGTGATACGTGGAAAATCAAAAGCAGGTCAACGAAATCTGTGTGGAGGATCTTTGGAATGCTGTACCACAGAGCTCTCTTCATCCCTTAAACTGCAGACGTGGTGTTTAGCTATTAATCTTACCACTAATTCAATAACTACTATTAATTATTGCATAAACACTACAACACTATCCAGTAACCTGTGTAGCTATGAGTGTGTTGTATTGAAATGTGGGCTCACACCCAGTTCCTTAGAGTTTAGGGGGTTATGAAAGTTTCAAGACATGTAAATGAGTCTTAAGAGTAATAATGCATAATACATTGTTGTTCCTTAAGAAAAAAAAATTGAAACAAGAAACTGGAGCCGTGCATGTTTGCAGAGAAAGGCCTCGCTCACTCCCTCCCTCAGAGGAAAACAAGCTTTCTTCAGGGCACTGCAACACTGGCCTTTACAAAATGTTAATTAAATGTGCACTTATCACATTTCATTAAGTCACATTCCAAAGTGCACTAAAAAAAAACCATTTAACTTTTTAAAAAGAAGGAAAGACTGCACCATCTCTTAGCACACAGCTGCCAGAAGTTTATCATGCCTCAGATTACTCAGCTAGTTTGTTCTTTAACACCACTTTAATAAAAGAATCATCCAGTTCTGTGTTTAGTCATATGCAGTACTAGACATGTTAAGTGTTGGTGATAGTCGTAGTCTTGTACTTTTAGTGTATTCAATTCAGCATACATGTTATATGGTATTATACAATCAAGATGTGGACCAAAGCCATTATGCTGCAACACTGCACTGTTATATAGATGTAGTATACGAACAGATTTGCTCACAGTCCTTTTGATAGAAACAAAATAAAGCATTCAATATCTCCAATGGCAACCACATATTTTTATTCCTTATTAATTAACAAACAACACTACAAATGATTAAGAAGGTAATAATAATAATAAAAATAAAATAATAATAATGATAACAATAATATACTATGTATATATACAGTATATATGTATATATTTTTTTAGATTTTATTTGTTATTTTACTTTAACATAGCTTGTAATACATCTATCATTTCATTTATTTTTAATAACAAAATAACAAAATAAAAGCTTTTAATAAAATCACTCAAGAGAACAAATTAATTGACTTAAAAGTTATGCAAAATTAAGTTTTTTAACAGGTTCAAGTTTATATGTGAGTTATGATTACTTTCTCATTTTCAGTGACCTACACTTTAAACAGTGTCCACTGAGCTGCTTAATGTTGAATCATTTAAGTTAACTTGAATCATATTTTCTTGTGTAATGTTTTGGCATAAACGCAGTCAATCATTAATAGTAAATGGATTGTCGTAGGAACCGGGAGGGAAGGGGGGGACATGTCCCACCCAAAATCAGAAACAGGTAGATTTGTCCCACCCAAAAATGAAACCACAGAAAAGTAGAAACTGTTTACATTTTTTTTAAAAAGCACATTTTGGCAGCCTTCGCAGTTCACGTGCTGTGTTTATTGTTAGCAACTGGTTCTGGTTGTTAGGTTGGGTGGTGGGGGGTGGGGGGGCTTTTGCCTCGCTGGAGATAACTTTAAACGTGAGGTCAGTGATGAAAGGAATAAATAGCAACGATGATAATATACACTGCAATATAACAGCTTTAGTATAATATGTTGTTATGGTAACAGACTAGGAGGGGTTGGGTTAGCTAATGTTTATATTAACTTTAGTCAGAAAACACTTTAAAATGTAAAGTTACATTACTCTCTGGCCACGCCCCAAATTGCAGACTGCTACTACACTACATATGTAAAAAAAATAAAATATAATTAATAAAATAAATAAATAAATAAATAAATAAATAAATAAATAAATAAATAAATAAATGAATAAAAGGACACCAGCGTTAGAAGTGCTTTAAGTAGACAGTATATAATGTTCCAGAGGGTGCTGTTTGGGACACAGCCTTACTGTCTAACATTAATGTTAGTCTTGTCTAGTCAGGAAACCTCAACATACATTTCTTTATCATTTTATTTCAGCATTATGCCACCAAAGAAAATAATACTTGTTTTAGTTATATATGTGTATAATCCAGACACTGCATGTATAATTTAAAAGTTTTCTGACAGCAGTACTATGTAATGTGGAGTATCTTGTTTTGTTTGTAAAGTGATCCTTAATTGGATTTATCTAATAATAAACAGACGTACAGATAATGTTGTATTTTGTTTATTTATTTGTAATTTACTGTAATTCCACAAATGTTGTTCTACATAACTATACACACAGTGATTTACTACCTTACCTACAGTGGAATCAGCTTATAGGTAATATTTTAGGGGACAGGGTTTGCTTTGATTAGTAAATGTGATTATAATTATAATCATAAAGCATTATAATCATTTTCCAAAGTTCTTGTTTGGGCTACCTTCACATCTTAAGTTGGTTGAACTTTGAATAGTAAGTTAGCAGAACAAGAGTCTGTGTTTTCTGCCCAGAAACATATTATTTCAAGTTTAAATACCTCAAACGTTTAGGGCAGCTCTTTGAAATTTAACCCTACACCTTGTTTACACTGTGTATAATACTTTATAATTCCATAGCCATTAAAAAATTGGTAGCATAGCTAAAAAAGTGTGAACAATATTCATATCAACCCCCTTTACTACTTGCACGGGCGTGACTGGCTTGAGTTGAGTGGCTCTGCTGGTGCAGGGATCTGAAGCCCATGGCATCGCATGAGAGGCCGGGATGTTGTGCACCAAACGACAGTGAAAGCTTCCCAGCAGCGAATGTAAACAGACTTTATGGTGCATTACTGCAGCTGGGAAGCGCTGCTTCACCGCTTCCCCTCGTGCTGGCAAATTAAAAGCACTCCTGATGGGTGTGATATAGGCTGCTGCTGCTGCTGGGCCTCTAACATCCTCCTCTATGGAGTCCATCCCCCCACTCTCTCACTCTCTCTCTCTCTCATGAATCTCTACATCCACTGGAGCTCAATGAGAAGCAGCATGATCGTGCACCCTGAGTCCTAAAATCCAGTCTCAATGCAAATACACTCTGTACCAGGGAAAAAGAAAGAGAGGGGTGGAGAGAGAGATAGATGGAGAGAGAGATACAGAGTGGGAGAGTTGTGCCGAAGGTGGGGAATATCGATAAACTTCGTGCGGAGAATAACACACCGGGCCTGTGCGGCTGGATGTGGCCGCGGTGTGAGCTCGTAACGCATCTGAAATTAACAATAAGTGTCTAAAACATGTAGCTAATCAGGCAAACTGCTAATTGCGCTGTGTTTAGGAGACGCAGGGTTTAGAAGGCGCGGTGAAATTTCAGAGCCATTAACGAGACAAAAGGAGGAACAGCACGTTAAGTGGCGAAGAGATCGCAGCGTTAATAAATGAACTGTTATTCTGGTGAATATTTTTTCAGCACGTCTTCTGCTGGAGCTGTTGCTGTAATTATGAAAGCACTTAGAAAACTACATTATATAAACACGTCCACTCACCAGCCCAGAGATGAAAACTAAGCTGAAACAGTGGGTCATTTCGCATTTACTGTCTACTGTGACGCTACAGTGTACACACGCTGAAGTTACAGGGCAGGGGTGTTTAATTAGAGGTCAGTGAGGTCCAGTTAGAGGAGATTTCTTCAGGCCAAGTTCCAGACCGTCATCATTTCTAACTTGTGTTCTGATTCAGTGGTGTATCCTGTTTACTGAAGTAGTCTAGTATCAGCATCTCATACCATTAGCTACTCATCACACATACCGTTCAGTATATTTACTGTTTAAATGCTGAACTGAATGAATTATTTATAAACTAATAATAAATGTTTAAAAAATACATTTAAAAAACAGAATGCACTTGAAAAAAAGTGCATCTTAAAGTGTTTATTTATAGAGAAAGTAAATAAAACGTGTGTCTTCTTGTTAACTCAGCTTCACAGATTAACATGTTGGTTGTACAGAGCGGTATTCTCCAAAACTAGACGAGCAGGTCCATTCCAGAACCGTTCCTGTTAAACACTCAGTTTTCTCTGTTCACTTTTCTGTTTTTAGAGCTCGTTATTCTTTGTGACTCGCTTTAGTCTCCGGCTGCTGCTCCACGCTTCGTACCTCGCCTGTGTGCGTGCCGCATGACCCATTCTGCACAGATCTGATTGGCTGAGGAGCCTTTGGTGAGCCTTCGGTAAAGCCTGTATACCGTAAAGACAAGAAAAGGTCCGCCGCTTAAAGTAAACACAGTCTAAATTAAACCATTCTCAATAGTTTATCGGTTTGGGTTCGTATTGGACAACGTCTGGGTCAGGATCTGAACCGCGGCCCGCCTATTAGTAACCCCTGTTGAATGAGAAACAATACATGGCGGCCAATAGGAACAGAGCTTATCTACATATCATTGCTGTTCAATGTCATTTTTCTCGATTTTTTATTTTTTACAATTTCTGACAGTTTTATGGTTAATGAACCAATAGAAATGCTCCAAAGTAGCCTGAAAAAAAAATCTGGTTCCATTCGCTTACATTGAAAGTAAAGCCTGTTTTGGCCTCTCTTTTAAAGTTGCCATTTTGGAGCTTTTTCTTTGGACAGCGATGATATATTACTCTTGAAGACACAATAATAAACTGTAACAGTGGGTGGCGCGACGCAGGAGGCGGATACATACGCGCAGTACTTTTATTTACAAAATAAGACATAAAGCAGAACAAAAGCAAGCAATGTAATACGACACAACACCACACAAAGAGAACACAACAAAGGCTAAAGTAAACAGACCAGGAAACACAGACTTAAGAAACGGGAAGCAAAATGGAATAAGGCGAAGACAACGGGCTGGAACAGAGAACCTGACAACTGAAAACAAACCGCAACCACAGGTAACAAACAGAAGGTATAAATTAAATGAAGGGATCGATCTGCTATGTATCGATATCGGCCGTTTTTTAATCAAAATATGTGATTGGCCGATATTTCTCCAATTTAGCTGATCCCGAGAGCCGATCGATGGCGTTAAACAAATAAGCCTAATTTCTGTATTTCCAGCTAGCGTTTCATCCAAGAAGAGGAGCCATCTGTGAAACCCCCTCCAGCCAGCTCCCTGCAATTCCTATCTGAACCACTAGGTGGAAATGAATACCGCGCGAGAACAGGTTACGGCACCGCATGCGCTGACAGAAAGCATCGTCCGTCTGGCAGTGTTTTACCGTATGTGACACAGACTCATCCAGGGATTCTGTAAGATCTGTAAAATCAACGTGTCTCGTGGGGGAACCAGGATAAACACATTTAACACTACTAATCTGATTGGGCAGTTAAAGGTACACCAAACGACTGAATACAGTGAGTATCAGCAAACAGCAGAGCTAGCACACACAGCTAGCACAAAACAAACAATCCAGAACATCATACAGACCAGATCTGACCGGTATGAACAGAACAGCAGCATCAACCAAACAGCTAAAGGAATCAGTCAATGTGATTGAGTTTATAGCGCTAGATTACTGGGTTTCATGACTTGAGTTTGATACTCATACAGTGCATGTAGCCTGCCGTGGCATATATCCCTGCCCTCGATCGGTATCGGCTATTGGCCGGTCGCGCTGAAAGGTGATTGGCGAACGGAATCGGCCTCAAAAACCCCGATCGGTCCATCTCTAGTATAAATAACACAGGGAATACGAAACACCTGGTAACAATGGGACGAGACGCATACTAGAAACAGGTGAGGGGCGGAGACACGGGGAAGCACATGGCTGGGAAGTAAACAAACGCACATGGCTGACATTTGACTAAGACCTGGGAGAAAACAATTACGTAGAACGACGAGAACAAGGCAGGGCGTGACCCAAAAGCACTCTGTTTAGTTCTAACTATGATACTAAATGCATATATAGCATATAAGACCATACAAATGTTGCATCGTGTACCTTTTAAAAAAACATTTTCCAACAACAGCCACTCCTGTAGGCCCCTATTGTTGTGAATTTTTTATTTACACTATAGCATTTGTTAAAAGTGTATGTGAGACAGATGGCCAAAGAATGTTGCAGAGCTTGCAGGAAGGTCAGGGCTTTTGAGACCCCCGTTTTATGGTTTTATGGCAGGCAACTCCAGGCCAAGACCCTGCAACTTATCTTGGGAACTTCTATTCAAGAACCACTGTCCACCCAGAGAATTACGACTGGCCAGGTGTACATGGGCCCGGAGGTGCAGGAAGGCGGGCCTATAATAGACAATGCAGTTGGAGACGCGGTTGAGACCGGGGTTCGAGAGCTCAGAGAACGTTGGTACTGAGGTCCAAAGAATAAAAGCTTTTACTCTGAACTGGTCTCCCTCTTCATTCTGACGGCAAAAACGTTACGACAATATCACTAATTTAAGAAATTTTAAGAAATTAAGACACAAAACTAGCCTCTGCTGGGTGTCCAAACTTTAGAAAATCAAACAGAATTTGTAATCGGACACATCTCCTGTGTATACACCCTTTTCTTGCACCATCAGATGTACATACAGCAGAGAGAAATACATTTTCTTCGTGTAGACAACACATTCAGGCTCAGTTCTCGGGGTGGAATGGATGCTAATTGTGCCTGAAATTGGTGCAATGGCTTGGTGCATCTGACCCAGACGCAAGCAGGGTGAGTGGTTAGGACCTTCATCAGCTAATATCACAAAATAATAGGTATCAGTGAATTAATAAAGCACTGACCTCATCAGCATCATGTTTTAAAGTGTAACTGTACTCTGTATTTTCAATTGTTTCGTAAAAGCCACTCTCACAGTTAAAGTCACTGTTTGCAGTTTTGTTCATGTGTATAGGTCACAGCAAGTTGTAATGTGTCTAAATCCACATTCTGGATATGTTTGCAGGTTGAGAGATATTTTCTATTATGTATTTTTTGCAAAAATGATATTTGGGGATGACTATTGAATTCCAGTGTGTGTTAGCAATGTAAGCCACAAAGTTCCAGTTTTAACTAAAGAAGCAAAATGTGGATACCACACGTCAATGCCAATCAACTATATATCTGGAATAAGTGAACAGTTGTGTCATTTTGATTTTTTTTATTCCTTTAAGTCTCAAGTGTTTTTCATTTGGGAGTTCCCGTTGGCATTTTCCAATTTAGCCCAGGATTACACTTAATCCTAGCACTGCTCTTAGAGTTTAATATAAAAATCCAAAATTCAATACTAAGATTATACTGGCCAATATGTTTGGTTGTTGGAATATTGGCCCCTGTGATCTGTATCTGAGCTGGATGATATAGTGATATGTATTGTCAGAGTTAGGACTTTTGCTAAAATATAATGATTTTCTGATCATATTGTGGATGAATAACACTCACCCACTGCAAATTTCATACAAAGACAGTGCAAGTAGTACTGTTGTTCTTTCAACATCATGCATTACTCACTATAAACACAATGAATGCATTATAGAGCTGAAATGAATCTAACTCAATGGTATTCATTGTTATAAAAGTGACTCGGACTTGCATTAGATTCATTATTTTCTGCCAATGATGTAGCTCATTGTACAACTAGTACAATTTCATTAGATCTAACCCTTCAGCATCCGGCCATACACATCATCCATTACTCAGTATAAACACAATGAATGCATTATAGTACTGGAATGATTCACACTCATGCTATTACAGTGTCACTGCATTGAACAATCCTTGTATTTGTTGTTATAAAAGTCACTCAGACTTGCGCTGGATGTATAAATTTATGCCCAAATATGTAACACCCCTCCACCAACACAACCACCCACCCACCGCACTGCCGCTGTGAACCTGATGGGAGCACAAGCTCCGCACAATTTGTTTTCTCGAATCACAGCTGAACTCGTTAAGATTACTATATCACACAACTATTCCACTGTTAATAATAAAGCCATGCTTGTCAGAGAGGAGTCTAAACAACGGTACAAACCCACAAACAGCAAACAACACCATACACCCACAACGCTGGCAATTAGGGCGATGAGAAGCACAAGCGTTTACGCTAAAGAGTAAACAACCTGTCAAGACAAATTACACCGCTACCAAAGCTCTCAATCCGAAGCCTGTAATATTAGAGCAGCAGTAAATATGGAGAGAGGGTGGTGCTCTCCGTGCTTCACACTGATTTCTTTGTTCTCCTACGCAAAGCCAACCCGGTGAATAAACTAACAAAGCTCAGCTGAGTTTCAATTATAGAAAACCTTCTTTCTGTTACTTTTAGTCTTCAGTAAATGGAGCATCAAACTGGCCAACGAACAGATGAACTGATCTGACCTGTTACAACATTCATTCCTTTAATCGGGGTGGGCAGGCTGGACACTCAAGCTCCAGAACAATAAGGTGTTACGCGTGTGCTTGTATTCTGATCTGAACAAGCAGACAGTGCTAGCCGCCAGGTTGGCCTGTAGACACGCAGAGCATTTATAAAGTGTCATGAAGGATGTAAGCAATAAGCTGTGAAGAGCTGTCTGCTAACTAATGACTGACAGCTTAACTGTGACAGCCTGTGACAGCTCATGCTTGTGTGTGTGAAGGACGAGAGTGGAAGGGTGAGATGAAGTGAGTGCATATACAGTAAAACAAGAGCTTCCTAAACTGGAACTAAAAAAACATGGCATACAAAGAAAACGAGACCTCTAACAACCACACAGGAGCTGGCAGACCACCAAAATCGCCACCATCAGATATGTGAAATCAGATGCTTTCACATGCAGGTGGTTTTGTCCATCCTTCCTCCGTGAGAAGACAAGCCAGTGCTACGGGTGTGAAAGGGTATGCAGAATCCGTTACTGAGCAAAGGAAATAGAAAATGAGCTGCTAGCGTTCTCGGAACAACGGACTGACCACCCCTGAAGCAGAAAATGAAACCAGCTTCTAACCCTGCGTCCACACCGGCAGCCACGTTACACGACAAACCAGGCGGAGTTCGTTCATTTCCAATGAGAGCTGATGACTTCTGAACAAAGGTTTAGAAACTTTTATGCAAATGAGGAGCTAAGCGATGTGCCGATTACCAATAGGAAGGGAGCATTGAGCTGGGTGGTACATGCTTTATCTCCCCCACTGTGAAACAGCATGCTCATTTTTTTGCTTGCGGGATAATTGTTACTAGTAGATCTGGGCAAATTATATACGGCAAATATACATCAATCGCAAAGACCCAACTCTGTTTCCTTCACACGCTGACTGCACGATCACTGATGCCCCGACACATGGATTAATTAGGCATGGATAATGTATATAAAGAGATTGTATGTTTTATATGAATTGCAGATAATAAATATTATTCTGTTACTGACATGTAAGTAACAGAGTAAGTAATGTAACAATCATAATAGCTGGTCACTCTACTGTTCTACAAGTATTACGGTGTACTCATAACTGTGTACCGTAATACCCCAAACACTGCCTATGAGTGCTGTGCATATATATATATATATATATTAGAGATGGAAGGATCGATTGGCTATGTATCGGTTTCGGACGATTTTTAATCAAAATATGTGATCGGACGATATTTCTCCAATGAAGCCAATCCCAGACCTGATTGATGGTGTTAAACCAATGAGCCTAGTTTCTGTATTTCCAGCTAGTGTTTTGTCCAGGAAACACCCTCCGGCCAGCTCCCTGCAATTCCTCTCTGAACCACTAGGTGGAAACACATACCCTTTCATTTTCGACCGACTGACTAAAGCAGCGTCGTCGCGAGAAAAGCAGTATTGGGGATATTTTGAAGCTACCAGCTTCTAACCCTGCGTCCACACCGGCAGCCACGTTCCTTGTTACCCGACAAACCAGGCGAGGTTCGTTCATTTCCAATGAGAGCTGATGACTTCTGGCTGCAAGAGGCTGAGCGAACGTTTAGAAGCTTTTATGCAAATGAGGAGCTAAGCGATGTGCCGATTACCAATAGGAAGGGAGCATTGAGCTGGGTGGTACATGCTTTATCCCCCCTACTGTGAAACAGCATGCTCATTTTTTTGCTTGCGAGATAATTGTTACTAGTAGATCTGGGCAAATTATATACGGCAAATATACATCAATCGCAAAGACCCAACACTGTTTTCTTCACACACTGACTGCACGATCACTGATGCCCCGACACATGGATTCAATGAAAAGAAACACACGCAATTTCTCTCTAGGAATTTTACTTATAGCGGGAAGGCTTATGATTTGAGCCTGGCATCAGTGAAACCGTGGCAAGCAGCAGGCCGTTGGAGATCAGACACGGCCATAGGCGACGAGGGGCCAGTGATTTGAGCGACAATGGTCGTTAAAAGTAACTGTCAGTGTGAACACAGCTTAGCATTGACATCATAGTGAAGTGAACCGGTTTCAGAGTGTGTGTAGAGTTTGAGAGATTTAGGTTGTGTATAAATGAGATGATGCAGTAGTTTTTTTTCTATTGTCTTCAACCAGTGTTTTATTCTCCTGCTGAATGTTCATATGTGGTTTGAATGCATTATTCTTCTCAACTAATGTATGCAGTTCCCAGTGAATTCAAAATTTAAACATTAAGTAAAAGATGAAACCAACGTTATGACTTTGTGCTTGTTCTCATAAGAACTTCACTCTGTATATTCATTATATTAGAACTTTTGGATACTATTTACATTAGAACTAGGGGTGTGCCATATCGTATCGTACAAAATAATATCGCCAGCATTTTTTAATATCGTGAACGATATTATACCCTGAAATATTGTGCCATATCACCCATCACTAATTATCACATCAGGTACTACTTTTTTACTGTTTTTGGCAAAAGAAAAATTCACACTTTTCTCATTTCCCATTATATATCTACTAAAGATTTTATCAGTCCAGTATCATTCACTTTACTTCAGTCTTGGATATATAGAGATATTTGGACTGCATTATTTAGTAAAATTCTGGATCTGGATCATTCTGTTACAATCTGATGAAATATGTTGTATTTTTTAATATCTCAATTTGGGGTGTGCCATATCATATCATATGCAATAATAAAATGTAATTTTCATTTTGTTGCAGTAATGTATTCTTGAATTTTTTTTTTTAATTCAATGTTTTGTCATATCACCAAGAGTATCGTTATCACAAAAATACCATAAAATATTATTGTAAGGCCATATCGCCCACCCCTAATTAGAACTTTATTACGGATACTCATTTTATTAAGACTTTATTAGGAGTTTTAGTGATTTGTGGAGGTATAAAAATTGGTTTTAAAACAATACCTGAAGCTTTGAAACAGTGATTAGTAACATACTGTATATGATTCATATAATACCACACATGGCATCATGAGAGTAGCCTAAACACTAATTAAAAAGATCAAACAAGTGTTAATAGTCCACCATTAGCACATACAATCCCAACCACCTTCCTTCATATGTCCAATATTTAATGTACGGTGACCTATCGTACAGGACAGCCAAGCCTGAAATAGCTGCTATCAGTCTCTTCTCTATTTTGTCATACTGGGTTCAGTAGTGCTCATTGGCCACTGCCCAGTAAAACCTGCTACCCATTTTATGAAGTTGGAAAAATCTCAACGTTTTGTTGCCCACCTGCCTCATTCACAGCGATACTGCTCCTAGAGTCCTGCCGCCAGCCTTTATTACTATAAAAAACCTTAGATCTCAGTACTAAAGATAAAGGTGGACAGACTAAATGCTGATATGACATCATGTCTTGCTGTGGAGGATGCATTTCAGCTAAATGTAAGTCTTATGCTTTGAAACTTGAGGGTTATATTTAATTACGCTTGTAATAACACTTGAATAAATAAAAATATTAGATATAAGTATCATAAACCCTGCCAATCAGACCTATTTGAGAACTGTGTGGGCGTGGCTAATGAGCAGCTTGATTGACAGATGAACAAATGAGCAAACAGACAACAGACAGATAGTGTATAGATAAACAAATAAAGGGGCAACACGCAGCTACAAAGAGGGAGTGTAGTTTGTTAGCGTTTGGTTAGTGTCTCTGACTCTGACTAGTGTGGGTGGGACCAGAGAGATGACAGCCTTGTGATTGGTTAGGAAATGCTTTTAGATGTGTTACCCAAGGAGTGAACTATGCTGGTCACGTATTGATCACTGGAGAGTTATTTAAATTAGTTACTTAGAACAGATTTACAGGTAAAATAGTTAAACATATTTATAGTCTATTAATAGATAATTGATTGATTGATTGATTATAGTTCCATGCATGTTTATGAGCTGTTCTGATATTAAATTTAAAAGGGAAATGAATAATAATAATTAAAAAACTAAGGGTTGCTGTCTGACTTCTCCACTGTACTGTATATCTGTCCCTGAGCGATTAAGCAAAGAGAAGAATATACTTAAAGGCAGTGTGTGGTGCGTGTACGCATTAGTGTATGTGTGTGTGTGTGTGTGTGCACATCATCCTTAAAAAAATCCATAACAAATTACTTACTTCTTATCTCCGACTTTGATGGGCTTGCTTTAATTATTACTTTCCGGAAAAGAAAGATTATCTCATTGCTCATTACTTCTACTTTACTCTCTAAAACTCTGTACAAAGTACAAGTTAAAACTCTGAAACCCTTTTCAGGCACAGTAAACATCATTTAAAACACTGCCCTCACACAGCCTGTTGCACTTGGCTAAAACATGGATGGCCAGCGGTCAGTCTAAAAACTAGTGAGAAGTTGAAAAAAGGTGTTTAGAGATAAAAAAGCGTATTAGTAAAAGTCCTGTGTAGCCTTCATGTGAGTTATGGGTTCTTTCTTCTTCAGAATGGGAGTCTTTGGTGCATCACTTTCATACAGCATGATGAAATGCTTTGACAGAGTTTACAGCACTACCAATATTTCACACGTTGACTTTCTTTATTAATGTAAGTAAATTATGTGGAAAGGTAGGCATGGATAATGTATATAAAGAAACTGTATGTTTTAAATGCATTGCAGATAATAAATATTATTCTGTTACTGACGTGTAAGTAATACAAGTCATAATAAAGCTGGTCACTCTACTGTCCTACCATTATTACATTACTACTGTCCTACCATTATTAGTCTAACTCATAACTGTGTACCATGTTAACCCAAACACTGCCTATATATATATATATATATATATATATATATATATATATATATATATATATATATATATATATATATATACACACACACACACACACACACACACACTAATGGTCAAAGGTTTAATAAGACTGCTAGTCAACAGTTTTAAGGTACTACCATTTAAAACAGTTCTAAGACATTTGTCTGATAGTGTGTGTGTGTGTGTGTGTGTGTGTGTGTGTGTGTGTGTGTGTGAGTGTGTGTGAGTGTGTGTGTGTGAGTGTGTGAGAGTGTGTATATAATTATGTGTGTATATAATTATATATATAACAAAATTGCAACTTTACAGAAAAGACCAAAACACTCCTAACTTTTAATGTAATTCAATGGAACCAGAATTTTTTCAATAATATTTTGAATAATTTCTATTGCTTCATTCATCACGCAATTTTTACACAATGTAAATTGACAACTCTCATGTTCAAATGATATAGAAAAAGTAAAATATAAAGTTAATTATTTATATAATTAATATTTTTAATGTCCACAAAATGTGTGTGTGTGTGTGTGTGTGTATATATATGAGTTTGGATGTGTGTGTGTATGTCTACCTATAAGTGATTCAGGAGGGTTTGGACCATAAGAACAGGCTGTGTGTGTGTGTATGTGTATGTGTGTGCCTGCGGGCTGCCCCAGGCAGGCTGCTCACATCAAAGGCTCTGCTGTGTCTCTAGAGAAGCCGAGAGATCCAGCCTCAGGCCTGCCCAGGCCTTCACACACTCGCCTGAGGGGCTGCCGCCACTGCTGCAGCGCTGCCACACACTGCTAATCACAGCCAGCTCCACGCTCCGCCAAACCAGCCGCACACCATGCAGCACACTCTTACACACACACACACACATGCACACGCACACACACAATGTGTGTTTTTCTTTAGCATCCCAGACAGAATAAAAATGATATGCAGCAGCCCAACAACCACCGTCCTGTAATGACCCAGGACGTCAACGGTTAACAATGAAGTGTTAACTATTAAACCATCACTGTGCTGTGTATTACTGTATTACTGAATCTGGGAATGAGGAAAGACAGTATGATTAATGCAAGCTTGCTGCTGTTCAGACCGAGTGTGTAAGAAGCCCTCGATATGAATTTGTTATGAGAGCTGTATTTAACTGTGACACGTCTGTCGCTCGCTGCCTCTAAACCATGTAAATCCAGCGCCGTAACTTTTCACTGTTTCGTCCAGATCGTCCAGAGACTTCAAGATGTTTAGGTCTGGCTGCTTGCATACCATAGCTGTAAAGTGAGCAAAATCCAAACCCTGATTTATGATGAAAGTAAAAGTGAACTGTGAACGAGGGAACTCTTCCTGAGACATCAGCTAACGGGTACATTCCTATTTCTGCTAACAATATATTCCTAACTCACGGTCAGAAAGGTTCTGAGGTTCTGTGCTGCTCTGGAATATGTAGGGGATGTAGTAGTATCAGTATGATATTATTGAAATAAGAAAGTACTTGGCATGTACCATATCATATGCATCTATGTACTTCAGTACTCATGAATTTTTAATCTTTCATAAATGTTATGTATAAGGGTTCTTAGGAAAACTCCTGGAAAAAGATGCACTCTTTTAAACTGTAATAAGCAATGAGGTCCAATGGATCCTTGGGGGTTCCAAGGGGGTTTAGGCCAAAATGCTAAATACAGGGTCCCAGACCACCTCATTGATTTCTTTGACACCCTGAATGTCTCAAAATTTACATTTTGGGTGTCCTGAATATGAACATATTTTGATGGCACGCTGGTAGTTCAGAGAAAAAAAAAGATGCTTAAATACAAATTCATGGGAAGTTCAAGTTGTTTATCAAAATACAGGGATCCTGAGGGTCCTGGACCACCTTATTGATTTTTTTGAGATCCTGATTGTCTCAAAATTTACATTTTGGGTGTCCTGATTATGAACATATTATGATGTCACGCTGGTTGTTCAGAAAAAAAATGGATGCTTAAATACAAATTCATGGGAAGTTCAAGTTGTTTAGCAAAATAAAGGGATCCTGAGGGTCCCAGACCACCTCATTGATCACTATAACAGGTTGCTATAGAGATCTGTCTGCCTCAAAAATAAAATTCTGTTTGTCATTGAATATAAGCATATTACGATGTCATGCTGGTTGTTTAGGAAAAATTGAGGCTCAAATACAAATTCAGGGGAAGGTCAAGTTGTTTGGCAAAATACAGAGGATCCTGGGGGTCCTGGACCACCGTATTGATCTCTTTGACACCCTGAATGTTTCAAAATGTTAATTTTGGGTGTCCTGAATATGAGCATATTATGATGTTATGGTGGTTGTTCAGGGAAAAAAATGTATGCTCAAATACAAGTTCAGGGAAAGGTCAGGTTGTTTAGCAAAATACAGGGTCAGGAGGGTCCTGGACCACTTTATTTATTTCTTTGAGACCCCTAATTCCAAAAAAAATAAAAAATCTTGTTGTCCCTAAAAGATAGAAGCTCAAATACAAACTAGCTTAAGGAGTGAGAGTAATGAGGGATGAATAAACGACAAGTAGAGGAGTGCGGGTCAGTGTGTTTGGGGATCTGCCCTCAGTGAGTGCCTGCAGTTTGGTTTGGCTGTGAGTTTAACGTAACCATAATGTTTGGGTGCACTTGATAATGAATGGGACTCTAAAAGGGATGGAAAAACATGACAAACAGACAAGTGCGGGTCAAACCAACATGGCAGTGTTGGTTGGAGGTATACCCTGAGTCAGTGTAACAGTGAAACAGTGTCTGTCGGTTGAGCAGAGGTTCAGTAGATGGGCATGCAAATTTCTATCCTATTCTTTCTCTATGGAAAAATTCTGTTGCTATCTGGAATGTTTCCCCATAGAGAATGAACAGGATGGTAAAGTGCACAGCAATCTACTGAACTTCTGCTAGACCGGCAGACACCGTTTCACATACACTGACTCAGGGCAGACCCCCGACCGCGACTGTAGTGTTGGTGCATCCGATCAAAAAGCTGTATACAAGCCCCAATTTCACAATCATACCGGAGAGTCTGGAGTTGGAACGGAGTTGATATTTTGAAAACTATGGGCAGAAAGCAAAAAACTAATAACAACATTGCTTTGCAATACGTAATTAACCATAATTAATCAGTTGTTTATCTGCTTCTCCCGCAGTCTGCCCACTTCTGTCTGGTGTTTGTCACTGAATAAACATGCAGCACTGGGCTGCCTCAGGGTGGCGCTGTAGCAAAGTGGTTCACCCATTTGATCCTTTATAGAATAGCTGTAACTTTGATCATCTCTAAAAAACGTTACACACTATTCGTAATTTACCAAAAGACTGGTGGACTGAATTGTTACACATACTGAAGAGCGAAGAGAACATTCTCCAAATATTTAATTGCCACAAAAGTTAGAATCAGGGCCGCTATGGCAACTAAGCTATTGGCTAGCTGACATGGGACCCCCTGAATGGCAGGGGGTTTTCGGAACCCTGGTCCAGACCCTGGCAAAGATGGTCAACTTTGGCTCATTGGACTATAACACCAGCTTAAACCATTAGCACTAATGAAAACATGTTGTAACGTTATATTACTTCATATTACTCATTACTTCATATTTGTTGCTCTTTTATGGTTTTTTTAGAAGTGGGGATTCTAATATTTCAATCAATATCCCAGTATTTTATCGCTGTAAAAAAGAAAACGAACAAAGAAAAACGTCTACATTTTTTTTCTTTTCTTTTTTCTATATATTTTGAACATGACAGCTGCTTTTTATATATCTTGTGCAAGTTTTATGACGAACGTACTAACAGACATGCTCTAAAATTGCTTGAAATAAAACTTATTATTATCATTAACTTACATTGAAAGTTAAGAACATTGTTGGTCTCTAAAAGTTACTATATATTGGAGCTTCTTGTTTGTCTATGGATGGTGACGATACATACAAAAGGAGATACTACAGCTTAAATCTGATGAAATATTGTGTAAATATCGTGTTTTTTTAGAGGAATATATATATAAAAAAACAGACTGAATCCAAATATCATTGATTATGTAATAAAATATGTGAAGAATTATGTAGTTATGCACCTGCATTACACAATATATCCAAACAGCAGTAATAACTCTGTTGTAGAGCTCTACAGGTTAAACAGATGGGTTTCATTTGAATCCTCCAGATGAGCAAAATGTTTGACCACTCCATATAACATGATTCTGACCACAGCTCACCTGTAAACGGCCCGTTTGTCTGACTCCAGCTGGGCCTGCGGGTCGAGGGTCACGCTGACCGGAGTGGCCCCGGCTGCTGACGATGCTGAGATGTGGACCTGCTGGGCCTTCGAGTTCTGCTGCGTGGTGCCCGTCATCTGGAGGCAGAAAGCAACACGTATGAACTGCTGCCTACAGTCTATAGACACCTGGGCCAGTGCAATCGCTCACTCTGCAGATAGAAAATCACTCTCAAGACCTTTACTATGCATCGAGGGGGGAATCTCTGCTGTATTCTTGAACCACAGCAGGAAGTTTAAGCCCATCTACATGATTTATCACCTACCTACTTACAGTGGAAGTTGGTACGCTAACACTACTGATAGAAAAATAGTTATAGAAACTAATTTAAACATTTAAACCACAATCAGAACTACCTTATTATCCTCATGACAACCTAATGATTGAATAACTATCAGACAGCAAGAAACATCTCAAATAATGACAAAAACAATGTGTGTTAAGGAAGAAAGTCTTAAAAAGAGAAACCTCCAGGCTTGTGATGTGTATCAGCATTTAAAACAATAAATATACTGAAATACACTGAACAGTATATTTCAGTATATTTATTGTTTTAAATGCTAAACTGAATTAATAATTTATAAACTTCTAAAAAATGTTTTTTTCCTCACTTTAAGTAAAAACAAGGGCTACATAAAAAAAAACTAAAAGCATTTGAAAAAAGTGCATCTTAAAGTGCTTATTAATAGAAAAAGTAAATCAAATGTGCACATCTTTCACATATTAGCAGTTTATTCTGTCATTAGCAGTATTCCTCTCTTACGCTTTCTCTTGTTTAGTGAGAGGAGTGAGCTTTTGGTTGTCTTTAAATCTGGGCTGAAATGGGGTCAGGGCCGTTCTCCTACACATATGAAGGAGCTTGGTGAGTTCTGGAATGATATTTGTTCTAAATAATGTTCAGTATAGAAAGAACCGTCTGAATTAGCCTTCCTCTGACTCACTTTATTCTCTGACTCGCTTCATTCTCTGACTCGCTTTATAGTCTGACTTGTTTTATTCTCCGACTGCTGCTTCTCGCTTCGTACCTGGCCTGTGCACGCACCGCGAACCCGGGTGTATACCGTAAAGGCAGGAAAAGTTGCGCTGCTTAAAATTAACACCACCAAAATTGAATCATTCTCAGTAGTTTATTAGTTAGTGTCCACATTGGGCAGCATCTGGGTCCGGATCCGGAACCGCGGCCCGCCTATTAGTGGCCGCTGCTATAAAGCATGCATCAAACATTTCCAAGGAAAAGTGGTCTAGCATCTGGTTCCACATGCTTCCCATCCCTAGGACAGCGTTCCCTAGCACAGGAAGGGCAAAAACATGAGGCCGGGGCTACAGATTTATAATAGGAACCCAATATGGAAATACTACTCAGCATCTTATCCTGGCTAGCTGCCAGACACTGGTCCCTTATCAGATTTACTTTATGAGAGTCTGTCCATGTCTAGAGTTATTCAAAGTACTTGTCTGGCATGAATAGATTCAGTCACTTATAAAATATGATTCAAATAAAAAAAAATAAGGGGAAAGGAAAAATATGACAAAATAGGACCAAACTACTGGTTTGTCCATCAGTCTAAGAGTTTTGTCTCCTCTCTTGCTTTTAATTCAATAACAGCTTCCTGGCCATGTAGCCAAAGGAATGAAAAACAAACCAGCACAGTGTCTAGACTACACTGCTGAAAAAGGTAAAAAGCCTGGAGGCAAATTTGCCAGTACAGAAGTTTTCAGTAAGTGCAATAACAGCGAGAAAAGCTGTGGTTGTGGTCTATCTCTACCCTCTAGTAAGGACTATACAGCTCAACGCTGCTAACAGGTGCCCCCCTGTAGATAGCTGTTGGCTACAGTAATGTGAAATAACACGTGTGGATAAGCAATTATATCATGCTGCACATTGTTTCAGGTATATCATTTCTGATAATCACCTGTTTAAAGCTTTTAAAGATAAAAATGTAAGATGTGTACGTTCCAAATTGAACTAAAATCATCAGAGTTTGAAGATATAACAGCTTTTATGATACGTCAAAAGTCAATGTAATGTATTGCAGAGACTATTCCTCTTGTAATACCACTTTGCACCTCAAGAGGCAACACTGAGTCACTGTAGCCTTGAATCAAATCAGCCCAACGTGAGAAGGTGAAGAAGTAGAGCTGCCTCAAAGGCATTTTCTAATCTCTTGTCAATCACGTTGAAGGTGCCGGTCCAGGATAGATCATTTCAGCACAGGTAGCCAATGAAAGAATGAGTAAACGCAACAGACCACCACTGCCCACTCTCTGCAAGAAACCACAATCAGCAGCAAACAAAGGAAGGGATATGATTAAAGAACTATCTTTATAACTAGCATTAATACAAGAATTGCATTATAGCTAGTATTCTGTCTACCTTCATTTGGGTTCTTCCTCAAGGTTCTTTAAGTTCCTCCACAATCTGTCTGAACTCTGAACTCTCCTAGCAGTCAAAATCCCATCTTCATACTCTGTACGTATCCTCAGTGGGAACCAGTCCACATCCCTTATTGATAAGATTACAATACCAGACAGAATGTACTTTTCTAATCTATTGCTGACCCTAAGAAACTCAGGACCATGAGGGGTGACCATTCTTGCCGAGAAACACATGAAGCTAGAGTAAAAAATTGATGGTCAGCCGATGTCCAGATATCTACTGCCACAGTGGTTAACATACAGAGAGGGGGTGGGTACAAACTTAGCTCTCCAACTGTAGAACCTAGAAGACGACACATAATGCATGCATAAGTGGTGGAGAATCTATCAACACAATATATTCCTCAAACCACTGATAAGGAATCTCAGTAGACTGGCCTATGTGGTGTCTAATATAGTGTGACATGCACTGTTAATCACTGTTGACTTTATTCATCATTTTATTGTGAAATCAATCATCACAACATATTTATATATTATATAGAAAAATTATTACTGTAAGGCTTTATTTGATTATTCAGATTTTAGCATGTAAACTATTTAAAAGTTTTATGCTATTGAGTTATTTTTATGCAGGTATATAAGTATAAATACTTATAAATAAAAACTTTTGGGTCATATCTTTGCAGATAAAAAGCTATTTAAATGGTCAGTTAAAATATCTGTATTTATGCTGTGCAAAACAAGTTCAAGTCAAAGTGCTGCTCATTGTTTTGACCTTTCGTTCAAAATATTAAATAAAAATTTTACTTATATTTCAGGCACAAAAACTGAAAAAAAAATCTTTTTATGACACATAAGAAAGAAATATCTTGAAATTCTTATTAATGAAATAAGAATGATAACCTATGATTTCCAGTTTCAGTGAAAATGAAGCCACACACAAGTGAAAGAGCAAAGAATGCAGCAGTGATGCGCCACAAAAGGTTGTTGAGCTGCACAAATCAATAAAAAAAGAGTTAAACAGTTCAAAATGCTATTTTACACTGTCAGGGCAATTCTTTAAAAATCCTCTCAAAATAATTATAGATGGAGAATTGCTAATGTCTGGTTCACACCACATGATTTTAGCTTGGTTTTTCAGTCGCTAACAGTTTTTTGCAGATTGCGGACAAAAACCTCTGCTCGGAGGCAAATCGGCGACCACTCGGCGCTCGCTCAGTCGTGTAGTGTGAACGGCTGAAAGACGCTCGCTGACCGGCAAACATCTAGTATGTTTAATATCTAGGCCAGTCGACGACTGTGAGTCAACAGCAGCGTCTAGCTACAGCCAATAGGATCACGTAGAGAGAGAACCGCGTCACCGTTCACGCAATCTCTCTGCGGCTGCGGGCGACACGTACGTTTACATTGATAGAATATTTACCTCCAGCTCTCTCTGCAGAACAGACAGTCCCTGCTGGCCCCATGTCTTTATCTATCTTTATACCTTTTCTTCTTTCTTGCAGATCAGCTCAGTAACAACTCGTACTGCTGGTTTGTTGACGTCCGTTTTGTAAATAGTGTGTTCTACGTGGTATAGCTAGCTTTCGCATGCGTTTAGTTTTCATGTGTTCTTGTGACAATAACATGTTTTTGGAAAGAAGCCAGACGAGTCGGCGATTCTCCAGAATGAAAATCGTGTAATTCGTGACCCTGTGTTGTGGATCAGTCATGTAGTGTGAAAGCCACAACAACTGAAAGACTCGCGATTACAGCTCAACCAGTCCTGTAGTGTGAACAGCACAAAGACCTGACCACTCAAACAGTCATGTAGTGTGAACAGCACAAAGAGCTGTCCACTCTAACAGTCCTGTAGTGTGAATAGCACAAAGACCTGACCACTCTAACAGTCCTGTAGTGTGAACAGCACAAAGACCTGACCACTCTAACAGTCCTGTAGTGTGAACAGCACAAAGACCTGACCACTCTAACAGTCCTGTAGTGTGAACAGCACAAAGACCTGACCACTCTAACAGTCCTGTAGTGTGAACCAGGCGTAACTCTCCCCTCCGTCTTGGACATTTACACCACCCGCTGCATCCGCAAAGCAACCAGCATTGTGTATGACCCCACCCACCCTTCACACAGACTGTTCTCCCTCCTGCTATCAGGAAGAAGGTACCGCAGCATCCGGTCCAACACGACCAGACTCTGCAACAGCTTCTTCCCCCAAGCCGTCAGACTTCTCAACACAACTCAACGTCTGAACTGATATCTTTTCTGGTACATGTACTCTCTCTCTCTCTCTCTCTCTCTCTCTCTCTATCTCTCTCTCTCTCTCTCTCTCTCTCTCCAACCATTTACCCCAGATAAAAAAGGGAAGCATTTTTGCACAAAGCATTGCACTAATAACTCTACTACCTCACTGGACTCTATTTACTAAACATTGCACAATTTGCACACTACCAGCAATTATTTATTATTCTCTGTCTGTACTGTGTTGTGTTGTCTGTCCGCACTTGTTTGTTCGTGTTGCACTTGTGTCTTGTATGCACTGTCTATGTTGCACCATGGTCCTGGAGGAACGTTGTTTCGTTTCACTGTGTACTCTGTATGTAGTTGAAATGACAATAAAACCCACTTGACTTGACTTAACTTGACTTGACTTTGATTAGGTCTTGGGGAGAGAACGTCCCCAAACTACAATAAGACACATGACTACAGGTTGAATAAGGCCTCTTAAGCCTGGTTCACACTACAGGACTGTTAGAGTGGTCAGGTCTTTGTGCTGTTCACACTACATGACTGTTAGAGTGGTCAGGTCTTTGTGCTGTTCACACTACAGGACTGTTAGAGTGGTCAGGTCTTTGTGCTGTTCACACTACAAGACTGGTTGTGTTATAATGGTGAGTCTTTCAGTTGTTGTGGCTTTCACACTAGATAACTGATCTGCGATACAGGGTCACGAATTACACGACTTTCGCTCTGGAGAATCTGCGACTCATCTGGCTGCTGTCCAACAACACGTTATTGTCACGAGGACACACAAAACCTAAACGCTTGTGAGAGCTAGTGATACCTTTTAGAACATACACTATTTATAAATTAGAAGTAAACAAACCAGCGATACAAGTTGTCACTGCACTGAAAACTGATTTGCAAGAAAGAAGAAAAGGTATAAAGATAGATAAAGAAATGGGACCAGCAGGGACCGTCTGTTCTGCAGAGAGAGCTGGAGGTTAATATTTCATCAATGAAAACGTACGTGTCGCCCGCAGCCGCAGAGAGATTGCATGACAGTGACACGGTTCTCTCTCTACGTGATCCCATTGGCTGTAGCTAGACGCGGCTGTTGACTCACAGTTGCCGACTGGCCTAGATATTAAACATGCTAGATGTTTGCTGGGCGTCTGCGATTAGTCGGCAAGCACTCGGCGACGGCTTGGCAAGCGACTTTCAGCAGTTCACGCTACACGACTGAGCGAGCGCTAAGGGATTGCCGATCTATGAAAAACATGAAAAAACAGTCGTCGACTGAAAAACCAGGCTAAAATCGTGAAGTGTGAACTAGGAATTAAACTCCTACAGCTGAAAGCTTTAGTGGGACCATGTTCTCCGGTCAGATGAGGGCAAAAAAGATTGTTTTGGCAACAACCACCAGAGGTACAGCCATGCAGAAAATGATCATATATAAAATATAGTGGTGGATCTGTAACATTGTGAGGCTGTTTTCCTTCCCTGGACAGTTTATTCAGATACATGGCATTACACTCTATATACAGTACTGTGCCAAAGTTGTTAGCACTTGGGGACATCATAGTTTTGACTATACTCAATAAGTTTTTAACTATTCAATTAACAATTTACCTTTAAATATTAAACAGCATTAATATAGTACTTTTACATACGTCAGTATGTTTATTTAACCCTTTCCAAGCTTCTACTTGTGGAAACAACCCAGTATTATTAACAGTTCTCATCTAATACCTGCTTTGACTGCTCAGTACTTCATTAAGCTAAATCAAGATTGCTGCTGAAGGAACTGAATACATTCATACAATGTCTGGGGCGTCCAGGAAAACTTCTTCAAACTGGAGCTCAAGATATGATCTACTTCTTTCACAATAAGATATTTATGTTACTTTGTATTGTATTTATGATTATTTAAATTTGTTCTAATCATATCTGGTGTTAAAACTGATGAAAATACACTTATTGATATGATAAAGGCTTTTAAACATTTAGTTTAGGTGTCTAAAGACTTCTGCACAGTAGTGTGTATATATAGTTATTAACTACTAAAAAAATTATCAAATTTGTCAACATTTACAGACAAACAATCTTTCAAAGAGTCAATCACTTTTACAACTGCTGTATTTTGTAACATGCTATATTTTTAAAGGTGGTTATCAAAACATGGCTTGCTATATTATAGAATTTTATATAACCTTTTAACTTAGTTAACTTAATTGGCACCAGTGGCTGGACAGTTGCACCACTTTTACATGTATAAATGCCTAAAATGTAATTGTATAAATGTATTTATGGTAATGTAGAATAAGGTAATATGTATAATGTATTTAGTAAATGATTTAATAGGACAATAACAAACTTGGGCACAAAAAACTATGTAATCAATCAAGTAATTACATTAGAAGAGATGAATGATAATGTAAACATGTGGAAATACAGCAAAATATTGTGTTATTTAAATTGTTTTTGTTGGACTATTTCTCTTTAGCATTCTTAAACTTTCAACTTACAACCTCAGTATATTTATATTATATTCTATATTTATTGTTATTTATATACTTATTGTACTTATTATATTATTATTTTATATTATTATAATTACACTCAATCATACAGAAATGCAAATAACACTAGAGATAGAAGGTGAGAAATTCTTTTTATGTTCAAAATGCCAACTTTACAGGAGAGGCCAAAAACCTTCATGACTTTTAATGTAAGTCAATGGAACCAAAATTTTTTCTAAGCTTCTCTGGAGCATTTTTATTGGTCCATTTGTCATAAAATGTTCACACAATGTAAACATGAGCTGTTATGTTCAAATGATGCAGAAAAATAAAATTTGCAAAAAATGAATATACATGTTTTTCTTTGGACTGCAACGATATATATGTGCTTTAACATCTTTCGCTGAGAAGAAAAGGATCAAAAGTATGTGTTGATATCTCCTCTGATATGAACTACACGGAAAGCGTTTTGGTTTCAGCTCTGGTTCAGCGAGACAGCACGCCGGCGGTGTCTCCTGTATGGACGATATAACATCACTGACAGCAGCATATGGTCCAATTAAATTGTAGCAGCTAATTTGCGGCGCGCGACCCCTAAATTTTAATGTAGGTCAAATTCTGCATGAAAAGTACTTTTCCGTCTTAGTCATCGCATAAATCTGCGGTATGAAAGCCCTGCCCTTTCCCGCCCTTCGTCAATACAGCCAGTGAATGTGTCGAAATCTGTTTATCATGCATTATTTGCTTGTTTACAGCGCTCTCCGGCTTCTTCCTCTGCTCTCTCTCTCTCTCTCTGGTTCCTTCCTGCCCTCTTTCTTTCTTTCCCCTCCTGATGAGGCTGTGAAAGCAAGACCCTCCCCCGCCCCCCCTCCGCTCCCGTCCCCGCTGCCTGGGTTTCGAGTGGGGGTGGTGGTGGTGGTGGGGATGAGGGGGGTTCCTGGGGGCTGGAAGTCTTAATCCCAGCCTCAAATGGGAAATAAATTAGCTTCTTCACACTTAACTAGCTCTCATTTGCATGTCTCCGCCGCTGCGCTGCCTTCCTCTCCCCCGGCACTAATCCTCAAGGCGGAGGGATACATCAGTTGGACAGGGCGGAGGAGGCGCTCTGGTGAAGTTCCCTCCACGAGTATCCCTCCTCGCGTGCTCAGAACAAGGAAAGGTGATGACCTGACATCTAATACCGGTCACAGTTGACTACAGGTGCTGCACCTTCGTGTGCTTGTACATCTTTTCGTGGCTGAGCTTGATAGTTTCTCTCCACAATCCATCACGGCATACATACACAATCAAACATATTTATGTTCAGTTGTACCTCCACATATAGTAACTTTTCAGGAATAAATGTCTTAATATTTTATGTAAATTAAATACAATTTTTAATTTGATTTATTTTTGTTGATCATTTCGTCACTGTGTAAAAGGCAGCTGGTACTGAGGACACAGTGTGTCCAGCAGGGAGGCTGGTTGTAGGGGTTCCCCCACCCCTGCTTACATGATGTGTCGTGTTGATTTTCTACAAGAACATAAGTGCACATATACATTAACACACAATTATAGTTACTTATTTTATATTTTTGGACAGATTTACATAAAGAGGCACAAACTACTGGCAGTCTACACACACTGTGCGCTGGTAGGAGGGGCCAGTATAACACAAGCATGACTTATGGCCAGCATCCGACATACAACTCAAAATATTGAGGGCTGGAGCCAATCCCAGCGTCATCAGGTGAAGCCGGGGTACACCATGGACAGGTCGCCAGTCCATCGCATGGCCAACACACACTCACACATAAGGGCAGTTTAGAGAGAGCGATCAACCTAACATGCATGTGTTTGGACTGTGGGAGGAAACCCACTCAACCCACTCTTGTATCAATCAATCAGGGCCTTTATTGTAACACAGTCACAAGTACAAGTACAAGAAGAGGATAAAATGTCAAAATCCCCAGACTAAGTTCCGTAGAGCACAGGGTGGGAACATACAAAAAATCTCTGCTGTACACACAAAACACAACTAGCCTCGCGCGACACCACCGTACGCAGCCATAACATCACCGTACGCAGCCATAACATCACCGTACGCAGCCATAACATCACCGTACGCAGCCATAACATCACCGTATGCAGCAATAACATCACCGTATGCAGCCATAGTATGCTGTTGTAAGAATAGAAACTGTAGTTTTAGTAAAGCAGGTGATTTTTTTAGTGTGTGCTTTTAACAGAAGGAAGATATATGGGAGATATAAATGTGCTCCTTAATATACACCCAGCGTATTAAAAATATTGAAGTATTAAGAATTTCAGAATTACTTCATTAGATAGAAACAATCGCACAATGTAAATAAAATGTATAGCAAAAGTCCAATAACTCATCTACAGAGAACATATACATTAACACACAATTATTCTTCCTTATTTTATATTTTTTGGATAGATTTACTAGGTGAGACACAAACTACTGGGGGTCTACACACACTGTGCGCTGATAGGAGGGGCCAGTCTAACACAAGCATGACTTATGACCAGCATAATATAACCATGAGCTTTTCTTACATGACGTTTTGCAAATGTGTTTTTTTTTTTTGGTTTGAAACAGTAACTGGACGGCGCGCTGGTGTATTGGTTAGCACTGTCGCCTCACAGCAGGAGGATCTGGTTGGATTCCTGGTCCGAGCCATTCTGTGTGGAGCTTCCATGTTCTTGAGTGGGTTGAGTGGGTTTTCTCTCACAGTCCAAAGACATGCATGTTAGGTTGATTGCTCACTCTAAATTGCATGTAGGTGTGAGTGTGCTGGCCATGCGATGGACTGGCGTTGGGATTGGCTCCAGCCCTCAATATTTTGAGTTGTATGTCGGATTATATAACTAACTTGAAAAATAAATTAATTGTGATTAGCCAAGAAAGATTGGTAATTATTTCAACATACCAAGTTATTATTATAAAATAATTTTCTGTATTAGAGTATTGGAACACCTTATTATTCTACAGCTAAACGTTTTCTGTGGCAGGTTTGTACAGAGTGCATTTGGAAACCATATGATACTTTCATCGAGCACACTCAGGTCACTTGCATCTAAATGCAGTATATTAAAGAACTGCGGTTGTAAGAAAGAAATCTGTAGTTTTAGTAAAGCAGGTGTTTTTTTTAGTGTGTGGTTCTAACAGAAAGAAGACTTTTAAATATACACCCAACGTATTAAGAATACTGAAGTAATAATTGCAGAATTACTTCATTAGATAGAAACAATCGCATAATGTAAATAAAATATATAGCAAAAGTCCAATAACTCCATCACTCAACAAAAGCAATACTGATTTTAGTTACTTCTCCTTTGTTGCTCATTTAGACGCAATGCAATGCAATAAATTCAGTTAAACGTGCTGAACCTTCCATCTCTACCATGTATTTGTAAGTATTAGAGAACATATATGGATTTGAATTTCAAGTTATTGTGCATGATCTCCTGTTTGTTGTGCAGGAAAAAAAATATATATATATTTTTTTTTTTAGCTGGAGAAGGTCAGAAGTGGAGGCTTAAATGTCCATCGACAAAATTTAAACACAATACAAATGTAATTCAATATTATGCAATCATGTAATTACTTCCTCCATTCACTAATATAGCAAACCAGTACAAGCAGTTTTAATAGTCACTGGGTCAGTAGAGTTTAGAGCAGGGACGCCCAATCCTGGTTCTGGAGATCTACCACCCTGCAACCCCAATTTAACAGACCTGATCCAAGTAATCAGGGAACTTCAAAGGCTTTTAGCTATACAAGCCAGCCGTGTTGGACCTGAAATCTCTTGGGTGGGGTAGGTGGGTAGATCTCCAGGACCAGGACTGAACACTCCTAGCTTATTAGTTGTAGGAGTTGTATTTATAGTAGTAGGTATTACTAGTTATTAGTATTGTTGTTAGTAGTACAGACTAGGATTTATTTGAATCTTCTCAGATCTATCGATGATCACAGCTTGTCTGAAGTTCGTTGCCATGTCTATGTGAAGTGCAGGCTTCACAGTCTCTCTGAGCTGCTTCCTAATCCAAGACTTTAGTTAATAATGATGGGCAGGTCAAAGCGTCTCTTTGCCTTGCTTATTGTCTGTTTACCCTTTGGTTATTGGGTACTGCCTCGCTGTTTGCTGACTGACCTGTTGGCTCTCTTGATAGGACGGAGGAGGAACGCTCTGTGTGGCCATCATTGTCAGCGCTGGTGCTGGAGGCACATGTTGCATCATGGGAGAGCTTCACATGGAGACCCTGCAAGAGGCAAACAAACACACCGATCAGCTTCATTGCTGCCTTATATATATATATATATATATATATATATATAGATATAGATAGATATATATATATATATATATATATGAGAGAGAGAGAGAGAGAGAGAGAGAGACTGAGAACTTCTCATGTCATGTCTTTAGCTGCTTAGCTGGTATATACATGCCTTTTACAAGTACTTTAAACTGTATGAAACCTCAATTCTTTCAATGTAACTGTGCTTAACACTAGGGTTGTGTATTGGCAACAACCTGGCGATACAAAACGTATTGTTATACAGGGGTCATGATTCAATATATCGTGATATACTGTGATAATGCAAGCAAAGTGATTTATTGTGATTTTTCAAATCCTACTATTAAAACACACCACTATATGAACAGGTTTGTCAGTGCTTACAATAGCATTGCGCCCTTGTGCTACTTGTTAATGTTGAAGTGGAGCTAAAAAAAAAAAAAATGGATTACAACACTGCCATCTAGTGGTCAGAGGTTCAAACACAAACACAGTAATTCACTGTCTGACAGGAATCTGTGTATCGATACTGTGTTTTTGAGAATCGATACAGTATCACCAAACATAATATCCCGATATTCGATATTTCAATATTTTCTTACACCCCTACTTAACACCCAGTCCATAAGGGCTTCTTGACTGTCCTTGACTAATTTGGGACTTGCAAGTTGAGGAAATCTCAGAAATATAAATTCTATGTATATTTTGTTGTTGGCAAGTTACTACAGGAACTAAATATAGTGTGACAGCACATGAATGATGTGTATATTTTTAATAAAAGTAGCCCAAGAGCTGTATTTTGGTGTAAGAAAACATTTGCATACTTGACTATATGTTATTATAATTGGTTATTTAAAAGGAATGCAGTTGATTGGACACCTTTAGGTCAATACATTACAATGCACCAATTCATTTTGCACCTTTAGCAATAAGGTAATCGATACTGGTTAGAGTCATTCTGACAAGTAATGATAACAATAAGCCAAAAACTGACCCATTAAAAAGCCTGTTCAACAAGACATACACTAGAAGCATTACACATGCAGTACAGGTGCGGGATCCACCAGCAGGTGCTGCTGTTTTTAAAGGAGAGGTTAGAAGAAACTCATATACACTCCCCACATACACACACACACTCCACACAACTCGCTCCAGAACAGCTCAGAAGTGAGGGTGGAAAGTAGATTCTGATTGTCTGGTTGTCTAAAAGCAATGTGTAAGTCATATATTCTTTAAAATATAAGAAGTATGTAGTTTACAAAGCTAAATTAAAGGCGTACACTTTAAGTCAGGAAAGTAGCTTTACTGTGGGAGCTACTGTCACTGATTAAAAAAAACATTACACCCCATAAGTAATAATCGGGATTAAAACCTGATGCTGTTGCTTCCTAATATGATTTGACTGAAGGAGAGCACTGGTTTCCTGTAAAACACTTTTGGATCCCATCAGAAAAAACATCAAATGCAGCTACAGTCAGTCACAGGCCACCTGTTAAACCAATATATTCCTTTATAGATATTCAAGACCTAACTCATTCCAAACCACCGGAAACCAACACATCACACATAACAGTTTCTGTGATTTTTTTTCCCACTGAGACAAATGCAAAGCTAGCATCACACTTATCGCACTTCATCTGCAGTGATCCTAAAATATGAGCAGGGTGCGAAGCTGTAAATCCACAAAACAAACAGCTGCTCTGTATTGCGCTTTCACCTTAAATGAGGGCTTTTCTGCAGGTAAACACAGCAGCAGCGCCAAGCCAATCAGGAGCTCATTAGCTGGGCTGTCAAGAGGGGTATTTGACACCGGGTGTGGGCAGGACAGACCCAAGGGATGGTGCACGCTGGGACGTCCCTATTGTAGATAATTGGGCCCATGGTGCCGCATATGAACCCCCTACCTGAGTCACATATTCAGAGGTGAGCACCGTGTCGCCCCTCGCATGTCCACACAATTAAGGCCAGGACATTACATGGAACATAAATTGGGTGATGTTAACCAACATGTACATACACGATTCACATCAGTCATTCATAGCAGTCATACGTCTATCTACTTAAAACATAACCAAACTCAGTTATTACAAACGTTTGACGCCAGTGTATATGTTTTATTACACTTATTAGGGGTTAGAAGATTGTATTCCAGGAAACTTCTATGGGCTCATTATTGGTGAGATTTTATAGAGCAGTTGTGAAATACACATTATAGGCAGCTTTTCTTTTTTACTTTCTTTTCTTTCATGATAAACATTATTGGGATTGGATATTACACATACAAGTTATGTTGTGATTAATTACACATTTATTAAATACAAAAATCATTATATGTCATTATATATCAGCTGTCACTCTTGGCAAAAAATAATTGTACCCTAAACTATACAACATTTTTTAATAAAACCTTCCATCTCATTGCTTTCCAAAGAAAAACACTGTTGAAATGTTCACACACACATATATATATATATATATATATATATATATATATATATATATATATATATATATATATATATATATATATATATATATATATAATTATGACCCGTGCATGCACAAAATGACTAATAATAAGTAATGACTAAATCCATTACTTCATAATTCCCTGTCTGCTGTTGGAATGGCTTCAAATACATGTTGTTCAAATAAATGCTGTTGGACTGAGATCAAATACATAAATAAAACATCTTGGACATCATAACATTAATGTGTGCTTAGAGCAGGAATCACTTCAAGCCCCATAATACAGTATATTCAATGGTTATTGTTTATGGTTTAATGTTATGAAAGTTACAGGACATTGAGTTTACTAAACAGGTTATACAGTCTTTAATATACTTTTTAAAACTTTTAAAGCAAGGTTTTTTGGTAGCATCTGTTAATCTTGTTCATCAAATGTTCACAAAATTTAAATGGCCGCTGTTTAAATGATGTAGAAAAATAAAAATCCATAAAAAGGTGATACATGTTTATCTCTGGACAGTGATGATGACGATAAAGTTTATATATATATATATATATATATATATATATATATATATATATATATATATATATATATATATATATATATATATCTTCATAAGTTAAAACTAGGAACGTTGTAAAATGTTCTAAGACGGTCTTAACAAGCTGATCTGTCGTGGACATAAGAAGAAGACCCAGAAAAGATTTCCAGTCCTTTATAAGTGAGCTTGGGTCAAGGTTCATCAAATCTATTCAATAGTAGCTATTACTGAATAACCTGACATCTGAGAAAGCATCATTAACACTGAACACATTATGGAGCCACCTTCTAGACATCTATGGGTCACGCAACCTCGACCTTCTATGAACTTCCAGAATGCTCTTCTCTTTGAGAGGTATTGTCATTTGGCCTGAGTTTGTCTATTTCTGGTGTATGACCTCCTATTCTTTACATTTTCCTTTTGTTTGTCAGTTGGACTGTTCCTCTGGTTTTGACTCTTGCCTGGCTTACTCGACTACACTTTTAGATTACCCATAATTAAAATCATTACTACTTATTTCAGCATCATGTTGAGCCACATTTAGCACAGGCTACAGCATGTGTTACTTGCAACTTGCACTTTATGGCTGCTGCTCTTCATACTTGCACATAAAAGCACACATAACTTTTATTTTTTATTCTTTAACTATAAAAATATTTTTATCTACTTCAACTTATATTGTTATACTTTGTATATTTTGTATATATATTTTTTATTTCTTTTATTTGTTATCTTATCTATTGGTGAATGGAGGAGCAGCAAAGTAAGAATTTCATTGTACAGTGTAACTGTCTGTTCTGCTGTACATATGACAATAAAACTCTTGAATCTTGAATTGAATCTGCCCAGCCATAGTGTGCAGGGGCTACAATGGCCTGTCTGAAGTCCAGAACTATTGACCATTGGTTTGTGGTGGAATGCTGTTGTAAAACACTGCCGTTCTAACTTTTTTTTGATGCAGGTATCAAACTTTCGAGGAAAAAATAAAATAATAAGTATAATAATTAATAAATAATATATTTTAAAAGTTTATACGATAAAACACTGTTTTTATATAATTTTTAATTTAATAGCAATCTAATCACTGGTTTCTATTTTCAGTATCCCACTTTCTTGGAATGGTGTTGTACCAGAAAAACCTTTGAAAAAAGACTGAAACCTGAAAATCACTGAAACGGGGTCTTCCCTGAATGACTGAATACATGAATGCGAGACACAGTGTCTTCTTCAATCCTCTCTCATTTCAAAGTCCATAAATCTCCTCTTGCAATATCTTTGAGCATGTCTATGTGTTCTGATTGTCACGTAAACATTGTGTACACCGCTCCCTTTCAAGACCTGCACGCTCTGCACGTCATATTGATCTTTCCATACAACAAAGTGTCTTTGCTTCGCTCATTAAATTCAGTTTAGTGTCATACAAATAAACAGAGACAGTCTTTCAACACAATGGGAACCCCCAAGCCCGAGTCTGTGTACAGAGAGAAAATCCATTCCGCCATAATTCACTGTCTGCTTATGGAATGGCTTCCAGTGACCACACAAGCTCTAAAACAACAATCTCTGACACGGATAAAGACCCAGAATGACATCCAATATATAAATAAACCGCCTTGCAGGGCCACAGGATTATTCATGGGCGCCATAACATTAATATTTGCTACGAGCGGGAATCACTTCGAGCCCCATAATACAGTTTATTTAAGATACTTGAGTTAACAGACAACTCTGTTGTGATTTTTAAAGTTAATCAATTAAATGTTCGTGCTTTGAGTTTTACAGAGTATTTAAATGTTATTAAAGGAACAGGACATTCAGTTTACCAGCCAGTTCATAAGGTCCTTATTATATGAGTACACTGAACACTGGAGGAATTATTGGGGTCATTTTACATACTGAGGTTTCCTAATGATGCAGTAATACTAGAGATGGAAAGATCGATCGTCTATATATTGGTATCGACCGATTTTTTATCAAAATATGTGATGGATGATCGGCCGATATTTCTCTAATTTAGCCGATCTCGAGAGCTGATCGATGGCGTTGAACAAATTAGCCTAATTTCTGTATTTCCAGCTAGCGTTTCATCCAGGAAGAGGAGCCCTCCGAGAAACCCCCTCCAGCCAGCTCCCTGCAGTTCCTATCTGAACCACTAGGTGGAAATACATACCCTTTCATTTTCCACAGACTGAGTAAAACAGCGGCGTCGCGAGAACACCATGTGCTGATAGAAAACATGTCGGTCTGGCAGTGCTTTACCGTATGTGACTTAGACTCATCCAGGACGTTTTTAAAATCTGTAAAGTCAGCGTGTCTCGTTGGGGAACCAAGACAAAGATATATAACACTAACCAGCGGCAATTCAAGATCTACATTTAATGATTACAGATTTAGTTTAAAATAACAGTCTGCGTTTAATGACTAATTACTGCATTTATTTAATTAGCTTTTTCTGTTTTAAATTAAGGGTCTAAATTGAATAATTGCAGTATTGGTGATATTTGTTTGATTTATTTTGTTTATTTACTGATAATTAAGTTAAAAATGTTTTACATGAGCTCGTTAAAAATGGTAATAAACCAGTTTCGACCATGTATCATGACTTGCTTGCGCTAATAACTACATGTATCCCTGCCGTGGCGTATATCCCACCCTCCATCGGTATCGGCTATCAGCCGATCGTGCTGAAAGGTGATCGGCGATCGGAATCGGCCTCAAAAATACCGATTGGTCCATCTCTAAGCAATACTGTACCTGCCTGGACGAGGAATCAAACCTAAAACCTTTAGGGTTAAACTATGCTATTCAAACAGAAGCTGTGGTCTAAACAGCTTTTGGGTGCCTATTAAAAATGTGCCCAATAAATACGACAAGGGTTATAATTCAATATACTGTGATATACTGAAATACTGTGTATCAAGTGATACATCACGATTATTTAAATCTAATTTTAAGAAAACTGTCAGTAAAAATTCACACCACTAACATACACGATATGCTTTTATTACTTACAACACTTCCTCACACTGGAGTGACTATCTAGAAGCCAAGGGTTTTAACACTACATGATCCACAAATCTTTCAATGTAATCAAAAAAACATTATGCTGTGTTTTAGAGAATTAATAGCTATAAATATCATCACTGTTATCATTGTGACCTTTACAGGAGAGAACAGAAAGTCTTTACTTTCAATGTAAGTCAAAGGAACCAGATTTTTCCCCAAGCTTTTTTGAAGTGTTTCTATTGGTCCATTCATCATTACATTATCACACAATATAAAAGGCAGTTGTAGGTTTCAAATGATGTATGAACATTTTCAAAAATGGAGATACATGTTAGTCTTTGGACAACGATGATATCACACACTCATACAGCAGCAACAGGTAGAGCTACAGGGCAAGAGAGCGTTTCTTATGTGAACTCATTAGCTTTTCTACAGCAGCTCAATTCAGATTGTAGCAATATTTTTCTACACCCATAATGAATAATACAGCTAAAATGTATCTTCATAATATACAGCATGCATCACTATACTTTATATTGGTGAGGTTTATAATATATTACACACAAATGCACAAAACAGTGTTGCACTGTGCTTAAAAATACTGTACTAGAATACAGAGAGTTACTATATATAGATTCCATGATAAATCAGAACTGCCAACTCTTCCACATTGGCTGTGAAACTACTGAAATCTCCCGAAACTCCTGAAATCAGTCAGATCTCCCGCACACCTGCTGCAAATCTATCCAAGCACTTTAATCTAATTGCTGGATCCAAGTATCCAAACATACAGTGAGCAGGCTGCTGAATGGATGATTGCAGCAGGTGTGAATAGCTGATTGGTTTTAAACTGAAAGAGACTCCGCCCACTGTACACTGTATTGTTTCAAACGCTGCAGTGATGAGACTCACTTTGTTGTTTCTCTCGGCTGCAGGTGCAGTAATGAAAAGGTAACGTTAGATGATAAGCCTTCTAGTTAATCAACTTAACTATGTATTAAAACGCTGTGATTCCTACTAGGACCTCCGGCTAAGAAGTTTATAATGGAATGCTCAAGCAATTGCTACACTACGGCCATGAAGCACAGTCAATGCTAACCTTTCTTCTGGAACCTGTGTCTGGTTTCCGTCTGAAATGTAAATGGAGTGATTGATGCTCAATAGGTAGATTCCTCAAAGTTGGCATCCCTGTATATGCAGCACTCTGAAAGCTCTAGAGATGTTCAAGTCCTATCATTTCTCAAAAGTCTTCACAATTTAAGGCTGGATTGAGTCTTGAGTCTCTGTGGAGTAGGTCTGGCTGACAGGACGATGTAATCGGATGGATAAATCAGAAAGGATAAGGAGTAACACTGAACAAGTAAAAGTTCATATGTATGTTTTATGTAGTACCTAAATACAACAATATCACCGATTATTCCTATTATTTAATAATAATTCTCAGTATCACCCAGGCCTACTGTGGAGTGAGCATGAGTTGAGTGTGGTGTGTTTAGTAGAGTTTAATAGTTTAGTTATAAGCACATCACTGAACAAAAGCAAATTCTTAGTAAAGATCTGGCACAGCATCAAATAACAAGCTTTAATCTTAGAAAAAACATTGAGACAAAATTGAAGCACTACAGATGTTTAAAGAAACAACACAAAACAACTGGAATTAGTTCATCTGTAGTTTGCATAGCAGATGTGTGGATCCAGTCTGAATTATTTTTAACATGAATGCGATTGGTAACTTTCTAAAAGGTCTAAAATATCTAGATACAATGCTAGTTAGTTTACTTCCATCCATCCATCCATTCTCTTCCGATTTATCCCGGTAGTCGGGGTCACAGGGTGCTGGAGCCAATCCCAGTGTCAACGGGCGACAGCCATGGATAGTTTGACAGTCCATCGCATGGCCAACACACACACACAGGCAAATTAGAGTGAGGATCAACCTAACTGCATGTGTTTGGACTGTGGGAGGAAACTGAAGTACCCGGAGGAAACCCACTCAAGCACGGAGAGAACATACACACTCCACACAGAACCACCCGGACCGGGAATCCAAACCAGATCATCTTACTGTGAGGAGACAGTGCTGACCACTACACCACCATACTGACCACTACACCACCATACTAACCACTACACCACCATACTGACCACTACACCACCATACTAACCACTACACCACCATACTAACCACTACACTACCATACTAACCACTACATCACCATACTGACCACTACACCACCATACTAACCACTACACCACCATACTAACCACTACATCACCATACTGACCACTACACCACCATACTAACCACTACACCACCATACTAACCACTACACCACCATACTAACCACTACACCACCATACTAACCACTACACCACCGTACTAACCACTACACCACCATACTAACCACTACACCACCATACTAACCACTACACCACCATACTAACCACTACACCACCATGCCACCTAGTTAGTTCACTTGCAAATCAAAATACAAACCTGTTAACCATTTCAAAGTTTGCTGTTTGAAGCGTTCGATTCTGCAGCAGTTCCAAGCTGTGGTTGCATGAAATTCTAATAAGGTAGCAACTGTAGCAATCAAAGTTACATGCAAATCGTTGAAAAGGAAAGGTTTCACTTGTTTCCCGCATTAAAGTAGGTGGACTTAATTTAGTATTTCTCAGGTTGAACGTTTCAAGTTTAAAGTCTGATAAGAAATCCAAAAGCTTACGTTTTCACTTAAACAGCTATAAAACATCTATAAGCATAATAAGAGACAAGACTCAACTTTAAAGTATTCCATTGAAATATATCTCAAGTGAAACTTCACAGCACACTGTGTTGTAATCACTGTGTGCCGTGGCATAGTTGCAGCAGGCTTTATTTGTTTGCATTGTGCAGTCCTAGTTGCCGAGGACTGCAAGCTAATGGTTAAGAGTTCTGACTAATTGCACATATTATGCAATTACGATACAGGTCAACAGACTGATCTATGAAATTGCACCCATTTTTTATTGAGTGTGGGGTTTCTTCTTTCTGTAATTACACAAAGCCTAAATCTCTCTTCTATAAATTATGACCCATATAGTTTTCGGTACGCTGCTCTGATGTTCTCCAGTGAGTCTACTAGAAGCTCCGAAAGTGCCTTCGGCTGTCTGTCTCTTCAATTACTCTCAGAGAACATGAGTGGTGCACAGACGTGTGTGTTTGATAGAGCATCTGAGGTAAAGATAACGCACGTCTGCAATAGAGGTGGGAGATATTGATAGTATATGGCATCATGATACTTAATACTTGAATATAACATTCTCAATATACAGCATATTTAGTTTCTCTGAGGACTGCAAACATGTTGGTGGGATAAAATACTATTCAGAAATGTATAAATAATAATTTCTGTACAGCATAGACATCTGAGTCAGGCATAAAAAGTAATTGGACTGTGCCTCAACAGTTTTTTGTTTATACAACCATTCTTCCAACCATCTTCCACTTTATCCCGCTACTAAGGGTCACAGGGGGGCTGGAGCCAATCCCAGCATCATTGGGCAAAGGTAGTGTACGCCATGGACAGGTCGCACACTCACTCACACTTACAGGCAATTTAGAGTGACCAATCAACCTACCATGCGCATCTTTGGACTGTGGGAGGAAACCGGAGTACCCGGGGGGAACCCACTCAAGCACTGGGAGAACATGCAAACTCCACACAGAAAGACCCGGACTGGGAATCCAACCCAGATTGTCTTGCTGTGAGGCGTGCCACCTTTGTTTATACATAGAGCAATAAAATATTTCCTCTTTGCATTTAGTTAAAATGGCCCAAAATGTGCTGCAAAACTAATAACCCAGAACACCGTACAGACCAGATCTGACCAGTACGAACAGAACAGCAGCAGCAATTCAAGATCTACATTTAATGATTACAGATTCTGTTTAAAATAACAGAGTCTGTGTTTAATGACTGCAGTTTTGACTGCATTTAGTTAATTAGCTTTTTTCATTTTTAATTTAAATGTAATGATTGCAGTATTGGTGATATTAGTTTGATTTACTTTGTTTATTTACTGTTAATTTTGTTAAAAAATATTATGCTGTTTCACAAGAGCTTGTTAAAAATGGTAATAAACCAGTTTAGACCATGTTTCATGACTTGCTTGCGCTAATAACTACATGTAGCCCTGCTGTGGCATATAGCCCCGCCCTCTATCGGTATCGGCTTTCGGCCGATCGTGCTAAAAGGTGATCGGTGTCTCAAAAACGCAGATCGGTCCATCTCTAATAAAAACCTAAACATATTCCCCAAAATTCAACTACAGCAACCACAAAAAGCTGGGACCACTCAAGAAAGCAGGCGTGTGAGGAGCACATATCTTTATCTCCTTAGACAGCAGACAGACAAACAGAGTGACAGGAAAGACTGTACTGCCTGTCTAGGTCTCTCTCTCTCTCTCTCTCTCTCTCACTCTCTCTCTCTCTCTCTCACTCTGGCAGCCCGATGTGGAAAAAGGACAGCGGAAGCCAACGCAAACTAGTAGCTATTTCAAGACGGAGCTCCAGCGTGCACACACACACACACACACACACACACACATAGGCAGAAGGATTTGGGGTCATCATTATCATAAACACCATCAGCACCCCTGTACTCTAACTGTTTCATGTAGGACTTTGTAGAAAAGGCGAAGAATTTTCCAGCACAAATTAGATTCTGGCTCGGCACTGCATATTTTATGAAGCTCGTCCAAATCATACAAATTGAGGATGTTGTGTGTATGTGTGATGTGTATACTGATTACACACTAAGCCTGTGTTCTCATTCCAAGTGCTATCAGCCGAAAGGCATCTTCGCTGTTATCTCTCCTCATTTTAATTGCAAATTTTGCGAGCGAGTTGGTAATTAAATGGAAAATTGCACATTAATTGATGAGACTAAAGATAAAGCAATTCCAATTATTGCACAGTATTTTAGGAGGCCTCTCAAGTCTCGCTCCCTCGAGTAACGCACTACCTAACACCACAGCACCGTGATAACACACACGCAAAACAGTTTGTACACTGGCACACAGGCACACGTACATACTGCTGCTGTCATATTGAAGAGACCTTTATATTCTGGCTTTATATTCTGGGACCATTTCAGGATGAACGGACCAATAAGAAGAGCCCAAAATTGCATTAGCTATAAGAGGAGGCAGCTGGACCTAACTAAGGTCCACTATTGGTCAGAGGTTTGGAGAAACCTGGCATATTTTTAGGTTTTTGACAGATCTTCGCCTCGTAACTCGTCCCACAGCTTCGACATATCAACTCCATTCTAACTCCAGATTGTCTGGTCTGTTTGTGCGATTTAGACTTGTATACAGCTTTTGCTTGTAGGCACAGATTCTAGAAACCAGGTTTTTTTCTGGAATTATTTCCCATAGAGAATGAATAGAATGGAAAAGTGCACGCCAATCTATTGAACTTCTGCTTGACCGACAGACACCATTTCGCATACACTAACAGCAGTGTTAGTTCAAGCTGCACTATTTGTTGTTTTTTTTCCCCATCCCTTTTTTCCCCATAGAGACCCATTCATTTGGTTCACACCCAAACCTCATGTTCTCATTTAACCTACAGCCACCGAACTGCATGTACTCACTCAGGTGAGATCTCCAAACTCTAATCTATAGACACAGTGACCTGCACTCATTTGTTTGTTGTTTATTCATCCCTTTTTTTAAAGGTCCCATTTATTTTTGGCCGAACCTAAACATTAAGGTTATTATATAGCCACCAAACTGCCTGTACTTACTCAGGGCATGTCCCCAATCTCTAATTCACAGACACACACACACACACTAGCACTCCTCTATTTGTCATCTATGCATAAACCATCCTGCGTTTCCTTCAGGAAATGCACTTTTCTAGTTTTTATTGTTCTTCTTTCATATAGGATCCAGTGCATAATTCAATATTATGAACTAAACTCTTAAAAAAGCCCTTAAGGGTTGTGTAAAGGCAATGGTTCTATACAGAACTAATTTTATATGCTTAAACAGTTATTTGCATGTTGAAGTTGTTCTTCTTATATTATCGCTGGCCAACCCTAGAAAGTATCTTCAAGTTGCCAACTTCACTAGAGGGAAACAACATACATCACTTTCAATGTTAATGGAACCAGAATTCTTGCCAAGCTATTTTGGAGCATTTCTATTAGACCATTCATCATGAAATTTCAAATGTTGTTCAATAGAGTTCAATATAGTTTAAATGGACAGCAACGATATATGGGTTATGAAAATAGTTCCCTATAGCACCATCTTCTATTAGTGTAACATCAAGCTTGTAACAGTAGATGAAACAATTTGGAAATACTTAACTTTAGGCTCTGCTTATTAACAATAACATAAGTATTAACAAGCAGTTTATAATAATTCTGGAAGCAATAATACCCTAATAAATACATGCATATCATTTGTAAGCAGGCATCTTTGCTAATGAATCTGCAAGACCATAATAAGTAGACCTCATTTATTCATGATCTGGATATAGTTTACAAAGAGCTAATAACGTTTATAAGACCTTATTTTTAATAGCTACTGCCTGATCCTTAGTAAGTGTGTATGAGTAACATTACCAGGTTGTGAACATGAATAATATCTCTTAGAGTTTTTCATAAAGTACAAAATGATGAAACACCACAATTTAACTAAATGCTATTATTGTAGATTGTATTTCAAATTGTTGTAAAATTACAATATAAAACTTTCCATATTGTATGAAACATGATTATACACTAGCATATTAGTTTACTGTTAATTCAAATAATTAATACCTCCTTAATTATGAAGTCACTTAAATATTGTTCAAGTACAATTTTATCTGGAAGTTTATAATTGATTAACACATTACTCAACAGATGCTTTATAACTAATTTAAAGGGGTTTTTTTTAAATGTAAGTACATTTATAACATTTAATGTATGTTTTTTAAAACTTTCATACAAACATTATATTTCTGTTTATTATGGTGTTATGAATTGCTTATAAAAACTATTAATAAATAGTCAAGAAGCAGACCTTAAAATAACATGTTACTGAACCCTTTTAATGCTATACAGAACCATATAATAATAATAAAACTTTGAAGATTTCTTTAACAAATCTGAAAGTAAATCTCATATATATATGTGTGTATTCATTCACATATTTCTGAGTGAGGGATGGTTGCTGGAGATCTACCTGAGCTGATTGCTTAAAAGCCTTTATCTTATCAATAAATGTATTTTCACCAGTAAGAACACCAGACATCATTAGAACAGATGTAAATAGTCATAAATACAAATACAAAGTAACATGAATATCTTATTTTGAAAGAAGAATATCTTATAAGCCAGTTTGAAGAACAAAGTGTAGTTCCAGATTTCTCCTGGATGCCCCAGACATTGTATGAATGTATTCAGTTCCTTCAGCAGCAATCTTGATTTAGCTTAATGAAGTACTGAGCAGTCAAAGCAGGTATTAGATGAGAACTGTAAATAATACTGGGTTGTTTCCACAAGGAGAAGCTTGGAAAGGGTTAAATAAACACACTGGCGTACGTAATATCACTACTTACTGTGTTAATACCGTTTGAAAATGTAAGCTTTTTGCTGAACAAATAAAAGCTTCCTGTCTGGAATAATAGCTTTTTAAATATAATAATGCTTTAATGTTTGTTTCTGTACTAGATATAATTAATTTCATAATTTCATGTAACGTAAAGGTATTTTAATATTATGGGCATTCACAAATGACGGGTGGTCTCTGACTTTTGGCCCAAGGTCAGCCTGTGGCCTGTGTAGGTGAAAGGTAGTTTGCTCTTTTAAAACACACCATGACTTTCTCGGACTTAACATGCTGCCTATTGATCTCATCACATTTGATCAATAACAACACATCGACCCCCATCCACTGATACACAGCAGGTATCTCTCACTCTTGCCTTTCACCTAATGGGCTAAACAGGCGTGTGTACAATGAGAACATGCACTCTTCACCCTCCTCAACACACACGGCTAATTACTACATCACACACACACACACACACACACACACACACACACATATGCGCGCGTGCGGCGTTGGAGATAGCGCATCGCTGCAGGGAAGCACAGGATATTACTGCGGGAGAGCCTCTATACAACATGCGTGCTGCATAAAATCGCTTGGCTGTTAATTCTGCTACAGAGCGCGGCGCATGAAAAAAGGGGAATAAAAAGGGAAGAAAAGTAGAATTATGCACCGAACGACATCAAAGGCTCATGAATGTGGAGCGGAGGGAGGAAATTTGGTGCCTAATCAGAGTGTTGTGAATGACATTAAAGCCTGTGGAATGCTGTCTAACCGACTTTCTCGCCTCGTGTTTACGTCTCGCTCGCTAGCAGAACGCTAAAGGCGACCATGTTCGTGAGCCGGCCCACCACGTTCATCCTCGGTTTTTCAGCATGGCTCTGGGTTTTGGATGACTTGCTCACATTACATGACTGCACGGTAAAGCCAAATGACGCCTTCTGTGATATAACATGCTGTATTTCTACTTGTAATATATGTAGAGAGAACATGGATTGGTTTGGGTATAGAGTGCCCATACTGTGTGCTAGCATAGGCTAAAGCTAGCATATCTGCCTAAACAACACACCTAAAGCTGAAAGTGAGTGAACACACTGCACCAGAGGAAGAAACTCAGACACCGCCAGCCTCGCAGTCTACCGCCTTAGATTTAACTCCTAGACGAGGATCATCTTCACTGGTGTGGAGCTGGTCTGGATCTGAAAAGACTGACGTTACTCAGAAGACAGCAGTTTACAGACTTTGTAAGAAAACAGCCGCTAAAGATCAACAGCTAACCTGTTCATCATCTCCAAACAAACCACCACACAAAGTATGAGGAGTATGAACAGAGTATGAGGAGTATGAAGAGAGTATGAAGAGAGTATGAGGAGTATGAAGAGAGTATGAGGAGTATGAAGAGAGTATGAGGAGTATGAAGAGAGTATGAGGAGTATGAAGAGAGTGTGAGGAGTATGAACAGAGTATGAGGAGTATAAACAGAGTATGAGGAGTATGAAGAGAGTATGAGGAGTATGAAGAGAGTATGAGGAGTATGAACAGAGTATGAGGAGTATGAAGAGAGTATGAGGAGTATGAAGAGAGTATGAGGAGTATGAACAGAGTATGAGGAGTATGAAGAGAGTATGAGGAGTATGAACAGAGTATGAGGAGTATGAAGAGAGTATGAGGAGTATGAAGAGAGTATGAGGAGTATGAAAAGCTTCGGGACACCGCTGTCCAAGACAGACCTAAACCAGATAAGGAGTCTGAACACACATTCAGTAAACTTCAGAATTCTCTCAGTCATTCTTTAAAACAGAGCCTTCACCTTCGCCTTCACAGCTTCACTAGTCGGGGGCATGGGAAAGGGGGCATTAACCCAACTAGCGGGATAAAGCGGAAGATAATGGATGGGTGTTTATATTAATATCCTTTAAGAGGTACAAGTTAGTAAAATATAAGACTTTTACAAACACGTTTATTAATAATGCAGAATATGGATTATTATTGTTATCGACAAAATAACAGAAAACATCCAAATTTATTTTTTTTCAATATCGCACATGCATCAAAAGCATAACTCATAATGAATTGTTACACGGGCATGTTCTAACTTAATGCTATCCTGTTGAATGGCTACTTTTACTATGACGTCAATTTGGCTGTACCAGTTTGAGTCAGAGTCAGAGTCAGATCCAGGAAGCTGGACTGGAGCAGCACATTTCAATAGTGTTACTTTTTCAGTTCTCTGTGTATTGTGTGAGGGTGTGCAATAAGGATTGTGGTACAAGATGATGTCACCTTGTAACAGAATATATATATATATATATATATATATATATATATATATATATATATATATATATATACATCCATCCATCCATTATCCATCCATCCAATATGCTAATCGGGGTCACAGGGGGGCTGGAGCCAATCCCTGCCTCATTGGGCAAAGGCAGGGTACACCATGGACAGGTCACCATCGCATGGCCAACACACACTCAAGCACACACTCACACCTACAGGCAATTTTGAGTGACCGATAAACCTAACATGCAACTCTTTCAACTGTGGGAGGAACCACTACATCTAGTGCTAATTATGGGTGAGTCATATCGTATCATACACAATAATATCACCAACATTATTAAAAAACGTGCACAATATTATACCCTGAAATATCGCACCCTATCACCCATCACTAATTATCACATAAAGGTACTACTTTTTATTGTTTTTAGCAAAAGAAAAATTAATGCTTTTCTCATTTCCCATTGTATATCTACTAGAGACAGATTTTATCTCCAGTATCATTCACTTTACTTCAGTCCTGGATATATGGAGATATTTGGAATACTTTATTCAGTATCGTGACATTCTGGATTATTGACTTCTGTTACAATCTGATAAAAATTCTTGTATTTTTTAATATCTTAGTTAGGGGTGTGCCATATATCGTAATAACATTTTATTTTCATTTTGTTGCAGTTGTGTTTTTTTTAGTTTTTTAATTCAATGTTTTGTCATATCACCAAGAGTATCGTTATCGCAAAAATACCATGAAATATCATGATATTATTGTAGGGAGGTATTGCCCAGCCCTACTGCTAATATATATATATATATATATATATATATATATATATATATATATATATATATATATATATATATATATATATATATATATATGTATGGGAAACAATGCAAGATGATTGAGTTATTATAAAGTGTAGGCCAAGAATGGGCCTAACCGGACCCACTGGCAGGTTCAGTAAAGGTTAGGAGATTAAATGAGGAGCTAAAATCAGCGCTTCTCTGAAGAAACTGTGTGGCTTACTGTCAATAACCCTGTGTTACCTGACCCTTCAGCACTAATCGTTATCCTGTCTGATCACTGCAGATCATTCAGACAAGCGTCTCTGGGAGAACTGCTATCGACAAGAGCTATGGACCGACGTCTGAGTGTGTATGTCTGTGTTTGTGTGTGTCTGTGTGCTTGTAAATGTGGCTGTGTGAGACTATATGAGTATGTGTACTTCGTGTACCATCAACTGTATCAGAACAAACAGAGCAGCAGCACTGGACACTAGCTAATACGGGAAAATGCAATATGGATATTTAACATACACTAACATACACAATATGGCCAATGGTTTTTGGACGCCTACCCATCATTTATGACCCTCGTTACTGCAGTAACAGCCTCTACTCCTCGGAGGAGGCTTTTCACTAGATGTTGGAACATTGCTATGAAGATTTGATGGCACTCAGTCACAAGAGCATTAGTGACTGATATTGGATGATTCGTTCTGGGTCACTCCATCTCATCCCAAACTAATCATCCATGCTGCTCATCACTCTAGAGAACACAGCTCCACAGCTCTACAGCCCAGCGCTGGAAGACTCGGTACTCCTCTAGCCCACGCCTGGCATTGAGCATGGTGACCTTTGACTCATGTGCAGCTGCTCCAGTGCATCCGGTTCTACTGTCAATGCTTTTCTATGGAGATTATATACGTGCATTTAATTCTCTGTGTCAGCAGTGGGAGGACTTCACTGCAGCTGACCTCAATAACAAGAAGTTGTGTCCATAAACGTTTGGACGTATAGTGTAGTTTAACAGGTTCAAGCAGCATGTGCTATTAGTCATCTTCTTATACACCCATAGCATCTGATTTCAGACAGTTCTTCCTATAAATTAGAGAACTCACACCTATACTATTTAAACCACAGTCTTGATGGCTGGTATATGGCACTGATTTGAAATTAGATTCAATTTATTTATTTTTTTTTTCTGTCCTTCTATCTATCCAACCTCAGTTTTACATTTTATTTTATTTTCATCATTTACTTTCTTCATAATCTTGGTGTATTTAATTTACTTATTTTTTTAATCTACTTATACTTAATTGTGTTTATATTTTAATTAATAGTTTAATTATTATCTCTTTATTTCTTACCCTTTTATTTTGAATTATTTATTTCTTCTTAGTTAACCCTTATATTGTTTGCCTGTTTTCTAATATTTTTATTATTTAAGTCTTATTGTTTTACTCATTAAGTTTCTTATTTTAGCTTCCTTAATTAAATACTTAAATACTCTAATTGTATTTAATGTCAGTCCCTTTAAGTTGTAAATGCTCGGTTGCATTGAAAATGAGGGTTACCCTTAATGTGTTACCGAGTGAAAACAAAGGTTGATTGATTGATTGATTGAATGACTGTGTGAAAATGACAAAATAATCCGACCAATAGAAATACTCCAAATAAAACTCCTAATTACATGAACTTACATGAACTAAAGAACGTTAGTCTTTTTGTAAAGTTACTGTAAAGCCTGGAGGGCAGAATAGTGGTGCGGTGGGAAGCTCCATCGCCTCTCTTGCTTCCATTCCCCACCCAGGTGACCAGGTTCCTTTCTCTGTGGAGCTTGGATATTCCCTTAGTCCAAGGACATGTGGTCAGTCAAACTGGGGATACTAAATTGCCCCCTAACTGTGATTAAGTGTGTGTTGAAAATGTGCATGCCTGTGTATCTACCCTGAGATGGACTGGTGGCCTGATAAGGGTGTTTCATGCCTTCTGCCCAATGAGCGCTGAGCTCCAGCTGTGTGTATAGTTTTTATACACATTTTAGAAACTTATAGCAAAAACAGTATGTGTTGATTATGTCCCATATAGAAGCCTACATGAGTTCTCTTCTTTATCAGGTCCTACCATTAGATGGAAATAACAGCTAATAGCACAACTGTTAGCAGCATATTAGAGCTCCTAAAAGCAATTCTGATTGTTTTGTTGTTGGCGGCATAGAAGCCTAGGGGAGGTAATTTGTCCGCTGTATTGTTTTTTAGAAGCAAGCAGTTCAAAAAGGAAAAAAAAACAGAACATCAGGACAGGAATTCTTTTAATGAACCCGAGTCTCCTTGTAGCAAAGGCAAAAAATCATCTATGGCGCTGCGGCAAACATCTTTCCAGAGTGAGAATACTGATCTCAGTCCAGCTCACTATGGCCCATCATATTATACTTACTGGGACATGGAGGCCAAACACTGATCCAGGGCTACATAGCTATGTAGTACTTGTGGAGTGAAGTGGAATGTCTTAAATGTTTAAAGAGCTTGTTTATCATACACAGACCCCCTCTCTCATACTCCACGCCAAATTTCACATCTGTCAAGAGCTGCTTTCTGGGTATGTACTCCTGCACAGCTGGACTGATTACAGCAACAATAGATATCAACATATCCTCAACACACATACATAGCACTTAAAAAAGCTCCGTATGTCATGTGTTTCCTATATATTACATATTATTTCCCTCTCTGCTGACACAAGTAGTTCTATGTATCACAAACTAGAGATGGTCCGTTCAGCGTTTTTGAGGCCAATTCCGATCGTCGATCACCTTTTAGCGAGATCGGCCGATAGCCGATACTGATCGAGGGCGGGGCTATATGCCACAGCAGGGCTACATGTAGTTATTAGCACAAGCAAGTCATGAAACATGATCTAAACTGGTTTATCATCATTTTTAACAAGCTCTTAAGAAACAGTATAATATTTTAACTAAATAAGAAGTTGGTCTATGTGGGAGTAAACCGCTTGATAAGCACCAGAAGAGCCACATCTAAAAAAAGTATCTCTACTAGGAACAGCAGAGCGTGGAATATTAAGCAGCAGAATGAACGTCTTCTACAGCCGAGAAGAGCTGCTTATCTAGAACTATAAACTCAATCACTCTGGTTGTGGTTCTTTAGCTCTCTGGCTGTTTCTGCTGTTCTGTTAGTACCGGTCAGATCTGGTCTGTAGGTGTTCTGGGTTGTTTGTTTTGTGTTAGCTGTGTGTTCTAGCTCTGCTGTTTGCTGATACTCACTGTATTCAGCTGTGTGGTGTCTCTGAAGTGTGTATCAGATTAGTATGTTAAATGTCTTTGTCTTGGTTCCCGCGAGAGACGCTGATTTTACTAATTTTACAGATGTTACAAACTGCTCTGGATGAGTCTGAGTTACATACGGTAACAAACTGCCAGACGAACAATGTTTTCTTTTCGCACATGCGGTGAACACTTAAACTGTTCTTGCGAGGCCGCTGCTTTAGTCAGTCTGTGGAAAATGAAACAGTATGTATTTCCACCTAGTGGTTCAGATAGGAATAGCAGGGAGCTGGCCGGAGGGGTTTTACGCAGGGCTCCTCTTCCTGGATGAAACGCTAGCTGGAAATACAGAAATTAGGCTCATTTGTTTAATGGCATCTATCAGCTCTCAAGATCGGCCGATCACATATTTTGATTAAAAATTGGCCGATACCGATACATGGCCGATCGATCCTTCCATCTCTATCACAAACTGTACATATGTTGGCCTATTCCCAAAAGCAGGCTAAAACATTATTTACAAATTTAGTGTGAAAGGACGGGGCCCCAATTAAATATTTAATTAGTATTAACACAGTAAGTAGAGCTTTTACATACGTCAGTGTGTTTATTTACCTCTTTCTAAGAACTACACTTCTTCAAACTGAAGCTCAAGATATGATCTACTTCTCTCACAATAAGATATTCACGTTACTTTGTATTGTATATATGATTATTTACATCTGTTCTTATCAGATCTGCTGTTCTTACTGGTGAACATATACTTATATCTAAAATAAAGGCTTCTAAACAATCAGCTTAGGTGCATCTGCACAGTAGTATATATATTGAGAATATGAACTGGGAAATTTATAGTACAGCTCGCATACTACATCAAAGTCTCTTATTAAAAAAGTAGGAAAGAATCATTTTTCCACGTTATGGGCCCTTAAAAAAGAAAATGCTCATCCTCCACTTCTGAGCAGAGTAGTGGATCTGATAAATATAAGGGCGCTTTGTAGCATAAAGGCACGCGCGGCGAGCTAGAAGTGTGTCCAATTGTCATTTTTCCGCCTCCTTTTCAGCGTAACCTGCTCGGAAGTTCGTCAGCCACTGATCCTGCGGGGGGAAGAACGCAATGAATAATATTAAAACAGCGGGTGCGTCACAAATGCCCCAAATATCATGAATCTTAATGTCCTGAGTCAGGCCTTCTCCAAAGTGCATAAATAAAGCGGCCCATCTGAATGCATCTGCTCCATTAGAGTCCAGTGTGCGGCCCCATTTGCAATGCGTACAGTGTGTGGTGGAGGGGGGGTGGTAGGTGGGGTTGGGGGCTGGGGTGGTGGGGTAAAGAGGCCCTGCAGAGCGACTGTGGGTCCAGCACAGGGCCCCCCAGGCCACACACACACACTTACAGATGCACACACATGTACACACACGCACTCACACACGCACAGCACTGCTCATTAACCTGTATGAGCCGCAGGTAGGAGATTAAATCCCATGTACTCATAAAAATAAAACACATACTCATATACACAAACACAGATGTGCAGAAAAGGATACACACAGATGCTCTCGGCTTGCCAGCAACAAAAGCATATGCACACACATGCATAAGCAATCTGGTTTCCTCATTTGTGAGCGATTACATGTAGATGTATATGTGTTATTTCATATATAATTTGTAAACACATATACATGTGTATTTACATGTATATGAGATATGAATGATATATTATGATGAACTACCTTTATTAGAGAAATGGATGTAATTTCTGTCAGAACAAAACCTCATTTGCCCAAAATAGCAATATATTTTATATATCACTCTGTAGAACTCTGGAGTTCTTCTATTGTTCCATCCAAGCCATAATAAAATGTATATATTACACGAAGTAAGGGACACATATGTTTAAAATCAAACAAACAAAACTGCATATATAATGTTTGGTTCAGACACTAACAACATACATACAAATAAAAGCAGATTTCTTGAGCTCCAGTTTGAAGAACAAAGTGTAGTTCCAGATTTCTCCTGGACGCCCCAGACATTGTATGAATGTATTCAGTTCCTTCAGCAGCAATCTTGATTTAGCTTAATGAAGTACTGAGCAGTCAAAGCAGGTATTAGATGAGAACTGTAAATAATACTGGGCTGTTTCTACGGTATTGAATGTACTTATATACTTATTTTGCAGTTAAAATGCTACTTCATTACAGCTTCCATTCTTTTTGGGACATTAATTTAAAAAAAACATTAATGTTTTTAATTTTTTTAAGAAATCTGCAGTTATTTTTCATCCTCCTCAAAAACAGTTCAAAAACTTTAGTTTTATAAGTTGGTTGAGGTTTATGCTTATTGCAATCCAAGCAATCTTAAATATAAATGTTGGTTCATCAATTCTACTCTAACTTTCAGATGTCTGGTTCAGCTGTTGCAGTGCAAGTGTTTTAAATATTTTGGTCTGAAGCAAAAGCTGAAGCAAAAGCAAAGCCTGAAGGTTTTTTTACCTTTTAAATATGAATGCTGTTTATCTTATGGTGGTAGTTTTAGTGATCTGAGGAGTGGTCTCTGACATTTGCTGTGCATAGCATATATACGTTATAGTATACACAACAGTACATATAAAATATATATATTGCATATTACTGTATATATATATATATATATATATATATATATATATATATATATATATATATATATATATATATATATATATATATTGTGGTTGTTGGTAACTGTACAGAAAAAGAAAAAATAACATTTGAAACTTTGATTTTAAGATGTAAAAAGATTCTATCCCAAGTCTTTTTGCCCCATTTCTACTGATGCACTGGTTATGAAATATTCACACAAAATTGGGTTAAGAGGTTTCCGACATGACGGCAACAAAATCTAAATTCAGCACATCTTCCTGCCTTTCTAACACCAGTGATCTTCTCGAGCTCAGTAGAGGCTAAAACAAGCTCAACACGTTTACAGTGGGAGCGTGAAATACTCCGACAGAGCCTACAAAGGAACGATCACGGCGCCATCCTTCCAATCTATCTCCAATTTCTGCTTCCTTTGTGTTTATGCTAATGATTGTTTGGATATCGCAGATCTGGAGATGATTGCACTGTGTCCTGCTTTTTAAAATTAGATTAAAGTCTTCGCTGAAACGGGTGTTGTCAAAACTTGGTCTGTGGTGAAATTCCGTAATTCCCCTCAGCCTGATGGATCGCATGCAAATGACCTCATTAGCATGGCTAAAAGCTTTTATTATAATTAGAATTTTCTCAATAGAACGCGCAAGCATGGCGGGGATGAAAGTGAAAAGAATCTGCATGTTTACAACTGGATTTCTCCTCTAAAACTTCAAAACAAACAATGGCTATTGTGCGGATGGGTAAAACGCTCGCTCAACGCTCTCCGCGCCCTTTAAGTGCTGTTGACGAGGAGATGGAAAGCGTTAAGGATATCCTCTGGTTTATTTTAAACAGCTTTCCTGGCACCCTGCTAAAGGAAAAGAGAGGTATGCACGTAGCCATAGTGTATATACAGCACTCATCTGTACTCATTGTTGGGGTTTTTCCTCATTCACCGCTCTGTTCTCATTCACAGGTTCCTGCTGGAACATTCCACAATGTGCTGAAACCGCATTCTATTCTATTCTATCCTATTCTATTCTATTCTATTCTATTTTATCCTATCCTATACTATTCTGTCCCATCCTATTCTATCCTATTATATTCAATCATAATCTATTCTTTTCTATTTATCATATTCTATTCTATACTATTTTATCCTTTTCCTTTCCATCCTATTATATTCAATCCTGTACTATTCTATTCTATTCTATTCTATTCTATTCTATTCTATTCTATTCAATTCTTTACTATTCTATTCTATTTTATTCTATTTAATTCTTTACTATTCTATTTTATTCAAATCTATCCTATTCTTTATATTATTTTATTCTATTATATTATATATTATTATATCCGGTGCCATTCTATTATAATATATTCTATCCTATTCTATCCTATACTATTCTATTCTATTCTATTCTGTACTATTCTATTTTATTCTATCCTGTTCTGTCCCATCCTATTCTATCCTATTATATTCAATCATAATCTATTCTATTTATCCTATTCTATTCTATTATATAATATCCTATTCCGTACTATTCCATTTTAATCTATTTTATCCTACTCTTTCCTATCCTATACTATTCTATTCTATTCTATTCTTTGCTATTCTATTTTATTTAAACCTATCAATCCTTTTCTACTATTCTGTACTATTCAATCCTATTCTATAATATTTTATCCTTTTCCTTTCCATCCTATTCTATTCAATCCAGTACTATTCTATTCTATTCTATTCTATTCTATTCTATTCTATTCAATTCTTTACTATTCTATTCTATTTTATTCTATTCAATTCTTTACTATTCTATTTTATTCAAATCTATCCTATTCTTTATATAATTTTATTCTATTATATCATATATTATTATATCCGGTGCCATTTTATTATAATATATTCTATCCTATTCTATCCTATTCTATCCTATTCTATCCTATTCCATCCTATTCTGTCCTATGCTATCCTATTCAAGCCTATCCTATTCAAGCCTATCCTATTCTATTCAATCTATTCTATGCTATTATCCTAATTCACTTATCAGGAGTGCACCCTCTACACCCTTTTTTTATAAACCGTCACAGAGCTGCACAAGCTTCACAGAGTACTCAAACAATAATATTATAATATTATCACGGGTGTAAGGCAGCTTCCTCACCAAATTAAGGCTCATTGCAAGTCAACTTTGGTCTGCATGCCTCACTTTGAGCATTTCTGTTATTAACAAATATATATCACAGCTGTCCAAAGAAACATATCTCCAAAATGTCCACTTTACAGGAGAGACCAAAACCCTTCTTTACTTTTAATGTAAGTCAATGGAATCAGATTTTTTCCCAGGCTATTTTGAATCATTTCGATTGGTCCATTCATGATAAAACTTGAAAATGCAGCTGTTGCATGCAAGAGAAAATAAAAAAAGAGATAAATGTTTTTCTCTGGACAGCAACAAAATACGCAGTCCAAATATTTTCAATAACTTCTTTTTTTTTAATATTTATGATGCCATTTTCTTTTCATAACAAAACATGTATTTCTGCTGTCGGAACAAAACTTTGTGATCTAAAATGATCACAGTACCACTTCAGAATTTAAAATGAGTTTATTAACAGTTAATAATAATAATAATAATAATAATAATAGTAATAATAATAATAATAATTATAATAATATCAGCTGTTCTATAGCTGTTGAGTATGTATATGCGTTGATGCTGACACATTTAACTGATAGAATAGACAAAGTAAGACCCATAAATATCAAACTCTGAGCTCTGTATTTATTGTTAGCAAAACCACAGATCACTGTAGTCCTTTTAACTTATGTGTTGCTTATGATTTTAAAGGTTTTAAATGTATGACATAAATATCTATAAATAAACTCATTTTATATCATCATCACAATACAACAAGTTTTACTTTTAGTGTAAATTAGTGTAACCAAGCCATTTCTTTTGGTTCCACAACATGAAAGTTACATAGATGGAGATCATCTAAACTGAAAAATTACAATAATAGAGATATAGGGCTTTCTTCAGACAGGAGTGATATCCTAATGTTGTAAGAGATGTAACACATACATAGTTAACAGTTAATATTTAATTACAGTAGTAGATGAGAGGTATACCAGGTTGTGACCAGGTTTAAATACAAAACAGCGTTCAAAGATTAAATAGGCCCATCACAATCTCTACACTTTGGTCCCCCAAGATAAAAATTTGGTTGCCTGTTGTTTAGAGTCAAAGGACAATCTTGAGTCTCCAATTAAAATAATACTCTACTGAATACTAATTGAAACTGGGTAGGCTGGAAACAATGGTAATGCGTTAGTAACAGCACAACAATGATTACATCCAGTGTGACCGTCTACTCCTACAACCTGCTGAGCATCTGAAACTCAGAACACTCTCTAATTTAAGGTAGTTAATCCAAAAATAGGACTTGTGCTGCATCTTTGCCAACATTCTCCAGCCAGCAGGGTGTGCATGCAGTACAACCCATCTCAGCAGGTTTAAACAAGTTTCCTCTATTGTGCCCTTACGGGATCGTATGGTTAAAATTAGAGTTTTTGAGTAGAGATGGCACTGATCTGAAGTCAGGTATCAGTATCAGTAGAAAGTGCTGAATTGGATGGAAAAGGAATGAATCAGACCTAATCCTGGAGTAAATCGAGCCTGCGATAGCAAACACAGAGAGATCAGCACTGTGTACCTCTTTCCTGTGGACTAGTAGAATGTTTGAGTAGTTTGAGCTTGATGGCCTAGTTATGGCTGCGCTACTTAAGAACTTGGTTAGAATAAAAATACTGCTGTGACCAGTTTTAGGCTGCAATTCTGATTTATTTATTTATTTATTTATTTATTTATTTGGTCAAGGAATAAGAACATACTGGAGTTTTATTGTGTTTCTGGTCATATAATCACACAAAACAGTTTTTTATTATCAACTCTGTAACGAGTCCTTCACCATTTACACTTTTATACTCAAGCCATTAACATTTATGCTAGCAGATTTTTAAGCCTCGGGCTGTTGTTTTGGATGCCGGCTGGTAGCTTAGCAACCAGCTAAACCACCAGTCGCGTGCTGCAGTGCCTACTTAAACAGCTGCCTACCTAGACAATGCCTACTAAGACAGCTCACTAGGGTTTGAGACACACCGGTAGATGGTGGACATCAACGCTAGAAGATACACTGTTGGTGACGCACAATGACAGAAAGGTGTTGTTGTTTTTGGCTGCTGTAATTGGATGTACAGTGGACCCCCGTGCACAAATGACCCAAAGACCCCCAAATATTCAGAGTGACTAAACCTGTCAACTTTAAACAGGAGCATTGAAATAAGACCATCCTCTCACTCCTGTACTATTCTATTCTATTCTATTCTATTCTATTCTATTCTTTACTATTCTATTCTATTTTATTCTATTTAATTCTTTACTATTCTATTTTATTCAAATCTATCCTATTCTTTATATTATTTTATTCTATTATATTATTATATCCGGTGCCATTCTATTATAATATATTCTATCCTATTCTATCCTATTCTATCCTATTCTATTCTATTCTGTACTATTCTATTTTATTCTATCCTGTTCTGTCCCATCCTATTCTATCCTATTATATTCAATCATAATCTATTCTATTTATCCTATTATATTCTATTATATAATATCCTATTCCGTACTATTCCATTTTAATCTATTTTATCCTACTCTTTCCTATCCTATACTATTCTATTCTATTCTATTCTATTCTTTGCTATTCTATTTTATTTAAACCTATCAATCCTTTTCTACTATTCTGTACTATTCAATCCTAGCTGCCTACCTAGACAATGCCTACTAAGACAGCTCACTAGGGTTTGAGACACACCGGTAGATGGTGGACATCAACGCTAGAAGATACACTGTTGGTGACGCACAATGACAGAAAGGTGTTGTTGTTTTTGGCTGCTGTAATTGGATGTACAGTGGACCCCCGTGCACAAATGACCCAAAGACCCCCAAATATTCAGAGTGACTAAACCTGTCAACTTTAAACAGGCGCATTGAAATAAGACCATCCTCTCACTCCATCATCTGTAGATCATTTCACGCCTGAAGATTATCACGACTATGGGACGTAGGCTTACACGACGACTGGATCTTATGTCTGACGCTGTTCCAACAATATGGGCGTGTAGGAAACCAGTGAGAGGAGTTCAAGAGCCTCCGTGTACGTGGAGGTAAACCAGGTAAGCTCAGTTACTGAGCCTGCTTTAGCTGATATTAGCTAACGTTAGCTTCACTTGCTAAGTTTGGCGGCTCGAGTTATGCTAAGCTATGTAGTTGAGTTATGAAGATTTATAGAGTCGTATGAGAGCGAGTTCCACTTTAATCATATTCACAACAATAACTGTTCCTCTATATCTGAGTGTAGCTGGTTGCTAGGCTGTTGTCATGATTAATGTTGGTTATTTAGCTAGATACTGTTCACACTCAGAATGAGCTGCTGTTGTGGGTGTGGTTTGACTAAAAGTATCAGGACTAAGTGATATGATGGTCTATTTCTACATTACAGCTCTTTCACATTCAAATTCAGAAACATCATCAGAATCTGAAGAAGCAGCGCTGGAACATTCTCAGTCCCAGTCAGTCATAGTGCTGTTGTACCGCGGCACTGTTCACTGTTGTCCACCAGGGACGTCACTGTAGCATTCAGATATTTCCGTAGCGAGCTCAGGTTTTTCCAACAACTTAATTAAAAGCGTCTATTTTAAAGCAAATTAAGCAGCAAATTTCATTTTAAGTCATGTTTATATATTTTCAGTATCTAAAACAATGTAAAAACACCAGGGGGGCCTAGCCTTTAAGATAACAACAAATGATGTAAAACAGAGAAATAAAAAATGTGAGCTAACCAAGAACTTTCAATACAAAAACTTCAGAATTGAATGTTAATAAATGACCTGGACCAAGAATTAAAAAGAGGAAAAGGGCAGAGAGTAAAAGTAGGTTTTGAAGCTTGACTTGCAGATAACGTTCTTATATGGAGTGGTAGGCTGTTCCACAGTTTTGGGCCAGCTACAGAGAAAGCTCTGTCTCTTTGGAGTTTAGTTAGAATGGGGTTAATTAGAGTGGCTAAAAGCAACTGACTGGAAGATCTTAAACCATGAATATGGCCTCAAGAGGTCAGAGATATAGAGGCAACACCATTAAGAACTTTTAAAAACACCAATAAAATCTTAAAATCAGCTCTATAGTTTAGTGAAGGGAAGGGAGGCTAGTAGAGGCATGATGTTTCTCTTTTTCTGGTTCCTGTTAAAAGCTGAGCTGCTGCCTTCTGGACCAACTGCAACGTGACAAAGCTAACTGAGTGATTCTCATGTATAAAGAATAGCAATAATCAAGCTGTGATGTAATAAAACTATGGATGACTATTTCCAGATCCTTAAATGATGGATGGATTTTAGCTTGGCAATGAGCCTGAGTTGATACTTGCTCTGATCACAGCATTGATTTGTTTGTCAAATGAGTCCAAGATTCCTCGAATAGCTTTGTATATCGTTGCTGTCCATTGAAAAACTCAATTTTCTCCAGTATCTCAATTTGTATTGATTTTGAGTTTCCTACATCATTTAAACACGGTGATGGTCGGTAACATTGTGTGAAGATTTTATCACTAATGGACCAACAGAAGTGGCCCAAAATAGCTTGAAAAAAATTCTGGTTCCATTGACTTACATGTAAATAAAGTATGTTTTTGGTCTCTCCTGTAAAGTTGCAACTTTCAAGATACTTCTTTTTTTTACTGGACAGCATCGATATTAATTGAGAGTCCTTGGAGACAATCAGGTTAACTTGCATGCCATAGTGTTCTAGATGGTCTATTAAAGAAGAAAAGAAGCAGCATTACAGAGACAAGAGGAAAAACAACATACTAATATACGGCGTGCATGCGCTCATTTAAAAGTCAGAGGTGCTGCACCAGAGTGTTTACAACCACATCATGCTTGTATGTGTGTAAAGGGTTCTATTACGCTTTCTGTTGTAGCTTATTGTGTGTAAGCGTTCTGCAAAGTTATAAAGCCTAAAGTACATGCCAGGCATAAAAACTCTCCCCCACAGAAACCATTTTTCTCAGCCGCCTGAAACAGCTCATCGGAATACCAGCCCTTTTCTCTGTTACAAGGTGATGTCATCTCCTAACAAGATGCTTATTGCCTGCCTACTGCCTACAAGGAGTTAAAAACAGTAGCAACTGACCACCCGGAAACATCCTGCTCCAGTCTAGCTTGTGAAGGTGGGTCTACCAATTTGTTCTGCCTGACTTTCAGGATCAGACTCTGATTCAAACTGATACACTAGATCCTGATACTAGGGGTGGGCGATATGGCCCTACAATAATATCACGATATTTCATGGTATTTTTACGATAACGATACTCTTGGCGATATGACAAAACATTAAAAAAAAAAAAACATTTCAAGAATACACTACTGCAACAAAATGAAAATTTAATTGTATTATTGCATACGATATGATATGGCACACCCCTAACTAAGATATTAAAAAATACAAGAATTCATTAGATATTCATTAGGTAACAGAAGTCAATAATCCAGAATGCCACGATACTAAATACTGCACTCCAAATATCTCCATATATCCAGGACTGAAGTAAAGTGAATGATACTGGAGATAAAATCTGTCTCAAGTAGATATATAATGGGAAATGAGAAAAGTTTGAATTTTTCTTTTGCTAAAAACAGTAAAAGTTGTACCTGATGTGATAATTAGGGATGGGTGACAGACACGATATTTCAGGGTATAATATCGTTCACAATATTTAAAAATGTTGGCAATATTATTGTGTTTGATACGATATGCCACACCCCTACCTGATACACACTGAAGGTATAGCCACAGCAGTGTGGGGGCAGAACTGCACTTGTTGTTACACTTCTATCAGAGAGGTGTCCAAATCTCAAATCCTACCCCAAACTAAAGTATAGTTAGGGAAGAGGTCATTTTTTAAAGTTTTAAACTCGTGTTTAAAGGTACAGGATAGTTATTGGCTGATAAGGTTCAGATGTGGCATCTCTTTTATCTTCACCAGCACACCATGTGAGTTGTTTTCAAGATACCACATGGTTGCGCAGAATAGTTCAGTAAACTGGAGATACAGGGAGATTACATTCTCCGTAATTAGCTCTTTCTGCTCGGAACGCATAGCTTTGTCCGTCCCTGTTTGAGGCCTCTGCCGTGTATGGGTCTCAGTGGCAGCAGTATTTTTTTTTTCTCTTATTTTTCCAGTTGGCAGTGAGTGCGGCAGCATCTTGATGTTATTAGCGCGCACCAGAGAGAGCGCCACGTCCTGCGGTTGACACGCAGTGGTCACATTTCCTCTCGGAGCTGATAAAAATCGGAATATCGAAGGCTGGAATTCGGCTGAAATTGGAACTCCAGAGCTGGCGGAGAGAGAGAGGGTAATCTTCAAGAGTTTTGCTGTCAAATCGTTTCCCGGCGCTGTCGTGTCGAGCGGAGATACGGCATGGGGACAGTAGGGGGGGTCTATCTCTCTCTGCATCTGAGGCCCTATTTTTTTTTTTTTTTAATGGATACCTCCTAATCTTACCACCAGCCTGCCAGCTCTGTGTCACTTTAGCGAGACTTTGGGTCGACAAGCAGCAAAAAAAAAGAAAAAAAAAAAACAGGACAACTCTGTGACAAACCTGATGTTACCTGCTCTAAGGTATCAGTCCATAACCCTTCACCGTCTACCATGATGTACAGTATTGTGCAAAGGTTTTAGCCACTTGGGGACATTATTATACATTAAAGGAGGTTTTTATTTGTTTAGGAAAAGTAAGTAGTGCTTTTACATGCGTCAGTGTGTTTATTTAACCCTTTCCAAGCTTCTCCTTGTGGAAACAACCCAGTATTATTTACAGTTCTCATCTAATACCTGCTTTAACTGCTCAGTACTTCATTAAGCTAATTCACGATTGCTGCTGAAGGAACTGAATACATTCATACAATGTCTGGGGCGTCCAGGAGAAATCTGGAACCTAACTTTGTTTTTCAAACTGGAGCTCAAGATATGATCTACTTCTCTCACAATAACATATTCATGTTACTCTGTATTGTATGTATGTTTATTTACATCTGTTCTAATCATATCTAGTGTTCTTACTGGTGAACATACACTTAGTGATAAGATAAAGGTTTTTAAACAATCAGCTCAGGTTTCATAAAAAAGTTTCATTTTTATCTGTTAAGCCACAGCAACAACCAGAATGAATTTATCACAAAAGCTTCTCAAGTTCATAAACGTATCCATTAACTCCAGACAATAAAACAGTATTACAGAAACATCAGAACTGGGATACATTTCCTAAACGCTACCCTCAGCGGCGTGCTAACTTCTGTTTAACTGACTGCGTCTATAGTTTTATGTCGTGACAAGAAACATATATCCCTATAATGTTGTTTATTTACATTTCAAAACAGTGCATCTGTGAGTTTCTTCTTTTCTACCAGCGATTTAAAAATACTAGACATTTAATACTCTCCACCCTCCCCTCTTAACACCTACGTGTGTCAATGTTGACAAAAACTCATTAAGTATATTATTGCTGTGATGATGGGGCCTAATGAAGGGACAGAGCTGTTCACGATGAAGCATTCGGGAAATGGCAACTGAAACTAGAGAGCAGCAACATTCTGAAAAACAGCAGGGGGCACTCTTGCAATATTTATAACTTTGGGTTTATTCTGAATTAGTTTTGCAAAACTTAGATTTGCAATATATATAAAACCCTTCCGTTAAAAAAAGAACATTTAAATTTCTTAAAATTGCCGAAAGTATTAATAAATACAAATTTACTGAAAATCTGTATTATATACATACTGAACTTTTATATATATAACTGTATAACTTTATAATTTTTTAACTAACTTTTTTTATATTATTTGCCATTATGTGGCTTTAGTGTTTTAATGTATATATATAACACTATATATAACACTAGTATATATTATATGTACTATAGTATATACTATACCGTATAGATACTGCACAAATACTATACGTACTACAAAAGTCCGAAACCACTCTTTAGTTATTACCGCCATAGCTATATAGTATATATATATATTTTTACATAATATTTATTATTTATTTACCACTATATTTATGTTCCAGCTGTGCATATATGGTCATTTGATTAGTAACATGCATGATGACTGTCTTTGACTGATTTCTTCACTTCAGATAAGGTGCTGCAAGATGAAATCAAATTCCTAAATTAAGATTTGCCTCAGTCATATGAACTCATGAAAACTGTTATCTGGAATTATTAGAACTTAAAAACAAGATATAAAGTACTGGAGGTTGTTTTATGCGATCAGGGCTACATTCAATTCTGAACCTGATGCTGCTCCAAAACTAAAATTAGCCAAAAATAAACACAATTCAGCATAACAGGCTCTGAGCTGCTTTATAGACTATCTAGAACAAAATGGCATTCAGGTTAACTGGTAGGTACATATGGAATTGCAAATATTAAATATTAAAATATATTAAATAAATCATACAAATTCTGTATATTGCAGATTCTAAACTTTATGGCATCAATGTTTTGCCATTTTTTCTTATTCCTTGACCTAAAAATATGTAAAATAAATAAATAAATAAATAAATAAATAAACAAACAAGAACCTGCAACCTAAAACTGGTCAGCAGTATGCAGACTGAACACATATGTAATTCATTACATTATAACCATGTAATTGATTACCCAATCACGTAATTACACATTAATAGCACATCAAAACTGCAGTAATGACTCTAGGGTGAAAGACAGGCTTTTGCTTAGCGACTCACTGACCGCTGGAAACGCTGGGACTTTTTTTAGTCAGATTTTCTCCCACTTAATTCCTCATCAATCATTTTCCACAGCTTGGACGTTAATGGAATACAGCGCCAGCGCTGGGAAATGGACCGCAACAACAACAACAAAAGAAAAAAGGTCCACTTTCTGTCCGATCCACAGCGCCAGAGTGGTGGAGAGAACACGATGTTGTTGGAGGGTCGAGAACTAAAACGGGTGGAGGACGAGAGAGAACAGCGTGGCCTTGGCAGTGTGGTGGGATTGCGACAGTGGGATTAAGAAACGAGTGCTCTACATGCAAAGGGTCCCATCCCGGTCCTGTTTCCCGCTCCCTCACTGGAAAAAGAAGTTTGTGTGCATGTGTGGATGAGAGACGGAGAAAGAGAGAGAGAAAGGAGAGAGGGAGAGAGAGAGGGGGAGAGAGAGAGAGAGAGAGAGAGAGAAAGGAGAGAGGGAGAGAGAGAGAGAGAGAGAAGGAGCAATAGGGGGCTAATGAGGAGGCAGATTATCACACAGTGCCTCTGAGTGCTCTGATTGTCAGCAGACTCGTAATGAAGAGTTTAGGGTTGAGTTTCAAAAGAGCACCCAGAGAAAAGGTCGCAGCGGGAGTGTGAGCACGGACTGGCCAAGAGGCCACAGCGCAGAAGATCAAATGACCACCGTGGAGCACATGTGGTTAAAGGGTTAGGAGCATATACGCTCACTTACAGCAGACTTTTATGGTACCTTACAGGTATAAAGAGACAGGACGTTATACGAGCGAGAGCCATAATTAATTGGCGTGGACCACACAGCGTGACGGGCTGATAAACACTCGTTTGGGATTACGGGTTTGGTTGAAAGAACAGCCCATATTAAACTATCAATATCCCAGATTTCTTCAATATCAGTATTATCAATTGTTAAGATGTCGGCAAAGTCATTCAGAGAGGTTCAGTATGAAGCACAGTCTGTTCACAGTGATGGGAACCAGACATCCTAGGCTTTAAAGCCACCTCAAGCAAGCCTTTACCAAATATAATATATGGCCTGATACCTGAGCCTACATTAAAAAAAAATATAATAATAAAAAAAAAAAAAAAAAAAAAAAATATATATATATATATATATATATATATATATATATATATATATATTCAATTGCGAGCTCTTTTGCCATCTTAACTTTTGTAATTTTTATTTTGTAGACTAATTCACTTCACTTGAATTTCATTATAAAATCACACTGTTAGACTTAATTATAATTAATTTCTAAATAATTAAAAAGATACTGAGTGTGTAACTAAAACCTGTCATTACCATCAACAAATGTCATTACCATCTTAACAGGTTATGTGTTGGTCATGACGTGTTGCAGTAATGACAATTTTCACTTTTTAAAAAAAAAGCTAGCTAGGCCATGAATTTACTAAAATTAGTTGACAGCTAGTACAAGCTGCACTCTAAATACACATAAATAAATAAATAGTGTGTAACTGTAATGTTTTGTTACTGATGTAAACGGTAATGACTCTGAATAAATGTACTGTATGATCAGGAGCAATACACGATTCAGTTACTCCCATTTACACACATTAACATGTCACTCTTCACTCATGGCTGACATGTGCTCCCTTGTAAGTCTTTGTTTCCATGGTTACAACAACATAAACAAGTGCCACCTTTAAATAATTCCCTGCAGAAGTACTGTTGCGGTAATGACGATAATGTTGGGGATGATGATATATTGCTCAAAAATATGCATAGGTATAAATATGAAACTACACAGTACATTTAGTTTCTTTTTGAGTTTTTATGAAACTCAAATTGTGATCTTTTTCATAAATTGATCACTTTTTAGCATTTTATTGGGGCACAGAAGTTTTAAAGTCTGGGTTGGGGACAAGGCCAAAGTAGAAAAATATTTGTTTAAATCATTACAAAAAATGAAAATCATAATTATTTTGGTGTGTAATTTTTTGGTGATGCTATAATTGATCTTTTTAATACCTAAAATGTTTGTTTTGTAATAAAGTAATTACGTAAAAGTTCCCCTAATTGAAGAATCACCCATATACTAACGGTCAAAGGTTTAGACATATTTATTTGAATATATTGAATAGTGAAGTTGGTGTCTATGTACAAAAAAGTTCTAAAATAAACATCTTACTTTCCAATAATAAAAACTGACAATGCATATTATTTATAATAATTTCTCAGAACAAGATCTCAGCAGGTACACTATCTTCTTCAGTCCTGTTAGAGAAGCAGCTCATGTGGCTCCTCATGAAGATGCTGGTCAGAATGTTCAAAGTATGTAAACCTGCATCAGAGCAAATTAGCTCATTTCTAAAAGACCCTCTAAACATTCTTTAAACACTACCAGATGTTTAAATCTGCTCCAGGAATAATTCCATACACCTTATTTAATAGTTTTGATCTCTTTACTATTATTCACTAATATTATTACTATTAATATAGTACAAGTAAGAAAAGTCTGGGTAGGTGTGTCCAAACCTTTGACTGATAGTGTGCATACATGGGGAATTGACAGAAACATGGTAATGTAAAGCAAAATAAGGAGTCAGGAAAAGTTTACTTGGCATCAGTTTACACTCTGTACAGTCATGTGATGCTTACAGATCAGCTGGACTCCTGGCACTGTGTTTGGCTTGTGCTGCTGCTGTTCTGATGTCATCGATGACTCTAAAAAAGAGTTTAGTAAAAGCACAAAACCATAAAGTCTATATGACTTTCGTGGTGTGTGCTGTGTTTTTCACCGGCCCAAATGTGAAATTTTAGTGAAAGGTCAAGCCCTTTATAGCCGCTGACCTGCCCCTGCTCCATCAGAGCAATGGCTGAATGAGCGACTGGGCAAGCCTCACAAAGCATAGGCAAAAATTTCATTTGATCTAAATAGAAACCTTTAAAAATACATAAAATAAAAAATAAATAAATTAAATAAATTAAAATAATAAATAAACATAATAAAAATAAATTAAATAAAAAGGTTGCACAGTTAGAGTAGATCAGGTGTGCGTAGTTGTTTTGTACTGCAATTGAGCAGTTAGCAGGTTTCCAACAGGCCTAGTTTTAATTCAGATGAAACAGCAGCCAGGTAAGTAGCATAACTTTTAAAACTGGAACTTCAATGTTATGAATAATCCATCCATCCATTTATTATCTTTCACTTAATTCTGCTTGTCGGGGTCGTGGGGGGCGGCTGGAGCCAATACCAGCATCATTTTTTAGAATTTAGAATTAGCACACAGCGGAATTTGACCTTCACATTCAACCCATCCGTGCAGAGAAACACCCCCATATTCACACACCAGTTAACATACACACTAGGGGGCAGTGAGCACACATGCCTGGAGTGGTGGGCAGCCCTATCCACGGCACCCGGGGAGCAGTTGGGGTTAGGTGCCTTGCTCAAGGGCACCTCAGTCATGGCCTGCCGGTCCCGGGGATCGAACCGGCGACCTTCCAGATCCCTAACCTTCAGGCCTCGACTAAAGGTTTGGGTGAAGGCGAGGTAAACTAGGGACTATCGCTAGTCCATTGCATGGCCAACACACACTCAGGCACACACTCACACCTACAAGCAGTTTAGAGTGAGCATGTTTGGACTGTGAGAGGAAACTGGAGTACCCGGAGGAAACCCACTCAAGCACGGGGAGAACATACACACTCCACACAGAACGACCCAGACCGGGAATCTAACCCAGAACATCTTACTGTGATGACCACTACACCACCGCCTATTATGTACAATATTAATCTAAATAATAGCCTTAATTTACGATAGCCTGGTTACTAACTGGTTTAAGTTAAAACACCAACAAACAAAAACATCACTACAATTTCTTATTAGGGTAAATTGAACTTTTGACGATAGTCTCTAAGGTTTATCCGACCTGGCAACAGCTGTTCTGAAGGATGGAGAGGTCTTGACTGTGCGTGGAAAAAATATCTGTGTGATGTTTGAGAACACAGAACAAAGTATATTCATAAGCCTCAATTGTTTTTTTTCCCCATCATTCTGCTACACTTGTAAAACCTCACAACAGCTGCTATGATACAACCTATTTGTGGGCGGAATGTGTTTTTATCGCTTATTTGCAGAATCTTAAATAAAACTAAAGCTGTGTAAAGAAACAGCATCTGCAGTGCAGATCCTGATAGTACAAGGAGTACAAGGAGAGAACGAGAGAGAGAGAGAGGAACGCAGTTGTTTAAATGACCACAGGCCATGAGGGAGGTGGAATTGTGGGCTTGGAGGTGTTGTACTTGGCCCGAGGAGCTTGCAGAGAGTGAGCGTGAGGAGCAAAAGTCAGATGATCTGCAGTAGCAGATTAAAAACATTCACAGCTTAATATAAACCCCTGGACTAATTCAAGTGCCTATCAAAACAAACCCTAATCATTCACTAAGTCACATAATCGTATAAGTAGAACTAATCAGCTCTGTGTTACATTAGAATCAAATCCATCAGTTTACACACTTTAAACACTGACTTCTCTGTTCTACCTGACCAGCAGGTGGACTTCATTACAAACACATGAATAGACCTTCACCGAACGTGGACAGCTGAATATGCAGATATTCAGTTTCATCCTCATATACTTTACATAATCAGGTATTCGATTATGGCTTGGAAGACGAAACTAATCATGTATTATCTCATGTTGAACTGTAGACGTTGTCGGGACACAAGCAGCTCGCGTTGCATATCAGTTGAAGTCAAAGTGGCACATGAATAACCACATGAATATAAAAGTTTATACTATAAACCACATGGTTTTGGAGATTTTGTACAGCAACACATTCTGTGTTAAAGCACATGTGTCTAATTCACTATACCAACAATGGCTTTGAGACAAGTAAGCCTGCTAGTTACGCCAGCAAATAAGCAATAAGCAAATCATCACTGTATTTAATGTTGAGTAAAACTTTACACTCGGGATCTCATTTACAAAATTTCAAGGTGTCAACATCGATCGAAAGATTCTGTAAATAACCAAAAATGGCTCTGACAAGCTAATAACCCTCTTTATTTTGAAAGAATGTGGATGGGGTTTACAGATTCATGGAAAATATATGGGTGGCAGATCTTTAGTGTTTGTATATCAGTGATTGAAAGGTTCTGTAATTTTCATAGGTTGTACCAGTGAAGCAATTTTTACAGTTTAGATTAAAATTCATTTAAGTTCAACTGAACCTTAAAGACAGTGTTGTACCTTTGAGGATACATTTATATTGTTTTACCTGGATGGTACATTCTATCTTGCTAGAGCACATGTATCTCGTACAGTAAATAATAAGACAGACACATTCATGAAGATGCATTTGTATCCATGTTTGGGGTTACTTGGATTGTCAAACAGAAAATGTAACCAACTTCTTGTACTGAACCGTAGAGGTGTCTTCCGAATAGAATAGATGCTGCAATATACACGACCAGACAAAGGTTTTATATATATATGATGTTTTTCTACATCATTGTAACAGCTGCTGTTCACATTGCATGAAAAAAATAATGAATGGACCAATAGAAATGCTCTAAAATAGCTTCCATTGACTTACATTAGCAGTAAAGACAGTTTACAGTCTGTAAACTTACCATTTTGGATGACAAATGGACCAATAAAGGTGCTTCAAAATAGTTTTGAAAAAATTCTGGTTCCATTAACTTCCTTTGAAAACAAAGTATGTTTTTGGTCTCTCTTGTAAAGTTGCAATTTTGGAGAAGATACTTGTTTTCATTGGACAGCGACGAAATTTTCCATGTTGGGGTGTCACAGTTATGTCATTCAAATCGATTACCCAATAAAACAAATGATTAAGTAACCAGTTATTATTATTATCACGATTTGAATGTCAAACAGATAATCATGAGTCAGGATAAAGCAGATAAAGTTTAGCAGTCTGAAGGTTCTCCACGAGGGGGAGCACTAAAATCAAATGAGTTCACTGAAAGAGAGGAGACCCACACCAGCAGGATTTCATAGATGCACATACGTTTGTAATATCAGATTACAGATGAATCTGCAAAACAATAGCTTGTTTGCCAGTAAAAACTATAGAGACAGCACTTGTTCTACGTTTCTGAAGAATTATGAAGAATTCTCTTCAGAAGCACACAGGCCCTCGCCATAGTCCACTGAAGAGTTTCAGAACTGGCCCATGCAGAGTTCTGAAGAGTGCGGACTGGAGAAGTGATGTTCTAGAAATGCTAGAACTCGCGCTTTCAGAGCGGCAGGTTTAGAGCGGCCTGGTCGTGCGCAGGATGCTGAGGGAGAGCGGATCACTCGGAGGAAAGGAGCAGACAATGAAGAGAAAGAGCCACGGTGCAGAGGCAAAATGAGCGCGGCAGGATAATGAGGCCGTGTTTGCTGCTCTTGGCCCCCGCAGCTGATGTTTGTCTTTGTGCGCAGCCCCGAGCTACACCGAATGGAATCCTTGGAAACTCCAAACAATCCAATATTAAATTTCCTCTGCAATGCCACAGGGAGACAGGGAAGCATGCACAGGGGGAAGAGAAGACAGAGGAATGGAGAGAGAGAGAGGGAGAGGAAGAGAGAGAGAGAGAGTGAGGCAGAGAGAGCGTGAAGAAAGGAAATAGAGGAAGAGGGGAGAGAAAAGAGAATATGAAAAATATATACTCCGAAAATGGAAAGAGAGAGAGAGAGAGAGAGAGAAGGAAGAAAGAAGAGCAACATGAGAGAAAGAAGAAAGAGAAACAGATAACAAGAGGAAAAAGAAAGAGTGACAAAGATAAGGAGCACAAGAGAAAACAAAAAATGAGAATGTAAGACCTGAGAGAGAGAGAGAGAGAGAGAGAGAGAGAGAGAGAGAGAGAGAAAGAAGAAAGGAAATAGAGGAGGACAGGAGAGAAAAGAGAATATGAAAAATATATACTTCGAAAATGGAGAGAGAGAAAAGGAAGAAAGAAGATATAGAGAAGAAAAAAATCTGAGCAACATGAAAGAAAGAAGAAAGAGAAATAGATAAGAAGAGGAAAAAGAAAGAGTGACAAAGATAAGGAGCACAAGAGAAAACAAAAAATGAGAATGTAAGACCTGAGAGAGAGAGAGAGAGAGAGAGAGAGAGAGAGAGAGAGAGAGAGAGAGAGAGAGAGAGAGAGAGAAAGAAGAAAGGAAATAGAGGAGGACAGGAGAGAAAAGAGAATATGAAAAATATATACTCCGAAAATGGAGAGAGAGAAAAGGAAGAAAGAAGATATAGAGAAGAAAAAAATCTGAGCAACATGAGAGAAAGAAGAAAGAGAAACAGATAAGAAGAGGAAAAAGAAAGAGCGGCCAGAGACCAGAGAGAGAGAGAGAAAGGCATACAGAGAGAGAGAGAGAGAGAGAGAGAGACAGAGGCAGAAAGAAGATATAGAGAAGAAAAAGAGGGAGAGCGACATGAGAGAAAGAAGAAAGAGAAACAGAAAGAGATAAGAAGAGAAAAAAAAGATCAAAAGTAAGACAAGGAGAGCAAAAGAGAAAAAAGAAAATGAGAATGAAAGACCAGGAAGGGAGAGAGGAAAAGAGAGAGAGAGAAAGAGAGGCGGGGGGGGGGGAGACAGAATACAGTCTGGGAATTGGCAAGCCTGTTTTGAATGGAAAGCCCCTCTGTCCATCCTTGGCTCTGTGCCAACTTTCTAACCTGCAGGTGCATCAACAACCACGGCTGCCCGGCCGGCCGACTCACATCTAATATTACCCTGAGAGCTTCCATGTGGGCTGAGAAACACACATTCCTCCCTGTATGTATAAAGCTTTAAATAACCTGCAGTCCAATTTCATCAGTACAGCCCTGTCTGAATATTTATCTTACTGCAAATAAGATATTCCTCCGCCTAAAGACTCGTAACTGATATTACATAAATCACAGATTAGGTTAAGGGAGTAAACTGACACTCTAAAAATCCAACTTTTCTCCTTGAAACGTCCACAGCAGTACTACAATCAGAGCAGTCACAATAAATCAATTAAACATCAACATCAGTCATTACCATGTACTTCCTTAATAATGCTGCAGTGCTTAAATGACTATGCTGGCTTATATTATCAATATGCATTAAGATTATACATGTTTTGTTATACTTTCCCATGAACCTGTTATTTGTGACTGGAGTAGTCTTCAGTACCTTTAATGTAGTACACTGTAGAAAGTGCTTCATTAATACAACCTAAAAAAAAAATACTTTATGTGTTGACAAGCTTTTGAACTAGTTTGACCCAACTCAATTCTTCCTTCATTTGAAATCATTCATTTGCTCATTAACTGAAATTTTATGTTGAATAAAACTTTACACTCTGAATATTATTTACAAAATGTCAAGGTTTCAACATCGATTGAAAGATTCTGTAGAGAACCAACTAAGGCTCTGACATGGAATTAAGCTAATAACGTTTTTGGCATCTTTATTTTGAAAGAATGTGGATGTGGTTTACAGATTTATGGAAAATATATGGGTGGCAGATCTCTAGTGTTTGTATGTCAGTGATTGAAAGGTTTTGTAATTTTCATAGGTTGTTCCAACAAAGCAATTTTTAAACCTGAAACTCAGTTTTAGGTTTAACTTAAAGACAGAGTTTTACCTTTAAGGATACATTTATTTGGCTAGAGCACATGTATCTCGTACAGTAAATAATAAGATAGATACTTTCATGATGATGCATTTATGTCCATGTTTGGAGTTACTTGTATTGTCAAACAGAAAATATAACCAACTTCTAGTACTGAACTGTATAGGTCTTCTGAATATAATAGATGCTGCAATAAACCCTACCAGTAAAAATAATAATGATAATAATACACTATATATACATATCCAAAGAAAAACAAGTATTTACATTTTTGTCCATTTTTTTTAACATCATTGTAACACGACAGCTGCCATTCACATTGCATGAAAATAGAAACCAATAGAAATGCTCCAAAATAGCTCCCATTGACTTACATTAGAAGTAAAGACTACCAAAAAAAAAAAAAAAAAAAAAAAAAAAAAAAATATATATATATATATATATATACCTTACACTTTTTTATATACTTTATATATATACTTTATATATACTTTTACTAGCAACAACCTAGTTTACTTTTAATGTAATTCAGCCAAAGCATTGCTGTTGGTCCAATCATCAATAAATGTTCACACAATGTAAACAGTAGCTGTAATGCTCAAATGATGTAAAAAAAATAATAAAAAAGAACAACAGTACATATTTCATTTATTGGCCCTGTTACGATTCCAAATAAAAGTTTGTTGCTTATTAATCATTCAAATAATCTGCATGTTTCTCAATAAGTAATACAACATTATAAGTAATACATACATTAATAATTCTAATCTTACAAATCATAATTAAATAATCTTTTTAGAATAAATATAGAATAAGGCAAAACATACTTGTTTCCCTTATTACACACCTGATGACGTGCTTCAAACACACACCACTACTACCTCCTCACTCGGACTATACTTTGATACTTTAAAACACAGTAAAGAATTCATAATACCCCCAGCGTTAAACATATAGAGCTGAAGACAGTTGTAGAAAACTGTAAGTAATCCCCCCGGTGGATGGAGAAAGGCTTGCCCGGCACAGCGCTCTGCCCGGGCCATCTGGAGCCCATTAGGGCCGGGGGGATATCAGATCCCCCTGCTCGAGTGGGCTGGGTGGGTGGCCTGGCTGCACACACTAACTTTCAGCAGCTCTGTGTGATTGATAGGAGGCCTCACTCGCAAACTCCCACAGCAGCCCCCCGCCACACACACACATAGCAAGGCTAAAACACACAATACTACTATTTCTACACACACTGCATCTTTCAGACCTTAACATTCACACACACCTACGAGGGTTACTACACTGCTGCCATTACTATATAGAATACAGTGAAGTCTAAAATACAGTGAGATTGGTGGACAGTACCATTTCACTGTGGTCTTTCATCAGCAAGTATACTGAAACGTAAATGATGGAACATATCTGAAATTTTATAGACAGCTAACAGTGTAGCAACGTACACTACTGTGTAAAAGTCTGAGGCAACTAAGCTGATAGTTTAAAAGCCTTTATCTTATCAATAAGTGTGTTTACATCAGTAAAAACACCAGATATGATTAGAAAAGATGTAAATAATCATATGTACATTATAAAGCAGCATAAATATCTTGAGCTCTAGAACCATATAACAATAATAACCATACTAATACTAATACTAATACCAGTACTACTACTACTACTAATAATACTAATAATGATAACTTCTAAGAAAGAACTTTAAAAATCTCTTTGAAAGCAAGTCTCAGATATATAATATATGTGTATGTACATTCATTCATTCATTTTTTAAGCCGCCTATCTTTCTAAGTGGGGGATGTTTACTGGAGACTAATAAGTGTATTTTTACCAGTAAGAACACCAGATATCATTAGAACAGATGTAAATAATCATACATACAATACCAAATAGCATAAATATCTTGAGTTCCAGAACCATATAACAATAATAAAAATACTACTACTACTACTACTATTACTACTACTACTATTACTAATAATAATAATAATAATAATAATAATAATAATAATGAAAACTTCTAAGAAAGAACTTTGAAATACTCCTTAAAAACCTGAAAGTAAGTCTCATATATATATATATATATATATATATATATATATATATATATATATATATATATATCATATCAATCACACAGAGCTGCTGAAAGTCGAATCTTTCGGAGTGGAAGATGGTTGCTGGAGACTATCCCAGCTCTACTTGAGCTACTTTTTACCAGTAAGAACACCAGATATCCATTGCCGTAGGAACCGTGGGGTGCTGAGGGGCACTTGTCCTACGCAATATCAGAAATAGGTAGATTTATCCCACCCAAAAATTAAACCACAGAAAAGGCGTAAACTGTTTAAAACACTTTTATTTTAAAAGTGTGTTTTGTGTTTGTTGTTAGCAACTGGCTCTGGTTGTTAGGCATTATGGCTCTTTGACTTTGTTAAGATGCCTGTTCAGAAATATCCTGCAGTCAGCAGCTTCACTGACTGGAGATCTCGCCTCACTGTTGCGTCGGGTAGCTATATTAGTATAATGTGTTGTTATGGTAACAGACTAGGAAGGTTTGGGTTAGCTATGTCCCAAACTGCACACTGCTACTACACTAAATATGTAAAAATAAAATATAATAAATAAAATAAATTAATTAATTGTCAAACCCGCTCCTACGCCCTTGCAGATATTGTTAGAACAGATGTAAATAATCATACATACAATACAAAGTACTGAGAATATTAAATATTTTTGTAATTGTGTAAACTCTATGTGCTGCATTTGTTTTGAATCATCATTTACCATGGACAATAATTACAACACATAATTTATAGTATAAGCCAATGAGCAGCTGCTGAATTCAGCAAGTCCGTGTTTGGTGATTACATAACCTAACCTTAGTACAATCATGAACGCAGGCCATCTTTTCAAATGTTGAACAACATGGCAAAAAAAAGCAGTTCCGGTTGCTTTGGCTTTCCCTAAGGTTTTCCGGTATCCATGGAGATCAGGCAGTTATGCAGGAATAAAATAGCACCATACAACTCACCACAGCTTGCATCACACTCACAGAATACTTCACACCCAAACTGGGCACTGCTGTCCAATTCAGGCCTAGATACTGCTCAGCCGTCTAGCTTTATTTTAGAAATTTATACCACAGGAACCAGAGCGGCGCTCAGCGAGTACAGGCCGAGTTATACTTCTGTCTTAGTGTGTCTGCAAACGCGTACAGGCGTAGTGTGCTGTTGTCAGTCCAACATGCCTGAAAGCAACATTAATACATGCACCAGAATGTAGAGAATTCAAAAAACATCCATTTTCAAAATGAATATATTCTCTATTATTTTTGTCTTAATTCTACTATTTTTTATTTTAATAAATTTTGCATACTGTACGTACTCCAGAAAGCAGAGCTTTGGAAATCTACTTTGATCTGTATTTACCACATAAGCTGCCCTGGTTTATAAATATCCCTATATTGACTGACTCTTGCAACATCAGAACAGCTGCTACTTAACACATAAAACAAAATAATATATATATATATATATATATATATATATATATATATATATATATATATATATATATATATATATATATATCTTATCAATAAATGTATTTTTATCAGTAAGAACATCAGATATCATTAGAACTGATGTAAATAATCATACATACATACAAAGTATCATTAATATCTTATTGTGAAAGAAGTAGATCATATCTTGAGCTCCAGTTTGAAGAACAAAGTGTAGTTCCAGATTTCTCCTGGACGTCCCAGACATTGTATGAATGTATTCAGTTCCTTCAGCAGCAATCTTGATTTAGCTTAATGAAGTACTGAGCAGTCAAAGCAGGTATTAGATGAGAACTGTACATAATATTGGGTTGTTTCCACAAGGAGAAGCTTGGAAAGGGTTAAATAAACACACTGACATATGTAAAAGCTCTGCTTACAGTATTAATAGTATTTTAATACTTAAAAAGTTATTTGCTAAGTAAATAAAAGGTTCTTGTCTGGAAAAAATAGCTTTTTAAATATAATTATGTCCTCAAGTCTCTAAAACTTTGGCACAGTACTGTTAGGTAATGTAAAGAGATTTTATTCCAAGCCATTTTCCCGATGTAAAGCCCATCAGAAGAAGTAGAAGAAAATTGTAAATGTGCTTAAATACTGTAAAAATCATGCTTGGGTATGAAAGGAGTGTCCAGAAAAGGCTTAGTCCTGGGTCAAGGTTCACCACTTCACGCCAGAAAATGCATCAGCCAATAATCCAGCAGTTGAACAACAACATTCCTCAATGAGTGCTTGCGAGGCTTCAGGTATTTCACTTTATATGGTGCATAATATCATCAAAGGATTTCAAAAAACCCAAGAAGACCCCGTGCACAACAGTCAAGGCGAAACCTTGAATGAATGCCTGGGACCTTTGTTCCCTTCAGAACACTCTGCGTTAACAACTGGCACGATAGAAATCACTGAATGGGCTCAGGAACACTCAGACAAGCCATCATCAACGTTTACACACGTTTCATAACACGCTATTATATCTATTCACGAGAACAGTGAGAACACACTGGTTCTGGTTCTGGTACATTAGTATTTGCATCAGAACCAGGTAAACATTCTCTATGTGTAATCACATCCAGAACATCAAAGAAGCTTCTGTATGGAGTGAGAGAACCAGAGCTGGTTAGTGGACTGTTCTCAGTCCAGCGGTGACAGTGAGGTGTTCAAAACCCCAGCACCCAAACTAACTAACCCAAAATAATCAAACAACAGTGTCCTGTGGGCTGCGTCCTGATGAAAGACTAGAGGAACACAAACTGTCCAGCAACAAATGAGCTGCTGTCTCTGACTTTACATCTAGGAGTGTCTAATAGAGTGGACAGCGAGTGGACACAGTGTTTAGAAACTCCAGCAGCCCTGCTCTGTCTGGTCCACCCATATCAGCACAACACACACTAATATGCCACCATCATGCAAGAGTCACTGCAGTGCTGTAAATGATCCAACACCCAAATAAAACCTGCTCTGTGGTGGTCCTGTAGGGTCCTGACCATTGAAGAACAGGGTAACAAAGTATACAGAGAATCAGATGGACTACAGTCTGTAATTGTAGAACTACAAAGTACTACTATATGGTCAGAGGAGCTGATCATATAGACAATCACTGTCTCCACTGGATCACTGTCTGCAAACAATTACTGAGTGTTGTTAAAAGAAAAGGTGATGTAACACTAGGGGTGTGCCGTATCGTATCATACACAATAATATCAGCAAATATTTTTGAATATCGTGAACAATATTATACCCTGAAATATCGTGCCATATCACCCATCCCTAATTATCACATCAGGTACTACGTTTACTGTTTTTAGAAAAAGAAAAATTCACACTTTTCTCATTTCCCATTATATAACTACAAGAGACAGATTTTATCTCCAGTATCATTCATTTTACTTCAGTTCTGGATATATGGAGATATTTAGAGTGCATTATTTAGTATCGTGACATTCTGGATGATGAAAATCTGATGAAAATTCTTGTATTTTTTTATATCTCAGTTAGGGGTGTGCCATATCATATCATATGCAATAATAAAATTAAATGTTTATTTTGTTGCAGTAGTGTATTCTTGAAATATTTTTTTTTTTAATTCAATGTTTAGTCATATCGCCAAGAGTATCGTTATCGCAAAAATACCATGAAATATCGTGATATTATTGTAGGGCCATATCACCCACCCCTATGTAACACAATGGCAAACCAAGCCCACCATAGACTCTTTACATTTTCTTTATTATGCCCATCATTATGGCAGTGTTATGGTCTGGAGAATGTTTTCGTGGCATTCTCTGGACCCACTCATCCATGTGGAGGACACTCTCAACTGATTTGGGTCTGAATCCATCCTAGCAGATCTTGTACACCATACAGACTGATTGTCTTCTCTGGGGCGGATGGGATCTTCCAGCAGGACAATGTGACACATCACACGGCTAGAAATGTCCCACCATTGGTTAAAAGAGCTGAACAAGACTACCAAATACTACCTTGCACCCTTAATTCCCCAGACTCGAACCCAACTGAGCATCTGTGAGATGGTGGTGTTGGCTCTATGGATCCTCCTCCACGCTCCCTCCAGCAGCTGTGGGTACACTGCAGTCAGCATGACTCCAGATACCTGGGACCACCTCCCAGGACCTTATTGAGTCTCCCAGTCCGTCTAGCTGCCGTCCGGGCTGCATAGGGCGGTCACTCTAGATATGAGCTGGTGCTCATAATAATGTGACTCCACTGTGTAAATCTGACCCCCTCTGTATTGCTTTTGTGCCTCGTTCCTTGCTTTCTCTTCCTCTGAGGGAGCTTTTCTGTTGCCCTCGGCTTGCTCACTGGGAGGCTTGGGGTCCTTCGGAATTTCTTGTTTGGGTGCCATTCTGCCTCCCCACCCCAGTCAGCGTTTGCTGGACCCAGCTACCAGAGACAGTGGACAATTCAGAGGTGTGCATGTTGTAGCCTCTGCAAGCCCTACTCTTTATCTGAGCAGCTTCGTGGAAGCATAAATCACCCTAAACAAGGTGTCGAGTCCGTGGAAAGCCGGGAAGAAAGTTGGGAAAGGCAGCCGCACACGCTGACACGACTAATAAACTTCACTGTCTGCCTGCCAGCCAGCGCGCACTCCGCTGCCGAGCACACCTGTACAGCATAAACTTCAGGTTAATCCCTCTCTACTAAATGAGGATGGAGACATGGAGAAAAGGAGGAAATGTGACGGAGGAGAGATGAGGGTTTTTCTATTTTTTTTTTTAAGAAAGGAAAAAAAAGAAAAAAAACAGGCGACATTTCGAGTAAATGGCATCCAAAACCCTCTCCAATTATCTTTGGCAGCCATGCCAGTGAGGCTGACTTAATTAAAGAGAGAGAGAGAGAGAGAGAGAGAGAGAGAAAGAGAAAGAGAGAGAGAGAGAAAGCGATTGAGGGGGCAGACGAGTGCGTATCAGCCCTGCACACAAAGCGCCGTCCACCACTCTTCTCTTTTCAATTCCACTTCAAAGCAGCCAGAGAAATAATAATAATAAAAAAGGGAAGAACGAGTCGTTTTTTTTTCTCTCTCTTTTTTTTTTTCTTTTTTTTTTTGGGAGGCGAGTAATTGCGCGATGCCTATCCAGTCTTCCTCTCCTTTTTTTTATCATCGTTCAGATAGGACAGAAATACATAAAAAGAGAATAGAAATGATTTTACTCTGCGCTAAATCCCCAATAATCCTCTTGTGCCTTTCCCTGTCTGCCTTCAACGTTGACCTTTTCGCAGGAAGCCTGTTGCCATGGAAACGCTTGCAGCCACCCCCTTGTCACCCCTCCCCTTCACGCGTTTTTTTTTTTTTCCCATATAGACTTCGGCGAGCACGCTAAACGTACCTACACAAACATCTTTAGCCGGAGCCAGCCTACCTGGCCGCCCGCATCCTGGGTCCAGGCTTCAAGCTTCAGGCTTCCAGTCTGGAGAAGCGGAAGTCCACCCAATTTCTTTTTCTTTCAAAATTTCTGCGCCACTAAATCTTTAAAGGTGTAAAGTTGTTCAGAGTGGGTTGATATGAAATGAAGACTATTTGTGTTTGCCCTAGATAGACATAAGTTCATCTTCAGGCTTATTAAGTTCAGGTCTACGCATCAACTCATACTAGAATTAAAGCTGGGCTTTGTAATATTCTTACCTGAGCATATATATATATATATATATATATATATATATATATATATATATATATATATATATATATATATATATACCGATCAGCCATAACATTAAAACCTCCTCCTTATATCCACTGACCATATTGTAGCTACACTTACAGACTGTAGTCCATCTGGTTCACTGCATACATTGTTTATCCCCTTTAACCTTGTTCTTTAATAATCAGGACCCTCACAGGACCACCCCAGAGCAGGTACTATTAGGGAGGTGGCTCGTTCTCAGCACTGCAGTGACACTGACATGGTGGTGTTGTGTTAGTGTGTGCTGTGCTGGTATGAGTGGATCAGTTTTCACGCACCTCAGTGTCACTGCTGGACTGAGAATAGTCCACCAACCAGCAACATCCAGCCGGCAGCGTCCTGTGACCACTGATGAAGGACTAGGGAACACAAACTGTGCTGCAACAGATAAGTTGTTGTCTCTGATATTACATCTACTTGGTGGACCTGCAAGGTAGGCGTCTTTAATAGAGTGGACAGTGAGTGGACACAGTGTTAAAAAATTTTAGCAGCACTGCTGTGTCTGATCCACTCGTACCAGCACAACACAATGTACATGTACAATGTACTGGCCAAATGCTGGTTTTATTAAATATAAAGCATAACTTGTCCTGCTTAAATGGATTTATGTACAAAAGGTTAAATGATAATCAATATATTGATCCAGTTTTTATATTGACACTACTGTGATAGTACTACTGAAGTATGTGTGTCAAAGTACTGTGATATGTATCTTGTGTTGTATATGTATTATATGGATTTCCCACCCCTACCTACTTGTGTATGTATATATATATGTATATATATATATATATACACACACACACACACACAAGTCAATCTTTCTATAAGATCGAGCTCCAGCTACCTTCACACCCCGTGTCTTCTCTATTGCACTATTTAACTCCTCTTCTACCTGTTTATAAAGTGAAATCTTCAGTATATGTAAGACGTATGAAGGCAGGCAGGAGGCAGCTGGCTGCAAAGGCCTCTCCAGAAGGAGTGTGGGAGGCAGATCCATAATTCAGCTCTAACGTGTGACTACAAAAATAAACATACTTTCGCAGATGACAATGGCCATCTCAGAACTGCAGCCATACTTTCAAAACACAGGCTTTTGTAGCTGCCTGTGAAAAGTGAACTTAACGCGCAGAGCAGCAACCAAACAAGCAGGCAGGAAATACATCACGCTATTAAAGCGCACGCACGCGGACACTGCTTTACATAAAACTGCGGCCGAGCGAAGAAAAGGTGGTTCAGAGTCTTAAACGTTTTTGAAGGAGACAACAAAGTGTGCACTGGTAAAATATGAAGAAGCACGCTCAACACAGATACACTTCCAGTAAAGGTAGACACTGGCAGCATGCTGGAGATGTTCTGTATGTAAGGTTATAGGTTACTTACCATGTTATACACTGTTTTGTATGGCATTGCATTTCCTTGTATTATCAATTTGATTTTAATCAACAATGGCACAACTCTTATGAATGAAATTGTAGAGATAACACCGATTTTGTTTTTATTCAGTACAAACTGATGCTGGAGGCAAGTTTTGTACCCTTTCGGCCAAAGCATACTGAACTAGGGTTATCTATCAATCACATGTCTTTTTAACTGAGTCTTTTCTGGTGAAGTAATTAATTCTATTATTCCCCGATTAGGGCTGGGCGATAAAACGATAATGATAATTATCACGAATTATCGTTTCCTCGATAGAACTATAAGACGTAGTCGATAGAAAGTCGATAGAATTAAGTTCCGTCCGTGTTTTGAAAGACAACATGAATAGCCAATAAGAATGAGAATCGCGACGCCCCAAACCAATCAGGTGGCTGAACTAGAGTTCCAGCCATTTCATGTTTGGTGGAAGCACACAGCGCAGTACTGTTGTGATCATCTCCACTGTGCAGAGCTGACAGAGCGTTTCTTTTTAAAATACTCCTGCAACTTGCATGTGAGTGATTGTTTGTAGCTGCAGCTTGCGCTCCGGATCCATGCTTTTAGTAGGAGCGGCCACCTTTGCGATGCATCGACGCATGTTATGCTAATCGACGTATTTTTCGACGTATATATTGTAGGAGTTTGAGTGAGAACGCTGAGGCAAAGTTGACTTTATAGCCAAAAATCTCGAGGAGGGAAACTTTATTTTTTATTTAAAGCAACAGCCTGCTTTACACAGTGTCTGTGTGTGAATACTGTTCATATTAATACTGCCCTATATATATATATATATATATATATATATATATATATGTGTGTGTGTGTGTGTGTGTGTGTGTGTGTGTGTAATTTATTTGAAATACAGTTGTGTAATGTTATCTAAAAAACAAATTTTTTTACATTTTTACATTTATATATAACAAAATTTTTACATTTGGATATCTTCACTTCTCACTTAAAGTAAAAAGACAATAGTGATTTGATTTATATCATGATATATCAATATCTCGATATCGATATTCACTGATATAAAAAAAATGATTGTGATAAGATTTTTTCCCATATCGCCCAGCCCTATCCCAGATAAGCTATATGGCTGCAATAAGATGTTCGTTATACCAGCAGTAATATTGATCACATTCACCAGATAAGGGCAAAAAGAATAATAACAGCCCACCACCAAAAACATGGGCCCTATCCCACCGTCATGATTTACCATCAGAAGATCATGTAATCAGAAAACCTCACTGTAGCTACTACTGCCGCACTGCTGTGTGATGTGAGCCAGCATTACAAATGTACAAACTGTTAAGTTCTTCATTTTTACCTGAGTATTACTGAGTATTACTGAGTATTACAGTAATTTTTTTTTTATTGCCTTTGTGATGTCACAAAACAGTGCATTTACATTCACCTGACATGCATCCATCCTACAGCTTAGCCCTGCCTATTCATGTTATAAACAGCCTTTCATTCAAGGTTGGGACTTGAATAAGGACAGCCAATCAGAACAAAAGTCATTTGCATAAGTTTGGACACACCTACCCAGATGTAATAGTAATATAACTACTGAATCATTGTGAAGAGATCAAAGCTATATAATAAGAGGTATGGAATTATTCCTGGAGCAGAATAAAACATCTGGTTGTGTTTAAATATTTAGAGGGTCTTTTAGAAATGAACTCATTTGCTCTGATGCAGGTTTACATACTTTGAACATTCTGACCAGCAGCTTCATGAGGAGCCACATGAGCTGCTTCTCTAACAGGACTGAAGTAGATAGTGTACATGCTGAGATCTTGTTCTGAGAAACAGGTTTCATAGGTCTAAATGTAAAATTTTAGAAATAGTTTTGTACATAGACACTAATGACTTCACAATTCAAACATATTAAAAATATCTGTATAGTTATTAAATATATGCTCAGTTAGGTGTCTCCAAACTTGTACCACACTTGGTAGCATGCATCTGTAAAGTAATTTGATATGTTTATGTATTATATATATATATATATATTTTAAAATTTTATTTTAAGAGCTACACAAAACCACACTAACATCTATCTGAAAAAAAATATCTTTTTAAATATAATAAGTGCCTAAAAAGTGTTTAGATTTTGCATGATTCTGGCCCCTTAATGTTTAGTGTTTAATTTCTAGTTCTAAGTTTTGAGTTCTAATACATGATGTAATGTGTTGGAGTGGCCTTTACACAGACAACTTATTATGATGAACACCTTCATTGGCTGAATGAATTAGCTCTCGTTGACAGTGTGTTGTATGTCAGATGTATTGCTTTGAAAAAGTCATGGACTTTTTCAATAGCAAAATCGAGAATATTAGACAAAAAGTTCTACCAATACGAGTAACCTATCCTTCATCCGGTTTGGCTCAAACAGCACAAAATGTGATTTTAGAAGAAAGACTAGAAACATTTTCTCCACTACAGCAGACAGAACTAGAAAAACTTATCTCTTCCTCAACTTCTGCTACATGCACACTTGATATGATTCCAACAAGCCTATTGAAACAAGTATTACCAGCTATTATTAAACCTATCTTAACTATCATCAACTCTTCTCTTAGTCTGGGTCATGTACCTAAGTCTTTTAAACTAGCTGTGATAAAACCCTTGATAAAGAAGCCAAATCTTGACCCCAGAGAACTGTCTAGTTATAGACCTATTTCCAATTTACCTTTTATCTCTAAGATTTTAGAAAAGGCTGTAGCTCGACAACTCTGTTCTCATCTACATAAGAACAACATATATGAAAAATTCCAATCTGGTTTTAGGCCACATCACAGCACAGAGACAGCTTTAGTTAAGATAACAAATGATCTTCTTCTTGCCTCTGATCAGGGCCACGTATCTCTACTGGTGTTACTAGATCTAAGTGCAGCTTTTGACACTATAGATCACACTATTCTCTTGGACAGGTTAGAAAATATAGTTGGAATCACAGGAACAGCGTTATCCTGGTTCACATCTTACCTTAGTGATCGCTTTCAGTTTGTAAAGATAAATAATGTATCGTCTAACACTACAAAAGTGAAATATGGAGTTCCACAAGGTTCTGTTTTAGGTCCTCTGTTATTTACACTATATATGCTACCATTAGGCTCAGTTATACATAGACATGGAATTAGTTTCCACTGTTATGCCGATGATACACAACTGTACATATCAGCCAAACCAGATGACAAATCCAGATTAAATAAGATAGAAGATTGTGTAAGAGATATTAGACTTTGGATGCTACAGAACTTCCTTCTTTTAAACCCAGATAAAACGGAAGTTCTCCTCCTCGGCCCAAAGGCTGCTCGGACTACATGTTCAGATTTAATGTTAAATCTTGCTGACTTCTCTGTAGTTCCTGGTTCAGTAGCCAAAAATCTTGGTGTAACAATTGACTCAGATCTGACATTTAATCAACACATCGGTAATATTACAAGAACAGCGTTTCTTCACCTACGAAACATTTCAAAGTTAAGAAATGCGTTATCTGTGTCTGATGCTGAAAAGTTGATACATGCCTTTATAACCTCAAGGCTAGATTACTGTAATGCATTATTGTCAGGATGCTCCAGCAGGAACCTGAATAAACTCCAGTTAGTTCAGAACGCTGCAGCTAGAGTACTAACTAAAACCAGGAAATTTGATCACATCAGTCCAGTTTTATCAGCGCTACACTGGCTTCCTGTTAAATTCCGTATCGACTATAAAATTCTATTACTGACGTATAAAACCCTGCACGGTCTCACACCGGAGTACCTGCAAGATCTAATTTCCTATTATGAACCGCCACGTTCACTCAGATCACAGGATGCTGGTTTTCTAATAGTTCCTAAAATTCAGAAGACTACAATGGGGGGAAGAGCTTTTTCCTACAAAGCCCCAAAATTGTGGAATAATCTCCCAGTTAATGTTCGGGACTCTGACACAGTCTCAATATTTAAGTCTAGACTAAAAACATACTTGTTTAGTGTAGCTTTTTGTAATTAAGCTTCTCTTTTAGATAAAGGCAGGAGATCTGGGGGTTCTTGGACACAGAGGTTTATGGTAAACTGAGATGTTGGTGCTGTTGTTCCAACACTTCACGCGATCACACAGGTTTGTTGATGGTGGAGTGGGGGGACCCCAGTGTCTCAGGGTACTCTCATGTCCATGTTACCTTCTGGTTCTCTCCTTTTAGTTTAGGCTGTTATAGTTAGATCTGCCGGAGTCACCAACCACACTCTAAAATTCTGAAAATTCATATTCTCTACAGTCTTACTCCTGAGCCCAACTAACTCTTTCTCTTTACTCTTCCTGAGGAAATGACTGTCCTCCTGTCTGTTGAAGGCTGTTGAAGGACTGATCATCGGGCCATCACCCCACCATCACCAGCCAGCTCACCTGTCCATTTACTGCTACACCCTCAGTTACATCACTGTGCCATCCAGATGCACCAGCACTGAGATAGGATGGGACTGTTTCAGCTCACGCCCACTTTACATAAAGACTGTCATAGACTGCCTCAGCCAGAGACTGCCTCAGTCATACACTGCCTCTATCTGTGCAGCTTCTAAAGCTTTGCTATCCAGATTTCAAACAGAGACTTCTTTCTTTGGTATTTAGTTCAAACTGTAAATACTGTTTGACCAGAGGAGGATGGGTCTCCCCTTGTGAGTCTGGTTCCTCCCAAGGTTTCTTCCTCCAGTTGAGGGAGTTTTTCCTTGCCACTGTTGCCTCTGGCTTGCTCACTGGGGGATATATGTTATAACTGTTTTCAAAACTCTGTAAAGCTGCTTTGAGACAACATCGTTGTAAAAAGCGCTATATAAATAAAATTGACTTGACTTGACTTGACTTGACTTTTCAAACCTGTTATTGTTACAATATCTTGAAGGAAAATTCCAACTATGTTTAAAGACTCCCTCCATTATTCCACTATTGAGATACAGAGTCATCCAATATAGTTGGACGTGAACCAGATGTAAAAGCTACCTTATATATATATATATATATATATATATATATATATATATATATATATATATATATATATAGAACAGTAATGAATGGTTACACTGACTAATACATTATTATCTAAGGCAAAAAAAAAAAATTATATATATATATATATATATATATATATATATATATCTATATATATATATATATATATATATATATATATATATAATCAATATCAATTTGATTCTCTGTATACTTTGTTACCCTGTTCTTCAAGGATCAGGATCATTCTCAGCACTGCAGTGACACTGATGTGGTGGTGGTGTGTTAGTGTGTGTTTATTTTAACATCTGCTACACAAAACTACACTAAAGTCATAAGATCCACCAAAAATAAAAATAGAAATTGAAGTGAAACGTTGCGTATACGTTCTTTAAAAACTCTTATTAATTAAGACGTCAGTATTAGAGTGCAGTCTTGTGGGAAATTGAAGACTGCTGTTCTCAGGCTGGATAAAAAAAGAGAGAAAACAAAACAGAAGCGTTCCTTGTTGCGCTGGTCTAAGTCTGCGGGTCCAAATGAGTCTGAAAGCAGACGAGCGGAGGCTCAGGCTGAGCGTGTGTGTGTGTGTGGAGCAGGGCAGAGGCCCACACTGAGCTCTATGGGCCAGAGCGCTGTGGGCCCAGGCTGGAGCCGGGAGATAAGCCTGCCTCCAGAGGCCACACTACAGGGAGGAGTGAGAGAGGGAGAGAGAAAGAGAGAGAGAGAGAGAGCAGTGGCTAAGCAGCTGCTAGTCTGCTAGGACTGAAGCAGATCCCCTCTCTGGGTGTCTGTCTGGATCTTTCTTTCCCCACTGCCTGATTACTTTTTCATTATCATCATATTCCCTCCGTCGCAGCCAGTCCAGTCCTCCTCCTCATCTTCTCCCTCTAAACAGCCATTGTTCTCTGTCACTCATTCAACCTTTCATTTCTACTCTCACACTTTTTCTCTAGCACAGTGTACACATGCTCACCAAAAGTCTCCAGACTTGGTGGGAAAAACCTGAGAAGAGCAAGACTGACCTGACCTGCAATAACAAAAGCAACAAATCATCCCAACTTTGCTGAGGCTCATATCTGACAATGTCTTGGACTTTTTCACACTTATCTCTGGTTTGATGCATGAAAAAAAACCAAAATTGATTTTACATGAACATGTTTTACTATCTCTCTCCATCTCTTAGATCCCGGTTTGTTGTTAGTGTGCCTGTAAGACAGATATATGTACTGTTCTGATTGGTAGACCTCTACTGGGCATCAAAAGCAGCCCACTCTGAAACACTCATTACTTCAACATATATGGGCGGGGCTAAACTGCTGCAGCATGAATAGGCAGATATATATATTATATATATGTTGCTTTTTGATTGTTTAAAAGCCTTTCACCAGTAAAAACACCAGATATCATTGGAACAGATGTAAATAATCATACATACAATATAAAGTAACATGATTATCTTATTGTGAAAGAAGTAGATCATATCTTGAGCTCCAGTTTGAAGAACAAAGTTAGGTTCCAGATTTCTCCTGGACGCCCCAGACATTGTATGAATGTGTTCAGTTCCTTCAGCAGCAAATCTTGATTTAGCTTAATGAAGTACTGAGCAGTCAAAGCAGGTATTAGATGAGAACTGTAAATAATACTGGGTTGTTTTCACTAAATAAACACACTGATGTATGTAAAGTCACTACTTGCTGTATTCATACTATTTAATTATAAGAAAAATAAGTATTTTGCTGAGGAAATAAAAGCTTCCTATCTGGAAAAATAGCTTTTTAAATATAATAAGTGCCTTAAACTCTTTGAAAAGGTGAAAGCATTCAGATTGTGCATGATTCTGGCCCCTTAATGTTTAGTGTTAAATTTTTAGTTCTACATAATGAGTTCTAATTCATGATGTAAATGTGTTGGAGTGGCCTTTACACAGACAAGAAACATCAGTGCCTTCTTATGATGAACACCTTCATTGGCTGAATGAATTAGCTCTCGTTGACAGTGTGTTGTATGTCAGCTGCTATTCCTTTCCAAACCTGTTCTTGTTACAGCATTTTGGAATTTAACTGTTCATAAACGTTGTCAGTGAAATCTCTCTGAAATGTTTTACAGGAGATGGAAATGCATTCCTGAAGGAAAATTCCAACTATGTTTAAAGACTCCCTCCATTACTCCACTATTAAGATAGAGTCATCCAGTGTGGTTGGATGTGAACCAGATGTAAAAGCTACCTTACAGCAAGTCATGAAACAGTAACGAATGGTTACACTGACGAATACATTATTATCTAAGGCAAAAAAAAAAAAAAAAAAAAAAAAAATATATATATATATATATATATATATATATATATATATATATATATATATATATATATATATATATATATATATAATCAATCTGATTCTCTGTATACTTTGTTACCCTGTTCTTCAAGCATCAGGATCATTCTCAGCACTGTACTGACACTGACGTGGTGGTGGTGTGTTAGTGTGTGTTGTGCTGGTGTGAGTGGATCAGACACAGCAGTGCTGCTGGAGTTTTTAAACACTGTGTCCACTCACTGTCCACTCTATTAGACATGCCTACCTTGTGGGTTCACCTTGTAGATGTAAAGTTAGATACAGCATCTCTTCTGTTGCTGCACAGTTTTGTGTTATTCATGCTAAAATCCATCTTTTAGAATATTCTCAGTCCAGCAGTGACACTGAGGTGTTTAAACACTCCAGCACCAATGCTGGGTCTGATTCACTCACACCAGCACAACACACACTAACACACCACCACCAAGCATGAAGTAGGGCTTTGATATGACTGAGATAATACCTATAGGATGCATGAATGACACCAAGTCCTGGTGTTGTATCTCTGTGTGTGTGTGTGTGTGTGTGTGTGTGTGTAAGACATTCCGGTGTGTTGAGCTCAGGCTGCAGTGTTCTGCTCTCAGTGGCAGGATTGTTCTCACTGTGCAGGCCCAAAGCCCGTTGCCACGGAGACCGCCATACCACAGGTCTGACCCTGGAGGACTGCGGCTCTCTCCCTCAGCGGGAGACGCTGGCAGCTGCAGCACAGCTGCTCCGACTGGACAACACACACACACACACACACACACACACACACACACACACACACACACACTCACATGCTACATTACATTACAGCTATTAGAAAACGGAACAGGGTTCCTCAACCTGGCCCGCTCACACACTCGTACTGACACACACACACACACACACACACACACACACACACACACACACACACAAGCATACTGACACAAAAAAAACACACACATATATAAACACAAACACACACACACACTCAAATGCTACATTATATTATGGCTATTAGAAAACGGTACAAGGTTCCTCAACCTGGCCCGGTCACACACTCATATCGACCCACACACACACACACACACATAAACACAAACGCACACACACACACACACTCAAATGCTTCAGTATATTACGGCTATTGGAAAACGCTTCAAGGTTCCTCAACCTGGCCCGGTCACACACTCGTACTGACACACACACACACACACACACATATTGACACACCCAAAAAACACACACATATATAAACACAAACACACACACATGAATACTACATTATATTATGGCTATTAGAAAACGGTACGAGGTTCCTCAACCTGGTAGGTCACATACTCATATTGACACACACACACATTCATACTGACACATACACACACACACACATACTGACACACACACAAAAACACACACATATAAACACAAAACACACACACACACATATATAAACACAAACAAACACACATACTCAAATGCTACATTATATTGCGGCTATTAGAGAACGCTACGAGGTTCCTCAACCTGGACGACAAACATTTGTACTGACACACACACACACACACACACACACACACACACACTTGAATGCTACATTATAGTATGGCTATTCTCTGTCGCTCATACACTCATACTGACTCACACACTCTCTCTCACACACACACACAAACACACACAGACACACCCGTGTGCAGCCACATGTTCATGCACTAACACATACAGCTGCATGTAAAAATCTGAACACACACGATCCAATTATTTGCTGACTGAAGTGGAAATAGGCTAATAGTGCTTTACAGGAAAAACTTTCTGATAAGTGTACTCTTCATCTGCTAAGTTGAACATATTGGGGAAAAATAAACTAATAAAATAATAAAATAACCTTTCTTCCTCCTGAAAACTGATTAATACAGCAGTTTAATAGCAACCAAAACATTAAAAGTGCCACAGAATAAAAACAGCGTTCAGTCAATGGAACCGACATACAGCGACACTTGTTTCTTCATCAAATTATCGCTGTGCAAAGAAGAATCTCCAAAATGGCAATATTACAGGAGCAAACAAACCTGTCTTCACTTTCATATCAGTCAATAGAACCAAAATTGTTCCAAAGCTATTCCGAAGCATTTCTATTGGTCCACTCATTATGAAAGTTTCACATAATATAAACAGCAGCTGTGGCGTTCAAATGATGCAAGAAAATAAAAATTTACAAAAAAGTTTTTCTTTACACAGCGACGAAATGCAAATCCTGCATTTACAAAAGAGGGACGCTGAAACGGGCCGATTCCAAAATCCTAGACTGTTACATAGCAGCAAATCTGCTAAAAACCTTTTCACATGAGCTTACACTGCAAGTAAAGAAGGTCTTAGGTCTCTTCTGTGAAGTCACTGTTTTAGAGATACTCGTTCTTCTTTGGACGGCGACGATATGCAGATTCTACTCAACGATCTGATTCAAATCTCCGTTTACATGCAGCCTACAAGTAATCAGATCCCAAATGACGTGCGTGAGTAGAGTACCACTTATTGTAGACGTTCCCATGACAACGGCCATCCGGTCAGGTTGAGAAGAACAGCGGTATGAGTTTACCTGAGTTTTCACTCGGCCAGCTGTTTTTTAATCTGCTCTATAGTTTGCGCAACCCATTTTCATTCATTTACTCATATACTTGCGTGTACTCTTCATAACTGAGGACTTTAAGGTCGTCCTGCTAACGATTTTTAAGAAAAAATGCTTTGTCTCCTCTGATGACCATGTTAAACATTCTAAAATTCCACTATGATGGTAATGCACATGATGTACTTAAACTCTCTGATTGGGAATCTGATCAGATACAGAGGTTCACATGTCTATTGTTCTTATAATAGAATTATTTACAGGATTATGACTTTAATTGTACTAGTCTTTTCTTAATAAGGTGGACGCATGGACTGTATTCTTTTCTAATTGAGCTGATAATATATTTATTAACAATTAATCAGGCTCCATGTAAACATGACAACTGCCTGGATTTCCAGGGACACTTGTAGAGAGTTGGGCTGGACAATATGGACCAAAATCTTGGTATTTTTAGGATATATATATATATATATATATATATATATATATATATATATATATATATATATATATATATATATATATATATATAAATAGCCTGAAATATCAAACTAATATATCGTCGCTGTCCAATGAATAACAGATATCTCCAAAATGTCAACTTTACAGGAGAGGCCAAAAACTGTCTTCACTTTCAATGGAAGTCAATGGAACCAGAATTTTTCCCAAGCTATTTTGGAGCATTTCTATTGGTCCATTCATCATGACATTTTCCCACAATGTAAATGACATCTGCTGCAGTTCACTGATGCAAAAAAACTGAAATCAACAAAAATGGAGATTGTTTTCATAGGACAGCAACGATATATATAGGTCGTCTATCTTGTTAACTATTTTTTCACCTGAGATGCTAATTACAAGATACACCTTACGTTAACAGGTCCCTGTGGTTTTATTTTACCTCTTTTCTAGGGGTGCCATCATTTTTGTCTAGGCCAGTTTTATTAGTTTAATAGTTAATTATTTAAAATTATTGTTGAACCACAATTCAAAAGCAATGTCTGATTTTTTATTAGCTGATTTTCAGTACATTTTCATTTCTTATTAAGTTTCCAGTTATTTTAGTGATCATTGTGGGTTTTTAATGGAACGGTACCAACAAATTGTCCTCGGGTATATACACCTATATAAAATCTAACACTCCTAAAATGGATCTTAAAAATAACTGCCATTTTTTAATCATTATAACCAGCATGTGTGTACGAGTGTTTAATAACTCAGTTCATCAAGCACTCTAGATTTGTCCTAGCTGGATAATTACAGATAATTAGGTGTATTTGTTCAATATGACATTTCCAGAATCTCATTAAAAGAGCAATAAAAGTCCAATAACGACAAGAAAACACCAATCAAGTAACATTAAGCTGAACATGGTTATAGCCAGTATCTTATTGCTCCAGACTTGAGAATTAAGAAAGTGGTTTAAAGTGTTCTCCCACAGTTTTCATTACGACTCAAAGACTTGAATTAAATTTTTGCTGTCCACCAACAAGAGCTTCGCTACATTAAATCACTGTGAGTGTCTTTGATTACTTACTCATATAGAAACAACTGAAATCACAGGTCTGATCTGTAGCGTTTAACCCTGTGTGGCAAGCGAGCATGTAAAAGGGCATTGGAATTCGGCACACCGGGTTTGCACACACAGGGAGAGTGGGGGGCGGAGGTGAATGGAGAGAGTGAGAGATGCAATCACTGGTACAGCTTTAGAGAGGAAACAGAACATGTATTTTAACACAACATCAAACTGTAATCGATATAAATAATATTATCTTATTCTATATCTCATTAAAAATACATATCAATATACTGTAAAAAGAGATATATCGTCCAGCCCCAGCTCAGAGTCGAGTGAAGCTTCATTTAACCGACCTTGAACTGATGCATTAGCCGTTGTGCTTACTACAGCTGAAAGCTGCACATCCACTCACACTTTTTAACGCCACATTCCTCCTCGCTGGATCTCTCTGCTCACCTCGTTACGTGAATGACTAAAAGTTATAAGCAGATTTATAGCAACTTATGAACAGATTTCATAGAAAGTGTTCCCACATTTTTTTTATTGTAGAGACCAGCAAATGCAAATGTCCACAATTACACAGTAAAATTAAGTAAAAGTAAGTAAATTCAATATATATCTACCTATATACACTACCCATTAAAAGTTTTAGAACATTATAGTCAGCTTGTCCTACACTTGCTGACCCACTTACTGCAAACAAGCTAAACAGAATATTCTTGCTGTGTTGGATTGCTATTTACACCACCTGAAAGTTAGTTTACTGTGTATTTTATGCATCACTGTGAGGGAAAGAGTGTGTGAGGGGTGTATGTTCTTGTGAGTGTGTGTTTGTTTGTGGCTATGATCAAAATGATAATGTGAATGAAGCTCAGGCTTTTATTTTTTTGTGGTTATGTTAGGAAAAGCTTAGATAATTTATAGACATAACTCGCCATCACACTGACTTACTTTATTAACTAGCCATCACATATAACCATAACTAACATACACGCTTTACTAGCCTTCATCTCAACTCACCATCACACTGACTTACTTTCTTAACTAGTCATTACATATAACCATAACTAACATACACGCTTTACTAGCCTTCATCTCAACTCACCATCACACTGACTTACTTTCTTAACTAGTCTTTACATATAACCATAACTAACATACACTCTTTACTAGCCTTCATCTCAACTCACCATCACACTGACTTTCTTAACTAGTCATTACATATAACCATAACTAACATACACGCTTTACTAGCCTTCATCTCAACTCACCATCACACTGACTTACTTTCTTAACTAGCCATTACATATAACCATAACTAACATACACGCTTTACTAGCCTTCGTCTCAATTCACCACCACACTGACTTACTTTCTTAACTAGTCATTACATATAACCATAACTAACATACATGCTTTACTAGCCTTCGTCTCAACTCACCATCACACTGACTTACTTTCTTAACTAGTCATTACATATAACCATAACTAACATACACGCTTTACTAGCCTTCATCTCAACTCACCATCACACTGACTTACTTTCTTAACTAGTCATTACATATAACCATAACTAACATACACGCTTTACTAGCCTTCATCTCAACTCACCATCACACTGACTTACTTTCTTAACTAGTCATTACATATAACCATAACTAACATACACGCTTTACTAGCCTTCATCTCAACTCACCATCACACTGACTTACTTTCTTAACTAGTCATTACATATAACCATAACTAACATACACGCTTTACTAGCCTTCATCTCAACTCTCCATCACACTGACTTACTTTCTTAACTAGTCATTACATATAACCATAACTAACATACACTCTTTACTAGCCTTCATCTCAACTCAACATCACACTGACTTACTTTCTTAACTAGTCATTACATATAACCATAACTAACATACACGCTTTACTAGCCTTCATCTCAACTCACCATCACACTGACTTACTTTCTTAACTAGCCATTACATATAACCACAACTAACATACACGCTTTACTAGCCTTCATCTCAACTCACCATCACACTGACTTACTTTCTTAACTAGTGTAGCAGTTTGCTGGTAAAGCTCAGTAGCTTGCTTTTTAAAGTTAGCTTCTTATTTGAATTCCCCGTTCCACCTTATATGGTGCAGAGGTTACATTCTGGAGATAATGTTGTAATTATAACCAATTATAATCAATAATTGTAATTATATATATATATATATATTAATCATATGATCATCATATGTAATTAACTTTAGTAAATTATTACAGCCTTATGAATAATTACTGGAGCATATAAGCATTTTATATTATATTTATTAACAGACTTTTAACAGACTGTTCTGTATACGCCATCACACAGATGTCCACAACTGCACAGGATCAAGTAAACTCAAACAAAGCTTATAGTTTTTTAGTCTCTGTTAAGTGTGAAAAACACTTGTTCTGTGGCTGCTGGCAGAAAAGCTAATTAACACTATGTAGTTTAGCAATCTCCCCACAAAGTAATAGTTCTAAAAATGATAGCAACACATATCAGAGTTCACATTCTGCTGCACTTATTGGTCATGTTATTACTAGAGCTAGACGTAGACGTTATTCTGACGCAGAGCAGTAAAAATGTACTATATTGTGATTGGCTTCACCTGAAAGTGGAGACAAAGGTGTAGCATTGTATGCTTTCGGTGCCGATCTTGAGTAAAGACCAAAAATCATAAAACGGGAACTTTTGGTACTGGACTGGCGATCTGTGGAAAAAGCACAGCTCTATAGTTTTCTGGTGCCAAAACCTCTGGCACGGTCAACTGAATGGAGCAACCGAAAGATTTAGCATTCAAAATTCAAACAACACTATAAAATTACCAGTGCACTGCACAGTGCGCTATTCATTTAATCTCAAACGTGATTCCAAACACACCCAGAGTCTTGGACGGGGTGTAAAATTATTCTAACACGCTGTGTAATTTCACAGGCTTCAAATAACTGGACAATACCAGACAACTACATAAAACTACATACCTCTAGATGTGGCCACAATAATGGACAGAGCAATAGGAGATTATATGATACCAGAGAGTGCTATATAGCACTGAAGATTAAGTTATAAAATTGGTATTGTGTGAAAAATTCCTGACAGATGGACCAATAGAAATGCTCCAAAATAACTAGCGAGTGGTTCCATTGACTTACATTGAAATTAAAGACTGTTTTTGGTTGCCATTTCGGAGATGCTTCTTCAGACAGTGATGATATTATATCATATACATATATCATATATTATATATATTATACAGTACGTGGCTGGGAATTGTGAGTTAGTCAGGTGAGTCTATGTATCCACTAGTAATGGACAGTGTATAATATCAAGTGAGTGCTGACTCCTATTCCAAGCCAAAGTATGTTATGATATAATAAATTGTGGGTATGGCAATTGATTCCAAACTTGTAAAAGGTAGTACATCTTGCTTAATTTGCCATACAAAGTAACAGTGTAACTGTACTGTATTTTGTATTTCATACAACTATTAATTATGATTATGATCAGATTATCTTTCTTCAGTAATAGCAGCTAATAAAAACAGACACAGCTTGAGCTCAACAAATATTATTCACTGCTGCCCTTTACACGCATCACAACAGCAGCCTGAAGGTGGGACCGATGGTGAAGATGTAGAAGTGTTGGAAAGATTCTGCTTACTCAAAGAATCCAGCAGTCGTGAAATACAAGCTTCCGATGCTTAACAGGACAAAGAAGATTTTGAAAAATGGATCTGAACAATAAAAAAAGCAAGACAGGAAAAAGAGTGCTGGCAAAGACTTTCAAGAGTAAAGAAAGCAAACGTTTGGGTCCAGGTATCCAAACTGGAGCTCTCTAATTTTCCATGTTATGAGAAGAACCAGTTTGTTGGAAAAGAGGTAAAAGAGGAAGAAGGAAACCTGCATTATGATAGATAGACATAATTATAGATCATAAAGAAGCCTAAAGTTCTGAACACAAGACAGGACATCCCAGAGAAACACTATAAAGCCACTTGACTGAATTTCATAATAATAAAAATAATAATAATAATAACCTCATTTTTAATTAAAGATTAACCATTGAAATAAGAATCTCCAAGTTCAAAGTCATTATACATGAGACTGTCCACTCTGCAACTAACTTGGCCACACCCTCGAAGAGTCAAGCTTTTACTAGAATAGGAAAACTGCAGTGAACTGATAGGAAAGGTTTTCTTTTACAATTATGCCATAAAAATGTGTCATCCTTGCCTAATAAGAGGAAAAAGTTATTTTTTTAGGTTATTCCGACACTATGGGTCTGTCTTAAAACCTAGTGAGCCTCTACATAGACAGCATTATCATAGTATATTCTACCAACCTAGACTGTCCCAATTGTTAGATACCTTAAATATACTGGCTACTAAGATTCCTTCCCTTGACCTAATTGTAAGCAAGCGTTGAACAGTTCCTCGGCCTAAGACCACACCATGATTCAACGCAAGCTAAATTTTTTTCCAGCATGGTGGACACAAGCTGAGCTACGAGCGTTGAAGCCATTTTCGAATACAAGGTATCAGCAAGCAGCGCTCGTCTTCTTAAAAGTGGACGTCCAACTGCAGCAAGTTAAAACTCTATTAAAACTATTTCCCCAATACTGCAGTTAAACCCCAAAGAGGAAAATCCGAGGTGCTGAAACGCGGAGGAGATGTTGCAGCTGAGGTCAGTAAACAACGATCTTATGCAGTGGGTGGGAACAAGCTACGACACAGTCTCTCTCTAGAGCATCTCAACAATCTGCCTTCTGAGGAGAGATGAGGAGAGAATGCTGCTACTTATGCTGACCATACACTAGAAGACATTTAAAAGACTCTGAAAAGATTAATAGATTAAAGTCTGACTCCCTCTCACATCTAAAGACTAGTCACAGACTTTTAGTCACAGACTAGTCACAGACTATGATTTTGCTTTAGACTGGGGGTCTTTCAGAGTCACTGTTTACAAGACTTCTACTAGATTCCTTCTGAGATTATTTCTTATTTATATGATTGAAGCTAGCAGTATTCAGCTAAATTCAGTATTCAGGTTTACTGCTGGGCTAATTGTAACTGTAGACCTGATCGGCAGTGTTTTAGCATAGCATACTCAGCGGGGATATCGAGGGCTTCAGCGATTTCTGTTAACCTTCTTTCCTTTTCCACTCTGTCGTGGTATAAATGGGAAGACACGTCAAAGAGGAACTCTTGCTCACTCCACAGCTCACTCCTCAGCTCACTCCACAGCTCACTCCACAGCTCACTCAACTGCTCCACCAGTTTCTCCTCCTTTTGTACAGTCCAGGTGAACCGCAGTTTCCGAACCTTCGCTGGACTCCCCTCCATGTCTAACTTCTTTACCCATCAGACATTCCTGTATACTCGCGCGTTATGTTGGAGGAGCTGCACACGGGGGCGCATTCCTTGCGGCTTCCCGTTTGCTGGTGGAAAATCATAGTTCTCGTTTGCTCTCCTATTGGTTGTCAACAATGTTCACATCACTATTTGCGTGAGACAAGACTGAAGACTTATGATAATATTAAACACGGTTGATTTTATCGGAGCGCTCGGACTTAAACCTGCAGTCTTGGTTTGGTGTAAGGTCAGCATTAGGCAGCTCACTAGGATTTGAGACAGAGCCCATGTTATTGGCTCTTTTTACTAAAAGGTGGGACTTAGAGGAGTGTTACAAGCTACTCCATGCATAGAGTGGAAGCACATTATGATGGCCACTTCCCACTTTCGGCGGCAGCAGTGTTATGGTCTGGGGTATGTTTGCGTGGCATTCTCTGGACCCACTCATCCATATCCAAATAGGCACTCTCAACCGATCTGATTATGAATCCATTCTTGCAGATCACATACGCCATCTTCATACATATCTTCTCTGGGGCGGATGGGATCTTCCAGCAAGACAATGAGACACGTCACATGACTGGAAGAGCTGACCAAGGAGCCCAAGTACTACCCTGAATTCCCCAGACTTGAACCCAATTGAACATCTGTGGGACCGTCTGGATCGCCGTGTTGGCTCTATGGATTCTTCCCCATGTGTCCTCCAGTTACTGTAGTCAGCATGGCTCCAGATACCTGTGACAACCTACCAGGACTTTATTGAGTCTCCCAGTCAGTCTAGCTTCCGTCCCCGCGGCACATGGTGGTTACTCTGGATATTATGAGCTTCTGCTCATAATAATGTGACTCGACCGTGTGGTTCAGCCTCTGATAATGTCTCTGATGGTGCGCGTGCAGACGTACATACTTATCTACTCATTTGCTACATTAGAGCCACTAGCATCAGCATCAAGCTTAAATGCCAGGTCCTTCACCGATCCCTCTCTAACTCTCTCTACCTCTCACCCATTCACTCTCCTATACGCTCGCTAATATAGCCCTCCACCACCTCATTTACTTACTCCCTCATTCACTCTAGTGCAGGGGTAAGGACACTCCAACAGCTCCTCAAAGCTCCCTACCTACCTCATTCATTCTGGAACTCACCAAATGCTAAATGATGATCTAACTCACAGCAGCCTACGTACTCACTGCAAAGCCTCCTCCATTGGAGGCATGGATGGATCACCAACGTGGAGCATTGGCTGCTGTCCCCGCCTCCGTAGCTGTTGTCGCAGCGGCAATAAAATCTCGTTTCTCTGAAGTGGTGACTTTATAGGAGAAGGATCATTTGTTTTGCTTGACATTTTCCCTATGTGTGATGTTTGCGTGGGCTTGTATAGAAAAAATAATAATACAGCCATAATCCATTATTGCACTTTCCAACCACTCTTTATCCATTAAATTTAATCAGGCTACTTTCCTCGTTCTAGACCCTTAAGACCGACATATGCAAACGACCTTTGTTCTGATTGGTTAGCCTGCATTACAGCTCATTTAAAACGCAGCCCAGGCTAAAACACTTCGAACTCCAGCATGAATGGGCAGGGCTCAACTGCTGGAGATGTGAAATGGTTCATTGTAGATAATCTTAGGCTGCAGATGAAAGGCTGTGTTCACACGGCAGCTAAAAGTGACCCAGATCGGACCTTTTCCTTCATATCTCTCTGCGAACAGCAAGAAAACACTCACCGAATCCGACCTTTTCGGTTCCGATTTGATACACTTTGGTATGCGGCATTGAAATCTGATATGTATCAGATTGGTGGCGATGCGAGTAGCCAGATCAGAAGTTATGTATCTGACCTATATCTGACATATTAGCCTGAGCAGCTCACGCTCCTAAACTGAGCCGCACGGCAACAACAACAGCGCCTGGCGTGGCGCGCTCACCCAGGATGCTGGATATTCCTGTTTCATCCTCGCCAGCATCACAGGCGACTGACAGGTGACTGACAGCTGGGCTTATCACTCAGAATGTAAAACGAGCACATTATTCAGCCATGGCCACTTCTGTGACTGCGTCCACGGTTTTAGTAAGCTTTGCTTTCAGTTTAGCCGTTTAAAACTTCGTTGACCACTGAGCGGAGGAGAAACATCACCCCAAAAAGTTTACGGCTGTGTCTGAAACATCAGGCTGACCCCTCAGGCAGTATTTCAAGGCAGGAAGGCGGCCAATTTTGCCCGAATCCAATGTTTGTATAGAACTCTGCCAGCAGAGGTTTCTCCATTCAGCAGGTTTATGAAGGCAGTGTAGATGTATCCTTCACTGCCTTACACAGAACTGACACCAGGGGTCTGTCTTAAAACCTAGTGAGTGTCTAAGTAGGCTGTCTAGGTAGGCAGCTGTTTAAGTAGCAGTGTTCTCTCCTCATAAAACACATTACTGAGACGCTCTAGTTAGAGAGAGACTGCGTCACGACTTGTTTGCGCCCACTGCAGCACGCGAACGGTGGTTTAGCTGGTTGCTAAGTCAGGGTTAATGGACCAATGAAAATGGCCTAAAACAGCTTGGAAAAATATCTGGTTCCATTGACTCTACTGTACATTTGCCATTTTGGAGACACTTGTTTTTTATTGGACAGCGAGGATATATTATAATATATATAATAAAATAAACTAATGTTTGTAATGATAAAGCTGTAAACTCTTCAGACGTCCGGTTCCTATCACCACCATTGTGAACTTGGTTGGAAAGGAGCGTAAGTTACCAGCCGGCATCCAAAACAATAGCCTAAGGCTTAAAAATTCACTAGTATTAATGCTAAGGGCTCAAGTATAAACCTGTAAATGGTGAAGGACTCGTTACAGAGTTGATAATAAAATACTGGTTTGTGTGATTATATGACCAGAAACTCATTAAAACTCCAGAGAGAATCAAAATAACTCACATTTTAAAACCACTTCACTGATCATAGATTAGCCTGCGTTGCATCATGGGATTGTCTTAACGGCTGAGGAAGCGTTCGATGCTTCCTTAAAATCAGGTGTAAATAAGGTGTCTCAGTAGACACATTGTTTAAGGTATGTAAGAATTGGGACAGTCTACATGTCGAGAGCGGATATTATGATGTAAAATGCTGCCTATGTAGGAGCTCACTAGGTTTTGAGACACACATTAAAACACCAGCGAGAATCGAAATAACTTACATTTGAAGATGACTTCTCCACTCATAGCTCTGCTTTATCCACCTTGTTGGGAAAAAGTTCTGCCTGTGTTGCATCATGGGATTGCCTAAGCAGCTAAGGAAGCGTTCGATGCTTCTTTTAAATCAGGCCAAGATAAGGCGCCTCAGTAGACAGTATGTTTAAGGTATGTAAGAATTGGGACAGTCTACATACTATGCGGGAGCGCATACTATGATGTATAATGCTGTCTATGTAGGCAGCTCACTACGACACAATGGACAACAACTGCCTTCTAATACACTGACTTATGAGGCATCGAGATTTTAGATTCAGTTTCAGGCACAGCCTATGAGGACTATTGTGATGATTATCAAGTTGGGTTGACAGAAAAAAGTCAGGTCGGACACAAAAGCCACATATTAGACTTCAAAACCACATAGGAAAGTGTCCTAAGTTGGATTTGTGCTGGTATATTTCGTCACCGTCCAATGAAAAACGTGCATCTCAATTTTCTACATCATTTAAATGCTGTTGTTCTCGTTCACCTCATTTGAAAATGTCATGGTTAATGGACCAATGGAAATGCCCTAAAACAGCTTGGAAAAAATTCTGGTTCCATTGACTCTACTGTACATTTGCCATTTTGAAGACACTTGTTTTTTATTGGACAGCGAGGATATAATAATGTATATAATAAAATAAACTAATGTTTGTGATGATAAAGCTGTAAAGTCTTCAGACGTCCGGTTCCTATCACCACCATTGTGAACTTGGTTGGAAAGGAGCATTTCATACCACACTGAATGACTTTATTTACACCCTTATAATTGAAATTCCACCAAAAATGTAATTTAAATAAAAATAAAGCAAGGTTTTGGTGTGCCAGTGATGATATTTCTTTGCCACACACCCTCATCATATCATTACTGTCCACCTTCCATATCCTTCCTGACAGACACTTCTGTCTAAAGTCAAAAGAATAGAATAATAACAGCAGCACACAGCATATTTCCGACATTGACCGTCCTGTGCAATGTCACCCACTGAGGTTTGACGTGATAGCTGCGAGCTGTGCCTCTTATCTAATCAAAGTGGAGATTTTCCTTCTTCCCACCTCAGAGTTAACGCGATTACACAGCAATACTCCGTCTGAAGCACTTCAGGAGCGCGTTTGTCTTCGCCGTTCTAGATGATCCTCTCGCTGGACAGGGTTTACTGTCAGACTCTGTCCAGAGGCTGATAGTGGATGTAGTCTTATGTTGCATGTGATGGCTGTTTATTGATCAGCTCCGTGGACGGCTCGGTTGTATAGCTGTGTTCAGCTGAGTCCTAACAGCAGTAGCAGAAGAATAACCCCAAAACCCCCTCACCGACTATGCCCACAGCTTCATTTCTCCATTTCATCTTGCTGGCAGGCATAGCATCAACCCTACGCTGGAAATACTTTAAACAATATTCTTTAAAGGATCCAACATTATCTCATTTTTCTCCCTGAGGTCCACTTGTGACATTTGTGTGGGCGTATGTACTAAAAACAGCCGTATATATATATATAATAACTGCTTTTCTATCTCTCCATATTCCTTAGAATTAGTAAAGGCTGTCTGACAAAAGCAGCTTAAGCTTTTCTGTTTTATTATTGTATCCTTATTTTGGGGCAGTTCTTCACACAGAACCACAAAACTGCCATCAAGCTTAGAACTCAAATTGTGTGATTATGGTTTTGGGACCATTCACATATATCGTTTTCATACAGCACTCATTCAACCACAATTTCTTGACCCTTAGGTAATAAATAGCGGAACTCACACGGCCTCTCACTGACATTACATAGAGACTCATGTATATTCAATATTTTTTACAATTAATTTTTCTTTTTCTACATAGTTTGAACGCAATAGCTACGCTTTATATTGTGTGGACCAGTAGAAATGCTCTAAATAAGCTTGGTAATATTTCTGGTTCCATTGACTTACATTAAAAAAGCAAAGAAGGTTTTTGGTCTCTCCTGTAAAGTTGCCATTTTGGAGCATTTCTATTGGCCCACAGTGTCAATGGCAACTCGAAAATGGAGATACTTTGGATGATACACGCATATATTAGCAACCACCTGGAATACCATAGCAACATCATAGCAACCACCTGGGATTTCATGTTAAACCAACCGTGGGCACTTCCCTTTTCTAGTTGCTATCGTGACAGTAGTATACAGGACTACTAACAGTACTGTGAAAAAGTCTTAAAACTTAAAGCTTAAAAGACTGTTTAGCTCCGCCCACTGTTTGGAAACTGCCGTAGATGTTATGCGTGTGATGTAGACGGTGGACAACAACGCTAGAAGATGCACTTACGGTAATACACAATGACAAAAAAATGGTGTTGTTTCTGGCTGCAGTAATTGGATATACAGTGGACCCCCGTGCACAAACACCCCAAGGACCCCCAAAATATTCTGAACGTGGACTAAATCTGTCAACTTTAAAAAGAACCGTGCTCTCATTCCATCATCTGTAGATCATTTCACGTCTGAAGATTATCACAGCTATAGGACGTAGGCTTACACGACGGCTGGATCTTAATCTGGAGCTGTTCCAACAATATGGGCGTGTAGGAAACCAGCGAGAGGAGTTCAAGAGCCTCCGTGTACGTGAAGGTAAACCAGGTAAGCTCAGTTACTGAGCCTGCTTTAGCTAATGTTAGCTAACATTAGCTTCACTTGCTAAGTTCGGTGGCTCAAGTTATGCTAAGCTAACGTAGCTGAGTTATGATTTTGCGAGTGCGAGTTCCACTTTGATCATATTTACTACAATAACTGAACCTCTATATCTGAGTTTAGCTGGTTGCTAGGCTGTTGTCATGAATAATGTTGGTTATTTATTTAGCTAGATACTGTTTACACTCAGGATGAGCTGCTATTGTGGGTGTGGTTTGACTAAAAGTATCAGGACTAAGTGATATAGTGGTCTATTTCTACATTACAGCTCTTTCACATTTAAATTCAGAAATATCATCAGAATCTAAAGAAGCAGCGCTGGAACATTCTCAGTCCCAGTCAGTCGTGATGCTGTTGTACTGCGGCACTGTTCACTGTTTAATTAAAATCGTCTATTTTAAAGCAAATTAAGCAGCGAATTTCATTTTTATTCACGTTTATATATATTTTCAGTATCTAAAACAATGTGAAATCACCAGGGGGTCCATAAGTGGTGCCTAGCCTTCAACACTCACATACTAAAAGAGCTTGACTGCTTTACCGGTCCAGCAGTGACCACTGGGTCCAGTCTAGTATGTAGCTAGAACATGAGCTGGTGTAATTTAATACTGGGGGCCTAAACAAAGAGTCAAGACTGTTACATAACAGTTTGAAACAGGTTTGTTTTACCCAGCTTATAAATCCAGGATATGTATTTGAAGGAGGAATAACAGTGTCTGAGGTTTGTTAGTTCTATGGATCATACTCTCCTTATTAAACTAGGCTAAACTTTTAATTCTATGGCACCTTCAATTAAAAATAGGCTTTTTTTTCATTTTCGTTTTCATGTATGAACTATATAGGTTTAGAGAGTGAATACATTAAGAGTCAAATCATGTGGCACTGATACAAAGTTTAGAATCCCCACTTATAAAAGAATAGTCTCTGCTTTGTTTAATAAGCCACACCTAAGAATTAACTTAGATTGTATTACATCATGTTTTGGTCATAGTCAGAGCTAACTGCTGCTGCAAAGGGTTAACTGGCCACTTGGTCACTATTTCAGCTGTGTCACAGCTTATTTGTCTTACAAGCCTGTAAAACCCTTGTAAATCTCTCTCTCTCTCTCCCTTTCTCTTTCTCCCTCTTTCCTATTTTCTCTCAATATGTACAGTAAAAAAAAGGCACATCAACATTATTGCTACACACTGTCTGCCTGTGAAAAATGGACAGTAGAGAAAGCGTTTTAGTCTCGAACGTTTACGACAGCTTCCTCCAGACACCCGAGCACTTCGGAAGAGTTATGTTTTATGACCGAGACAGGTTTTTGATGAGAAACCTCTCCACAAACACTGAGAGCACTTTAAGCACCTCAAAGTAATTGCTCCATTACATGCATATCTACTAAGCTGCAAAGTGCTAAGCAATTCATTGTGCTGCAAGTATTACCGAAAATCCTTCGTTCCTCTCACCGAAGAAAAAAAAAGAAGCAGTAAATAGAAAGAATGCTGGATTTAAGCATCATATATGTTATATAAGCAACTGGCATTAAAAAAAAACCTCATATATGTATTCAGGTAGCATTTTGCTGGAACCCTGCTACATAACACTGAGATAGCTGTGCCATAAACATGTCATGGTCGCATCACACCTATATTGCTGACACACACTGCATAGACATAAGTATGTGAACACTTGCTAATCACTCCTATATTGCTGATACACACTGCATAGACATAAGTATGTGGACTCCTGCCTATTGCAACAACAGTATATACTTGACATACACTATACGGCCATAAGTATGTGGACGCCTGAACATTACACCTTTATAGCTGACACACACTGCATGGCCATAAGTATGTGGACACCTGACCATTACACCTTTATAGCTGACACACACTGCATGGTCATAAGTATGTGGACGCTTGGCCATCACATCTATATTGCTGACACACACTGCATGGCCATAAGTATGTAGATGCCTGACTATTGCACCTATACAGCTGCATGACCAAAAGTGGCCATGACCATATTACACACACACTGCATGGCCATAAGTATGTGGTTGCCTGACCATTACACCTATATAGCTAACACACACACTGTATGGCTATAAGTATGTGGACTCCTGACTATAGCAACTATATAGTTGACATTCACTGTATCACCATAAGCATGTGGGCGCTTGACCATCACACCTATATAGCTGACACACACTGCATGGCCATAAGTATGTGGGTGCTTGGCCATGACACCTATATTGCTGACACACACTGCATGGCCATAAGTATGTGAACACATGACCATTACACCTATATAGCTGACATATATTGTATGGCCATAAGTATGTGGACACTTGCTAATCACTCCTATATTGCTGATACACACTGCATAGACATAAGTATGTGGACTCCTGCCTATTGCAACAACAGTATATACTTGACATACACTATACGGCCATAAGCATGTGGACGCCTGACCATTACACCTTTTTAGCACACACCGCATGGCCATAATTATGTGGAAGCTTGGCCATCACACCTATATTGCTGAAACACACTGCATGGCCATAAGCATGTGGACGCCTGACCATGACACCTTTATAGCTGACACACACTGCATAGTCAAAAGTATGTGGACGCTTGACCATTACACCTTTATAGCTGACACACACTGCATGGTCATAAGTGTGTGAACGCATGACCATTACACCTATATATCTGACAAACACTGCATGGTCATAAGTATGTGGACTCCTGATTATAACAACTATAATGTTGACATATACTGTATGGCCATACGTATGTGAAAGCCTGACCACTACATCTGTATACTGGCTGCCCATTTAGTAAAAAAAAAACATGTAACAGGTCAGTACTGATGGTAGAGGCTTGTCTCATGGTCTAATTCATTTCAAAATGTTCAGTGGAGTTGAGGTTGTGATGTCAGTCAAATTGTATATTTGGATGCTTTGGATTGCTCTAACAGGCAGTTCCAAGGTTTGTGTTATTGGATTAAATTATTCCAGTTAAAACATAAGACAATGTTGTTATACTAATGGGATGCGATAATGTAGTGTATAAAACAACTGCAGTGTTAAGTAATAGCACAATTACTAACACTAATTAATGCAAATTTGAAGGTATATCATTTTCTTACATTATTCTTGGTATTACTTCCCCCTTCATTGGACCTACCGGGCCAACCCAGAAAAATAGTCACTACTACATACTATGCATTCTGGTACTTAGTGTTTCTTTAATGTTTCTGACATCCACCAAACCCAGATTAGTCTATCAGAGAGCAAAGTGCGATTAATCACTCCAGAGAACGCATTTTCACTGCCCCAGAGTCCAGTGGCACTTTCCTTTACATCACGCCCGCTGCCGCTTGCCACTGTGCATTGAGATCTTAGGCTTTAGTGCAGGTGCTCAGACATGGAAACCCATTTCATGAAGCTCCCAATGCACAGGTGCTGCTGTTGCTTCCGGAGGCAGTTTGGAGCTCTGCGGCGAGACAATTTGTTCACATGTCAGTACTTGGCAGCCGCGCTCGTGTGGTCTGCTGTTTCATGGTTGAGCCGCTGTTGCTCCTAGATGCTCCCGTTTCACAATATAAAGCACTACAGTTGTGCGGGACAGTTTGAGCAGGGGAGATTTTTGGTGAATTACTGAAATACTGTTGGTAAAGGTGGCATCATATGACAGTGAGCTCTTTAGTCAGACCCACTCTTTGGCCAATGTTAGCCTATGGAGATTGCATGGTTGTGTACTTTATTATATACACCTGTCAGCAATACATATGGCTAAAACACTAAACCTCAATATTTAGAAGGGGTGTCCACATACTTTTGGAAATGCATGTTTATGTCAGTGTGCTGTAACAGCGTTCAAATGAAGCTTTTCTTTATGTTTTTGTTTTCTCTGTCTTTAGAAAACAAACAGCTGCCCCGGCAAATGGATCAGCAGACGTTCTAAAAAGCCGAGCCCTCCAGTTAGCTTTGTTAAGAACATTACAGCATTATGGGGCTGGAGATAAGCGTTCTCCTTACATCAGCGGCAATGAGCATTTCAGGTGCATCTGAGGAATTGCTATGAAGCAAATCCAATCAGCATCCTCACAAGTCATGTAATCTTAATGTGTCCTTTATGTAGTTCAAAGCCTCTGCATATGCATGTATGCTTGTGTGCACTTACGAGAAGAAACAGTGGGGGCTGTTAGAACTTAAAGAGAGCAGCAGCGGCAGTGGCGGCGGCGGCGGCGGCAGCCTATAGAGCTCTCGCTGCCTCTTCTCCTCCATCTGTTCCGTTTTTCCTCCAACTCTCCTTTCTGATGAGCCGGGTCCTCAGTCCCTCCAATAAAATCCCATTAGCTCTTAATGAAGTCGAGCTCGCTGCCTCGCGCCTTCACCTCATTTAGCACGATTGTCTGGCGGCCATTAGCGCCGAGGCAATTACAGCCGAACGGCGAGAGTAATTGGAAATGCCGACAGGGACCCCGAGAAAATGGGAATAAATAATACAAAAAAAAATATTCAAACTAATAAGCTTCCATCGAGAAGGGGGGGGCGGGGGCTACTAAGCTAAATCAACATAATTTTAATCGTGCCTGCCGAGGCAGAGACATAAAGGTGAAGGCCCAGGTGGGGGCACAGATGATGATGATCATGATGAGGATGAGGATGACGTTCTTCAAATAGAAGAATGCATCATTCAACGCGCAGTCAGTGCTGAAATAATGCACTCACATAGCAGGCAGCCTTCCAGTGGAGCACAGAGATCATCTACAACCTGCATACAACAAGCATGAGCTGAGTCTTGTATGTGGTTTCCCCAAATGTGGTCACTCAGCTCAGGAGCTACAAACCTAATGTAGCTAACAAGTGACGTAAGCTTATAAGATAAGATAAGAAGGGAATTGCAGCATCACAGCACTATAGATACTGCACAGGAGACATACATTAAGCAGAATTTTAAAGGAGCATTACAGACGAGCTATAACCACAAATAATAAAGGCAGAAGGTTCTATGTATATATATATATATATATATATATAAAGTATGTGCTTGACATATGCAGCTATGGTATGTTTTGCTTGCACTAACAAATAGACAGATAAAGTAATAAAGCATAAGATAATACAAGAGAGATATGTCTATATACATAACTGAGCTTATACATAACAAGAGCAGTAGGGGTGTGCCATATCGTATCGTACACAATAATATTGCCAACATTTTTGAATATCGTGAACGATATTATACTCTGAAATATCGTGCCATTCCTAATGATCACATCAGGTATTACTTTTTACTGTTTTTGGCAAAAGAAAAATTCAGACTTTTCTTGTTTCCCATTATATATCTACTAGAGACTGATTTAATTTGTCCATTATCATTCATTTTACTTCAGTCCTGGATATATGGAGATATTTGGAGTGCATTATTTTGTATCGTGACATTCTGGATCATAGACTTCTGTTACAATCTGATGAAAATTCTTGTATTTTTTAATATTTCAGTTAGGGGAGTGTCATATCGTATCATATGCAATAATAAAATAAAATTTTCATTTTGTTGCAGTAGTGTATTCTTGAAATATTTTTTTTAATTCAATGTTTTGTCATATCGCCAAGAGTATCGTTATCGCAAAAATACCATAAAATATCATGATATTATTGTAGGGCCATATCGCCCACCCCTAAAGAGCAGCATAAGTATTATTGGTCTATGAGGTCATAAAAAATGTGTATGTGTATAATCAATAAAAGATTATTACTAGGTGCCACTGTGACAACAGCATCAGTGTACAGAGCAGAAATAAAATGAAACTGTAATCGCTGCTCAATGCATTAGCATCGTGTTAACCAGATGCCTAAAGGGGACACCCGGATGCCATCTCTTCAAACCCTCGCGAGCCCGCTTCTTATGGATGATCATGCCCCGCGGTTGAAAAGTGCTCCTCTAGCCTGTGCAAAGTGGTTCACATTTTTTAAACGGCGCATTTCAGCCGAAAGAACTTTTGTGCTGCGCCCCGGCTTTGAAAAGACATCATCTGAATGCCTGCTAAATCACCGCGCACTTGTCCCAAGCTTTATTAAGCTGCTAATGTGCTCTCTGACTCTGTATGACATGCAGTTATCTAGAAAAATGGGTAAAAGAATCTTAGCTCACAGCGCTAGCAGCACTAGCCTCACATTTGTACGTACTGCGGTTCATTTTCATAAAGTCACAGAACTCAGGCTTCCGGATGGCTGCCAATTCTGTTTTAGCTAATATACTTTGTGCGTTTTTGCCTTACACACAGTGTTAGAAGACAGATATGAAAGTCATATCTAAGTGAGCAGATTTCAGGCAGGTCTGTGATGCTTTAGACATGCACAGTGCTAATCAGTCATAAGGTAATAAGCTTCCATTGTTTTCTAGCTAATTTAGCCTCATAGCTACAGCGCAGAACTAAAAAAGGCAGGACACCAAAGACGTCTTTGCTGATTGGCTGCGATACATTGGCCGCTAACGTAGTTTAGCGAAAACTGGCAAAACTCAGGAAACCAACGCAAAGCTTTATGAATGCAGAGATTTGAATAGTGGCTCCCAGGTGGTATTTGGAGTGTTAGCATGCCAGATGCCAGGGCATCTCTGCGGACCCCCTCTGCCCTCCCGGCTTGGGGCAACAGGTGGCAGAAACCTGATCAGAGGGGGCAGAATCAGAGGGCACCTTTCACAAGAGACCGGGCATACTGCCCAACAGTCCAGCACAGGGCCAGCGCACTGCCAGCCTGTGCATGTGCAGTATGAGTATGAGTGAGTTTCTGTGTGTTGGGGAGTAGGATTAGCAGGGGGGTGAGGCGTGTGTGTGTGTGTGTGAGAGAGAGAGAGAAAGAAAGAAAGAGAGAAAAAGAGACAGAGAGAAGGAAGGAAAGAGAGAAAGCTCTTTGGCACCAGTTATCCTCAGTCCAAACGGGAAACATAAGGTTGAGTCCCACAATAACAGTGTCCCGAGGGGGAATCCACAATAGCAGCCCGCTGCCTGCAGTCAACAATGCTTTCAAGGCCTCTCATTGGGAGAGCTCAATGGAGCAGACCCACCCAGCGCCGCTTCCCCACACACAACAAAACACAACACACACAACCTCAGCTACGCCCATACATATTCATACACCTTTAGTGCCGTTGCCTTATATAAATGACAATATGGCCTCTTCACCGAGTGAGTGCGAGTCCCCGTTCACTCTGGACTAACAAAGACATTTACCAGCTGACAAATGTCCAACTTTTCCACTGTAGCAATAGTCTTGTAAAAGGTATTATTTCCTCATTTCCATTCAAGTGCATGATGCCAAAGCTCCCTTTCACACAAAGCTGTTGCTAAAATCAATGAAAAAAAGTCTAGCTAACCTCAATGAAGCCTGCCACATAAGAACCCAGCCAATGCTACGCGCTCCACAGCAAGAAATGGAGGAAATGTGCATGTAAGCAAGCAATTTTATCTGTATAGAAACAAACGTGGAGCCAAATGCTGTTGTTCAGGGTCTGCTTGATCAGGATATAAAATCTAAATAATATAACTGTAATAAATAATAAATGTAATTGATAAAAAGCTAATAATGGCTGATATAATTACTGTATTCCATTACAGCTACAGTAATTACATGTATATTATGAATACTAGGAAGATTAAATTCAAGACATACATTCCCCTTTTGGTGAAATTTGCTATCGTGAATGATAATATTTATGATATATGTAAATTTGAGGAGTTAGACTGTACCACTCCAACATAAATTAGTAGTATAAGGGTGCACTGCTAATGTTAGTATAGTGAAAATCACTATATCTATATATATATACAGATATATATCATCAACAAAAAAACCTCTTTGAGAGGCCAAAAATAAAAGGTCTTAATTTTCCATGTAAGTCAAAGGAACCAGATTTTTTTTTACGATATATATATATATATATATATATATATATATATATATATATATATATATATATATATATATATATATATATATATATATATATATATATATAAAATATTTCATAATATATTGATTTGTAACCTCCATATCATGATAAGTATGACCAGGTTGTTGCCAATACACGGTCCCAGTATTTTAGTAAGTATTTTATGTTTATGGGCAGAACTACGATCGATTTGCAGCGTCTTCCTGAAGTAATCTAAATCAGGAACATACTGAAGCGTGCTGACATTAATTAAGAAGAATAACACAGATCAGAGGAATAGAACAAAGTCTACCAGGTTGCCTATTTGACTGGGTACAAAATAAAACGAATGGATTTATAAAGAAAAAGGTTTGTGTTTTGACTTTGGTAGGCCATTGAGAGTTAGTGGTGAGCACTAAAACCCCATTTTATCCTTATTGTGACAAATGACACACATCTCTGGGCATATGATGGATATTGTCAGCACATGCAGAACCCTGACTGAGCTCATGTTTCATTACAAAGACCACATAATTAGTCCTGTTTAATTGGCTCAATGCAGGAGACTGAAAACCAGTGTATAATCATCATATTCATTTTGAAAGTAGATTTTTAATCTTGATCTGCTGGAGGATTTTTGTCTGTTATAACTTATCAAAAACTTAATATCATGATACGTAGAGTACAAAAACCTTGTTTTAAGTATCATATCATATCATATGATAATTGTGTTTGTCATATCGGCCAGTCAAAAACTTTTAAAAGTGAAATCTTTTTAGCTATAAAAGAATAATTCAGGCAAACAAGCGTATGTTGATAACAATGAATGAAAATGGTTAGTCAGCACTCAACACTATCCAAATTACAATTGCTAATTACGCCTTGTGTTATGGTCAGAGATGGAAATGGTCTGAAACCAAAATTTAGTTAGGACGGAACAGAGTTTTGGCTCCGATTTGGAAATATAGGAAGTTGTTTTCACAGGGAAACCCATGTGGTTGTTGTGAACTAAACCTGTATGAACTGAAGCAAATCCCAAATTAAACTTACAACCTGTCAAGCCAGTGAAAAGTGTGGAGCAGAAACATCCAAATGTATAAAAGCTTATTTAGTATTTTGTTAAAATAAAAATAGCTTTAACATACATTTGATGCAGAGTGCTTGTATGGATGTAAGCATGCCAGTAAAACCTGGTACATATGGTAAAGCTACTCTTTTAACTGAGACTCAATATCATCGCTGTCGTTTACATTGTGTGAATGAATGTCATGAAGAATGGACCAATAGAAATGCCCCAAAATTGCTTGAAAATAATATTCAGGTTCCATTGACTTACATTAAATTAAAAGACAGTTTTCGTCCTCTCCTGTAAAGCTGCAATTTGGAAGATATTGGTTTTCATTGGATATCGAATATCGGGATATTATGTTTGGTGATACTGTATCGATTCTCAAAAACAAAGTATCGATACACAGATACAAATTTTTGGCAGACAGTGAATCATTGTGTGTGTATTTAAACCTCTGATCACTAGATGGCAGTGTTGTAATCCATTTTCAGCTCCACTCCAACATTAACAAGCAGCACAAGGGCGCAATGCTATTGTAAGTATTGGCAAACCTGTTTATACAGTGGTGTGTTTTAATAGAAGGATTTGAAAAATCACAATATATCACATTGCTTGCAATATAGCAGTATATCGCGATATATTGAATCGTGACTGCTATATCATGATATGTATTGTATCGCCAGGTTCTTGCCAATACACAGCCCTACTCGATGTACACTGCACACATCACCTGAATTCCTTGTTAATGCAGTTATTGTGTTGCTAGGCAATATAGCCTCCTATTAATGAACTAGATTGCATAGCAGCAGAAGTTCAATGTATTATTGCTAATAATAAATCTAAGTGTTTACTTAAACTTGGTGTACTTCCATTCATATCATACTGTATTATGCAGCCATATTATAAAAGCAATAAAGCACTCAGGGCTGTGCATTACAGCGACTATACTACAGTGAAGGAGCGTTGCTGATGTGAAGCGAAGCCTCAGCGCTTCAGTTAAAACCTTATACCGGATTCCGAAACGAACAGGAGACCAATGAAGCTGTGCTAAGCCTTTGACACTGCCGGACAGACAGACAGACCCCGCCATCCGCCCCCTCCGATGAGTACGTCTGGCCTCCAGCCATGCTTTAAACTGATCTGTGCGCGGGGCTGGTTTACTAATGTTTACTTTTTCCACTGCAACGTTACTTGTTCCATTAAAAATCCCTGTGATGAAGCAGTGGGGAATCGCCATAAATCTTCGAAGCCGTGGAAAAATACTAATAACGGGGGCTTATCTGAGGGCCCTGTAAGCGAACACGAGCCATATCGGGCCCCTATCTGATTGTAGCGAGAAGAATGGGAAGCGGGAAGTGTTTCTCTCACCCCACGCTTTCCCGATGAAAATGTTTATTTGTCTAAAAAGATCTACAAACAATCACTTCTCCCGACAGGAGCGAGAGATTTCCAGCCAGGGGGAGATTTAATTAGCAAAATCTCGTTAGGTTTAACAAAATTAAGCGTAAAACAATCCTCGGCAGGGCGCAGGGCTCGGGGAGAGTGAGAGAGAGAGGGAGAGAGAGAGAGAGGGAGAGAGGGAGGGAGAGAGAAAGAGGGAGGGAGAATCAGGGGGTGGCGGGCGCTGAGCGAGCGATTAGAGCCGAGAGGATATTGAGACAGTCGCTTGTCGAGCGTGCGGAGGGAAGGGAGGTGGGGGGATAGGGAGGAAAAGGGGGGGGGATGGCTCCCAACACCCAGCTGCTTTCACACTCAATTAAAGAGCCTTGCCTGTCTTTTACCCCCTTTAAAAAGCTGAGAGTTAACCTTGCTTCATTCTGCCATCGCTGCACACTCACACATCCCCCCCGCCCCCTCCAACCTTGCCCTCTCTCGCTCATCCGCAGCACAGGCAATTGCATCCCGAGCCGCCGAACCATTAAAAGGCACCAAATTGTGTTTTTGAACGAATTTGCATTCTATAAGGACTCGCCCCCCCCCCCAAAAAAAAGGGAAAAAAAGGAAAAAAGAGAGAGAGAGAAAAAAGTGCTATTAAACTGAGGAAATAAACGCTTAAGCAACGCAGCTGGAGTGATTGGAAAAGAACAGCAAGCGCTCCAACTGAAATTCGCCGTTCATCTATCAAGGCCCAATTGCTACTAAAGCAGCAAGGAAGAGCTGGAGGAGAGATATCATAATGGCAGGATCGTTGCTTTCTGCCACGTTCCATAATCTCAGCATGGAGGCCTCAAAAGTCATCCAGCTCACTCACAATGCCATCAACACGTCTGAGACGAATGTGGTGGCAAGTCAGACTCTGTAGAATTCCTTGAACCAAACAAATAAGCGAGTGATTCTCCATTTACTGACTATAATCAGCTCCATTTGCACAGCATTTTTAAAACCATCAACTCTTTTAGTCTGTAAGTAACAAATAAAGATCAAATGTTTAATTAGAGGTCAGTAAGGTCCAGTTAGTAGAGATTTCCTCAGGCCAAGGTCCGGACCATCATCATTTCTAACGTGTGTTATGATTCAGTGGTGTATCCTGTTTACTGAAGTAGTCTAGTATCAGCTTCTTATATCATCAGCTACTGAAACACCAACACACCACACAAACCGTTCAGTATATGTCAGTATATTTACTGTTTAAATGCTGAACTGAAACAAGGGCTACATTTAAAAAACTGAATGCTTTTGAAAAAAAAGTGTATCTTAAAGTGTTTATTTATAGAGAAAGTAAATAAAACGTGTCTTCTTGTTAACTCAGCTTCACAGATTGACATGTTGGTTGTACAGAGCGGTATTCTCCAAAACTAGACGAGCAGGTCCATTCCAGAACCGTTCCTGTTAAACACTCAGTTCTCTCTGTTCACTTTTCTGTTTTTAGAGCTCGTTATTCTTTCTGACTCGCTTTAGTCTCCGGCTGCTGCTCCTCGCTTAATACCTCGCCTGTGTGCGTGCAGCACGCCCCAATCTGCACAGATCTGATTGGCTGAGGAGCCTTTGGTGATCTTACAGCGCACGTGACTGGTCTCTGAGTTCACTGCGCTGTAAAGCCTGTATACCGTGAAGACAAGAAAAGCTCCACCGCTTAAAATAAACACAGTCTAAATTAAATCATTCTCGATAGATTATCAGTTTGCGTCCACATTGGACAACGTCTGGGTCCAGATCCGGACCGCGGTCCACCTATTAGTGACCCCTGTCCTAACGGTTAAAACCAGATACTGAGTTTTGATTAAGCGGACATTTGCGGTTATGTCAGTAGTAAAGAAATAGTTTACACTAATGCTATAACTAATTATGCAAGCACAATAATATCAATTTCAACACATAATTGCTTAAAAGAAACATAACACTTAGTGTATTCATACTGTTTTATAAATGCAAGGTGATATATGGCATTTATAACACCTTATAATGCCAGGCATAACGTATACATGTAGAAATACCTACAACTAATTATAATTATATGTGCATAATACCTTATAAAACAAGAGCATATGACTCGTTAATGGCAGATTTTAAAATACATTATAAAATCTGTTCATAACAACACTGGAAGCTTGAATGTTGGAATACATTATCTATGGCTTTAAACAAGCTTTGCTCAAAGCTTTTAAAAATCCTGTATTTGGCAACATATTCCCATCGTATGTGCTGTTAATATCAGTTAATATCTCTCACTTCACTTAAAGCCTGTACAGACTGCTTATAATGCTTTATGAGGATTAATGTACTGAAATGAAAGAATTTAAACAACAAAAACAAACTCACCTCACTTAAAGTCTCTAATGGCCTGACATAAAACTCTATAAAGTGTCATAATGCAGATATCTAATGGGCAGATATCATATGAAGTCAGATACTTTTCCTTTATTAAGTATTATGCATGTCATTATAACTAGTTAAGATACATTATTACAGCATATAACAGGTATTATACGGTGTTACGTATGCAATATAATGTTTCATGAATGTATTTATAATGCATTATGTGTTCCCAAAAGAATTATCATTGGACATGTTTAGATCAATATATCTTGCAAATATTTGAATATTGTCGCTGTATAATGAAAAACAGGTATCGCCAAAAAAGCAACTTTACAGGAGAGGCCAAAAACTGTCTTCACGTTCAATGGAAGTCAATGGAACCAGAATTTTTTCCAAGCTATTTTGGAGCATTTCTATTGGTCCATTCATCATGAAATTTCATCAGAATGTAAATGGCAGCTGACGAAGTTAAATAATGTAGAAAAATAGAAATCAACAAAAATTGAGATACATGTTTTTCATTGGACAGCAATGAAATATATTATATATACTACGCTAGAAAAGCATTTTATACACTTTACTTCATCTATAGCCCTATAAAAATAAATAATACGCTCCTCTGTAGTGCTAATCCAACCAAACATTGTCCCAATTTCAGCATTCATCTGCAAACACTGACATTCTCACTAACAACGCATGAAAATGGAAAACCAACAATATACAACAATACACATCAGCATGTCTTTTCAAGCTGCTCTTTTAACTGAAAGCAAGGTTTCCTCAAAAGAAGTTAATCAGAAGACTGTAAAGATAGAGGTTGTACTCAGCATAATGGAACAGTCATGTGCAAAGGTTTGGGTGCGCCTCTAGTTCACTCACATCTGCAAATACTAGAGCACAGTTACTGTTTATTTGCTCAGTGTAGTATATATTTTTAAAAAACAGGGTTAAAAGAACTGTGGCACATTTCATACTGCATGACTATTTTTTTCCAATATGATGCAACCGTGCAGTAAAATCTGGTTAAATGTTATCCCAGTCTCGAGGATGTGCTACCTTAGTTTAACATCCTTTTAATCAATAAAACAGAAGTTTGTGCACATGGACCTGCAACCTGCATATAACTGTAATGAAAGCAAGAACATGTAGAGCTTTAAACAGTAGCTTGTACTTGATTCTGCATCAAATAAGCAGCTGGCAAGACTATGAGACTATGACTTTGATGCTACAGGACAGAGAAACCGCGATACTGGATGCAAACTCATTTACTATGTGGTTAAAATCTTAAATAAATCTGGCTCCAAGTGCTACAATACAGATTTTCTCCAGCATCTGATAGCACTGTGCAAGCAGCCTCTGCTCTATATGACAACAGAAGAAATAAATAGGAGAAAAAAAAAATCACAGCACAAACTCACAGATATTTTGTTCTCAGCATTAGAGCATTTAAGGGTTCCAGTCAGCTCCACCCGATACACTGCGGTCCTCTTTCTGATGGTCTGCAACACAACAAAGGAATGCAGGTATTAAATAAACTGGGGACAGGAGAATATGGCAACTGTAATCATCCAAAGAACAGTTGAATCAACATTAGGACTGTGTATTGGCAAGGTCACAGCGGTCACGATTCAATATATTACGATATATTGTACTGCAAGCAGAGTGATATATTGTGATTTTTCAAATCCTACTAAAAAATTCTAAAAAAACACAGTATCGATACAGTATCACCAAACATAGTATCCCGATATTCGATATTTTGATATTTTCTTACACCCCTAATCAACACTAACACTAACTTTGGTACCACTAAAGGAAATAATATTGGCATTCAACTATTCCTTCAAACTCTATATGCCGTATGACTTAATTTAGGCTTAGCTTAGACTACAAAACTTAGTTTGGCTTTAGTTATTGGGTGATAACTTAAATAATTAATTTTTTGAATTATTATTGAAATGGGCCCAGGGGTCCAGAAGTCAAGTCCCATGGTCATCAACAACAGATCATGATTTTGTTGCTGTACTGACGGGTTTGTTGCGATGGCTAATGTCACTAATGACGTGGACCTGCTACTAGATAATAACAGAATAATGAGTTTAATCCACACTGATTGCGAGATGAGCATTTTAACTATTTTAAACGGTGCTAAATGATCCAGGTTGGGACAATAAGGGTGGGACACCCCATTTACGCTCTGTGATTACCCACGGGCTACTGACCCGACTAAGAAATAAAGGAACGGAGTGTGTGTGTGTGTGAGGTCTGTTCACAAGACCTCAATGGAGGCTGTGTGTGTGTGAGGCAAAGAGGGGGACACAGAGATGGGCTGGGAATGGCAGAATGCCGACTACAGCGCCCCCCACTTCCCCCCACCCTCCTCTTTGGGTCAGTGGAGCTGGGAGGTTCATGGAGAACCTTCCTCGGGTTTCTTCCAAACTACAAAGAAAACATTTTAGCGCCGGCTAATCCCTCCTGCAGCCTCTCCAAGCTACAGAGCCCCCGGACCCCACTGGCCGACCGCACCCCCAGACCACCTCCCTTTCTTCCCCCCCGAGAAATCGTCAGGCTTCCTGTTGACGTCAAAGTGAATTAAGGCTCGGAGCGCGCAGCGGCTCCCCCCCGGGGCCGGAGGGCTAATCGCGCTGTTCCTCGCTAACCTCAGAGGAAGCATTAGCATTCCTGCTGCAGCGCTCTACCACATCTGCCCACACAGCCAGCCAGCCAGAGTCCAGCCGGGCCCCTGCGCAAACACGCTGGCCCTTAATACACACACACACACACACACACACACACACACACGCACACACACATACATACACTTATCTGAGAGGAGACCCGCACCTTCAAACACACACACACATACATACATACATACATACATGATTTAGGGGTTCGGGAGGTTCAGCAGCATAAAACAATCCATGGATTTGTGGATTTGATCATTTTGAATGTGCTGCTGGGTGCTATTAATATATTTCTACACCACATATAATATTTATCAAGTGTCTTACAGTCTCAGATAATATTAAGCTTTCTGTTAACAGTGTTAACAAACCCGATTGAGTGCTGCTAATATCGCTGAATAAACACCACACAGTAAGTTATGCAGTACTGCAACGTTAACCACACAGAAACTGATTCTGAGGAAAGAAATCAATTTGTTTATTAATTTATTTAACTATTTAGATTTTTAAAGCTCCCAGAAAGTAATACACGACTTTTGCTATACCCTCCTCATTCAAGATTCAAGAGTTTTATTGTCATATGCACAGCAGAACAGACATTTATATAATTTATATATAAATTATATAAAGTATAATAAGTTGAAGTAAATAAAAGTATTTTTATAGTTAAAGAATAAAAAATAAAAGTTACGTGTGCATTCTAAACGTCCATCATACCAGACATCACCCCCCCCTATTGTAGCTCTACAGAAGCCAGTATATCACAACACTCACTTCTACAGAACTGTCTTAGTACTGGATGATCATTTTAATAAGGCGTTTTCTTTTTTTTTATCTTGTTATAAACAAAAACAAACATGGCAGCTGGCGAGATAGACGCTCAACGCCTCGAAGATCAAACCAAACACTGTTTCTGAATCATCCTGTGTTTATTTCAGACAGATTTTGTATGTGTCCTTCAAGAAGGTCCCTTTTGTGAAGGATAAAAAAAGGAAATAGTTGATACTTATTTCTATGTACACAAGAAAAGTTTAATGGCCAGTAATCTGGATGTTTGGACTAAATGATGCTTTGATTAGTATACCAGATGTCTGCAAAACAGATACAGAAGACAGACACTCAGGATTTGTGTTTATTTTGTTGAAAGGAGGAGTGAATGTGTATTTAGGAGTGACAGTAGATGATGATCTTTGAATGTGAGGTTTATGTTTTTTAGTGACTTTCATTGTCTGGTAGTCTCAACATTAGAATTAGCTTTAGAATTATAATTATATTTAAAATTAAGATGATTCTAATGTAATTCTGAAAGATCAACATACTTAATATTGTTCATTATAATTATTATTTATTGAAAAATTAACATATTTATTATCTGAGAGATTACTCAGACCCAAGCCAAACATTTCCATGTTATTCAAGATTTCAAGATTCATGAGTTTTATTGTCATATGCACAGCAGAACAGACAGTTACACTGTACAATGAAATTCTTACTTTGCTGTTCCTTCACTCACCAGTAGATAAGTTGAAGTAAATAAATGTATTTTTTTTTAGTTAAAAAATAAAAGTTATTTCTGTTTGCAGCACTAAGCTAGTGTATACAATGTATGTAATATGTGTAATATATATGAAATATAAATATATGTAATATAAATACATGTAATATAAATTACACATAAATTTATAGAATATGCAGTACAGCTTATGGAATGCTTTCAACCATTCGTTCTTTACATTTAGTAAAATAAATCAACATAAATGTGTATATCAAAAGAACTGAAACTAAAACACAATGGTAGAATGTGACACTAACAATAGTATATGCAATAGGGTTATACAATACAAAAGTCAGAAACCACCATCCATTTACTATTTGATTCCCCGTCAAAATTCCAAAAAGCATAAGTTAAATTTTCAGCATCACAGCCTCTGATCAGTCACTCATGGCGCTAACCACTGAAAACATATTTAACAGAACATAACAGTCTAATGCATATATTATCACATATACTATCAGTGTTTAATGTGTTCACCCTTTCCCTTCATTATTACAGCTTCTATTCCTTTTATAGAAATCTGCAGGAACAGTTCCTCACACCTCCAAAACGCAGTCATCTCACAATTCTAGCAATCCCAAACACATCCAGTGATGTTGAGGTCTGGACTCTGGCCTGGTCAGTCCATTGCTCTGAGAACGCCGCGGTTGCATTTTTTGATTTGCAGATTTCCTCCTTCTCCTTTTTCTCAGTAATAGTTTGGTTTAACATCCTTTGAGACCCATAGCGTTGAGCTGCCTTTGCAGTGGAAGATGGACAGAAACACCAGTGAAGTTCAGTGCATCTGATGGGGACAGTTTTGCTGGTCTACCAGTGGCTTGCACAGTCATCACTGGTCCAATTTTTATATCAGTCAATCATTTTCTGATCTCCAGTTTTTAAAAAAAATCCCTTTTTCATTAATTTCCCTTTGACTTTCTCCTTCCTTGTGAAAGTGGATAAGCTCAGAGCTCAGAAGAAGCTCTTGCACTTGCAGCAGTCGAGGCTAAGTGGTTAAAGCCATGAGTGACTGATCAGAGGGTTATGGGTTCAATACCTGGGTCCGCTAAGTTGCCCTTGTTTGGCTCTTGAGCAAGACACCTCTGTGTGCTATATTATGCCTGAGCCCAGCTTTCCAGGAATCATCAGAATTTCACTGTACCCTATAAAATGTAAGTAAAATTGTCGAAAATGTGCTTGATGGCCATTTTGATTGAACATTAAATAAATTAAGGTGAAATTTTGTAGAGGATACATGAGCCAGCACCACCTAAAAGCCACAACCGAGCAGCAAACAATGCTCCGCACAATAAAAGAGCGTAACGATTGTGACGGACCATATTTGTTTTTATGGCGCAATTATGTGTGCATTTTGATGAGCTGACTATTTATTTATTTAATTATTCATTTATTATTTATTTATTTATTTATTAAATCACCCCATTATTGCTCAGCCCCTACCAGGCACATCCAGCGTACCATGCAGAACAGTCTGCCCCCTACGCTCAACACAAACACAGCAGAGGTGTGTTTTACTCTCTACCCCTCATTAAAAAGCCACACTGGGAGGTTTGGGCTCAACCCAACATGCACTACCACCAATACCTGCACACAGTTATGCATTGCACTGAGAAAAAGAAGATTAGTGAGTTTCCCCGTCCTACCATTCAAATATACAGAGAAAGCAGAGTTATGTGGTTCCCCTACTTCTCTAGAACACAAAGAGACCCACATTTTTCAAGCACACACTCCTGGCCTCCCTCTGTCTTCGTCCAGTTCTCTCCCCTTCCAGGAATTCTCCCCAATTTGCACTGAAGCCCAGGGGTGCGCAAAGTCTCTGCTATTTGCCAGAATTTCAGGAATTCTTCATTAAGTCGATCAGTGGGAGGACAAGACACTCCATCCATTTGCATTTCCCCTCCACACAGTTCATTTTCAGAGAAACATCCTTTAAAAATATTAACCGGTGGGCTTTACTTAGTGACTGGGAATATGTTCATATTACAATATGTTCATATTCACAATTTGCCTAATAAGACACTGTAACTCACTTCTTGGCAAAATATCCTCAATTTACCTTCATTTGTGTTGTTAATTATATGAAATAATATTTTTTTTGTTATTACCATGTGGGTAAATACCTAAATTAAATTAGTAACACATGCTTTAAATGTATGTTCTTAATGTAATGTTATAAAGTTATGTTATACCTACATACCTAAATGTGTATAAATTTGTGTTTTTAATTTTAAGTAGTATTTATTTTATATGTTTGTGAACGACTGCTTGGATAGATGATTGTTGCGCTTAGGCTTATGTTAGCCTGTTTCAATTCATTACAGCATCACACTGGGACGGCAAATGCTATCTCACTGGGTCGAAGGGGATTTTAACAACAGTCTGTAAAGCTTGTCCAACTGCTGCCATATAGAAACTCTACATTCAGTTTCCATCTTAAAGAATGTTATAGACCACAGACGTACCACGTGCCACCAAGCCCCTGTTATTACAGCAGGACCTTACACAAAAAATGCTTAAGTGACCGGAAGCATATGGTCCTGAGGAGGTTTAGCTCTGCCACTCGCCGCCCCCAGCTTTTCTAGTGGTGAGTCAGCAGGTTTGTTTATTTACTTGCTTTATTAAAATAGTCCACAGTTGGTTAAAATGATGAGCGCTGCACTAGCTACATTATTGCGGGTACTTCGGATATTAGCATTGGGGTTTGCTGCAAGGAGGTGCTGATGTAGTAGCCTACTGTTGTGAGCCGTGGGTGTGTTGTGCGTTTGGCTGCCTGCAAAGTTTAAGTAATGCAGATTTTATAGAACGCTCTATTCTTTAGTGTTTTGGGAATTTCTGTATTATGGTAGCGTTCACAATGGCTTAAACCAAAATGCCCACCCATTTGAACAGCTCTGGTGATGGTCCTGTGTGGCCATAGCACAAATAGAGTAATTATGTTGATACTCAAGTAAGCAACAGGGATGCCCAGAAATTTTGGCAACCAAAAACTAAAGGTCTCAAAACCTAGTGAGTGTGTAAGTAGGCTGTCTAGGTAGGCAGCGATTTAAGTAGCAGCGTTCTCTCCTCATCTCTCCTCATAAAACAGATTACTGAGACGCTGTAGTTAGAGAGAGACTGTGTCACGGCTTGTTCCCGTCCACTGCAGGACGCGACCGGTGGTTTAGCTGGTTGATAAGTTACCGGCCGGCATCCAAAACAATAGCCCTAGGCTTAAAAATCAGCTAGCATATATGCTAATGACAGTATAAAACTACTAAATGGTTGGAGACTCGTTACAAAGTTGATGATAAAATACTGTTTTGTGTGATTATGTGACAAGAAACACATTAAACTACCAGAGAGAATCGAAAAATTGGGACAGCCTACATGTCGGGAGCGCATACTATGACGTAAAATGATGTCTATGTAGGCAGCTCACTAGGTTTTGAGATCCAAAAGAGGACTTAAATAGAAGAATGATAAAAGAAAAAGTGTCCAAATACTTACAGATTATTTTAATAATTAAATGAGAATGGCAGTTTGCTGGTCAGCACAGACGTGATCAATCAGTTTCAAGCTGCAGTACATCAACAAAAATAAAATACTGGCCATGAGAACTTTTTCACTGTTTCTATGAGGAACATTGCACAAGCAATATGTAATCAATGCTCACACCAAATATAAAAGGGTAGAGCGTCTAGTTTGATTTCATTTGGAATTACAGAAGTAGAGAAAAAGAAAAGTCCGCACTAGCACAATAATAACAATAACAACATCGCCAAATATCATACTGTAGAATACGATGGAGGAACTATATTGCCTCAAATGAATGCTCTTTTACTGAACAAAGAAGCAGGGCTGAACTGCCATGTAGGCAGGCAGGTCACTTCTAGCCATGTATCTTCATTTCACAGTAGACACCTATTCTACTACCCAACAGCCTCACACAATAAAGCAGACGCTACAAGTGATATGTTATACGCCAACAACAATAGCCAGAATAGGGGGAACAGTAGCTTATCACCAAGAGAGCTGTGCCTCCCGAGAGCCTTGTAGCATGGCCACACTATCTGTGCTTGAACATGCAGTTGGCAGGAAGACACAATATAACAAAAAATGATGGAATGTATAGCCTTGGGTGACCAACTGTTGTCTGTTGCCCAGGATGTTGGATTGTGTTGTGCATACTATAGCCCATATACTGTAATAATTTGGTTACAGCTTTTCAGTGTCCTGAATTTTGTTTCTGGTTTCAACCAAATATTTTCATATTTGGGTTGCACTAGTAACAAAAGCTATATAGGCTGACAGTATTTGGCCACTGACTGAATGAAAGTACATGCCAAAATTAATTATTTTCTTTTTCTCCCCATACTCATGACAACTTTGTGAGCAAAACATTAAGGAACATTATGTAATAATGTAGAAATCAGAATTAAGGAACAATGCCAGTTTTCCAACCACATCTATCTCTTTGCCACACATCACGGTCGTTACACACTGCTTGAGCTACCAAATCCACAAATCTCTGCTTTGGCCATACCAAGGCACGGACTGGCGGACACAGTCACTGCCCACAATGCCTTGCCAACAATAGCCCCCCAGCTGTTCAAAGGCTGCGATAACAACAATTGTTGCCAGGGTTTTGAGCTTCTCGTTACCACGACAACAGAATCATAAGTGAGTCTCTACTAATAAAATGAGTTAGAATTAAAATAGTAAAATCACAAAACTATAATATGAAGGTAACTTGTAGGCCGCTGTGGGATGCTTGTTTTATTGATTGCCTGCAAACTTTTATTGGAAAACAGCTAAAATAATTTCACACTAGCTCAAATAGTTTAAAGAGTGGAAACATTTGCTGAGCTGTTAAAACCTCTTGCTAACACTAGGGGGGTCAAAACTGACCATTCGGCCACTTTTAGAAGTGCAGCATTATTCATAAGACTACTGTTATCTATTATCTATTGGTAATCCAACAATTTACCCAGAACTGGGACCATTTATTAAGTAATCAGAATTTTATAAAAGGCCCAACAATGAAAATTAGCTTAGTGGAACACTAACAAACTATACAGCCTTTAAAAGATTACCAAAATCTTTACTGGAAGATATAAACCAGTTTGTCCACCATTATCCATTTTTTTGTTGTGGGGTAATGTAAAATATCTGTTACTGTGATATAAATTACCAACAAATCTTTTAAAGTAAACTTCAATCAACAGTTATTTTAACTGAAGTACTCAGCTCATTTGAGTTATCCAGACAGTGCTAATCGCCTGTAGCAGCTACATAATGCTAGAAGTCTCAAATAATGCCAATGATAATTACTTAGGATCACTGAAGACCATCAATAGCTCTTATAAAGACACCAATGCAAAGGCCTAATTGTATCTTAGTGTTAAGAATGTCTAAGAAACCCACAGTCTTTAAGGTGGGCAAACTTTGTGGAAGAAAAGCAAGGCACAATCGGGCCAGTTTAAAGGAAGGATAGCAGAATTCCTGGGAATTAGGGAGGGATTTAGAGCACAATGGCAGGTATTCCCACTAGTGTAACTGGACCCTAGTTGGCGTCATGAAGGGTTTAAACTTCACATTAAAGCAGGCAGCAGCTGACACATGCAGCTGCGCTAGACACAACACGGGGCAAATGAACCAAAACACACTCGCTCCCACACACACAAGCAGCAAATGGTGTACGTGTAACGTGTATGTATGCTATCCACTAATAAAACTTGGTGTTATTGAGTGCTACTCTGCAAAACTGCTTAAATTGACAGGTGGTGGTCTCCTCCAGTCCAGAAAACTCTGGAAATCCAAACAGGAAAAGGACTTCACTGCTAAAAATATCTCGCGGCAAAGTGATGAGTCAGGTGGAACCGAGCTCTTGTCCGAAACAAATCCTTTTATATCTCTTAAATAGAACACTGCTTCACCGTGTCGGTTTTATTTTCCCTAGATGTTGGGCGAACATTCACAAGGAAAAAAAGGATAAAGAGTTCCCGCTTTTCTTCTACATCACAAAAACACGTGGGAACATTGTATCTCTGTCTCAGTGTCTTAGGCAGTGCAATCTACTTGAACGTTGCGGTCATTAGTATGATAACACCACTATCATTACCATTACCAGCATTCTATTACTGCCATTAGCCACTCCAGGCCCTGTTTACTAGGTGCAGCGAGCACTGAAGTCTTGTAGGATAATAGGAACAGAAGATGGTGCTGCTGTGGGTTTCCTTTGTGCCCAGTCTGCTGAGACTGAAGCCGGATGCCACGAAGACCATCTCTCTTGTGTCTAATCCCCAGCACACAGCTCATATGCTCTTTCACTTCTCTGGGCCAGCGGAGCGTCCTGGCACTCATCCAGGCCCAGTCTCCCGTCTCTCCGAGCCCAGACGGCCTCGGAGGCCTGCTTCTCTCCAGCTTCCTGTCCTGGGACTGCAGGAATGAGAGCCGTCACCAGGGAGTGAGCCATGGAGCTTTCATCAGGCTTTTCTCGGCTCCAGCGGCGTGTCTGACACACATCTACACTCTCACTCAGGGACGCGCCGATACCACTCCGTCAATCCTGATACAGGTTCTGGGATCTGAGTATCAGTTGATACTGAGTATTGATTAAATACCAGTGCTCTGTTAATGAACTCATGTATCGTGATAGTAAAGTACCTAAATATATATACACACAACAGAGACTAGTGTACTGTAGCAGAGACCTTGCAGCGAAATTCATTTCAGGATTACGCTATTTTTAAATTTTTTCACAATATATAATAATTAAGTCACTCCCCATTGATTTTTTATAGGCATCTATTTACCTATATCTATAATTTTTATTAGAAAATTGAAAAAAGATGTATATTATTTAATAAGGCACTGCAGGTTAAAACAAGCATTTAATATGTTATTATATGTTAATATGTCATGTTAATATATGTTATTATTTGTTTATATGTTATATTATTAATATGTCATGTAATGCAAAATTCTGTAGACCAGCCTTGTACGCCCCACACCCTCACCAGGGTTCTTTCACTATATGCACCCAGCATGCATTCTGCCAATACATCTCATCAGTAAAGCACTTTTTAAGATTTTAAAATATAAAATAAGAATCTAAATCATTTTTATGGTTATGGTACAACTATATTATTCCACTGTATATTATTCTATTATATTATTCTGGTTGTGCGTTGCAAATATTTCCTATAGAGAATGAATAGGATAGAAAAGTGCACGCCAATCTACTAAACGTTTGCTCAACCGACAGAGACTTTCGCATACACTGAATCAGGGCAGACCCCCGACCACGACTGCAGTGTTGGTTTGACCCACACTCGTCTGTTTGTCATTTTTTTCATCCCTCTTTTCTGCCCCCATAGAATTCCATCCATCTTCCAGTGCACCCAAACATTATGGTTTCATTAAACCTACAGCCACCACACTGCATGTACTCTCTCAGGGCAGGTCCCCAAACACACTGACCTGCACTCCTCTACTTATTCATCCCTCATTCTTCACACTGTTTGAGCTGCGCAACCATCCTGCGTATCCTTCAGGGAAATGCACTTTTCTAGTTTTCGCAATTTTCTGCCTAATGTTCTGCATGCCTGCAGTTTTTGAGATATGAACTCCGTTCCAACTCCAGATTGTTCGGTCTGATTGCGTGATTCAGGATTTTTGATTCGAGCAGATTTTCTAGGAAAATTTTCCCATAGAGAATGTATAGGATCGAAGGTATGTCTGTTAGACCAACAGACACCGTTTGACATACACCGACTCAGGGCAGACCCCCAACCATGACTGTAGTGTTGGTTTGAACCAGCACTTGTCTGTCTTTTTTTTATCCATCTTTTTTCCCCCATAGAGTCCCATTCATTCTCAAGCACACCCAAACATTATGGTTTCATTAATTTCAGAGCAGGTCCCCAAACACACTGACCTGCACTCCTCTACTTGTCGTTTATTTATCCCTCATTCTTCACACTGTTTAAGCTGTGTGCCAACCTGTGATACAGCTGTGTACAGCTTTTTAATCTGATGCACGGATTCCGGATAGCAGGTTTTTTTTTCCCCATAGAGAATGAATAGGATCTACACTCATGGCAGACTGTAGTGTTGGTTTGACCTGGACTCGTCTATTCGTTATATTTTTCTATCCCTCTTTTTTCCCCAAAATTCTTGAGCCCACCGAAACATTATGGTTTCATTTAACCTATTGCCACCGAACTGCATGTACTCACATAGGGCAGATCCCCAACCTCTAATCCATAGACATACTGACCCGCACTCCTCTATGTTGTTTATTCATTCCTAGTTCTATGATCTGCATAGGCGGTGCAACCATTCTGAAAATCACTTTTCTAGTTATTATTATGATTTTATTTTATTTGAATCATCTTGCTCTGGTAACAAACATCTTTTGCTGCATCAGCCTGTAGAAGAGCATGGCATGAGCTGAAGGGGGCAGGCTTAAGAGGACAGTGAGGAATTCCCCTGCAGTGTCTCAATTCATGTTAACCTTTCACCCTGTTTTTCCAAGCCTCGTTTCAGAGCAGGAAGTTAAAGGTTAACCCTTTCTCCGCCACTTAGGCCAGCTGTGGTTTTGGCTGCGGGAGCGAGGCATCTTCCGCGAAGGCTGAAAGCCGAGAGGCGAAGTGTGATCGACTGGATTGAATGTCTGTGACTGTTTATAAATACAACTCGAGTGTGGAGCCAGCACCATTTCAGCAACTCCTCCTCCTCACCTCACCACACCACACTGTCCCAGACTAAGATCGACCGAATGAAGAATATTTGTCCCAACTGTCCGAACTGCTAAAGAACTTGGATGGACTTTGAAAGAATTGAGCCAGGGTAGGGTCAGGTTGCGATTTCCCAGTTCTCACAGCCCACCTCCCACTTTTAACAGATTTCCCGATGCTTTGGATCGTCTCCTCATGACCTCCAGTAGCTTAAATATTCTGCATGCTGGGATGGGAGTATATGGTGCTAAGGTCCTCCTGGGCAAGCACAACACACTACACCAGTAAATGTCTCTGGGCAAGACTCCACAATTGTAAGTCACACTGGATAAGAGTGCAAAATTATCTTTTTCCATGTTTCATTCATATTTTCCATGCAGGCTGTTTCGTGTAAGCGCTGGTAGTCGCTTGAGGTTCCTAAGCCGAAATGCATTCAATAACGTTTTACTCAATAACCCACACTGACCCTCCATAAAGTTGTTTTAGTTCCTTAAACGTTCGGAAACTGTCCTGGTCCTACGCATTTACACTATCAGTCAAAAGTCTGGACACACCTACGCCTAATAGTAAAAATATTAGTGAATAATTATAAAGACATCAAAACTATAAAACAACACATATGGAATTATTCCTGGAGCAGAATTAAACATCTGGTTGTGTTTAAGGAATGTTTTGAGGGTCTTTTAGAAATGAGCTCATTTGCTCTGATGCAGGTTTACATACTTTGAACATTCTGACCAGCAGCTTCATGAGGAGCCACATGAGCTGCTTCTCTAACAGGACTGAAGAAGATAGTGTACATGCTGAGATCTTGTTCTGATAAACAGGTTTGGTGGGTTTATAGGTCTTTCAACACATTCAGATCAAAATATCTTTATTATTATTAAATAGATATATTCAGTTGGGTGTGTCCAAACTTTTGACTGGTAGTGTAGTTGCACGAAGGATGCTTGTAAGCACTGTTTTAATTTAATGCTGACATTTGGATAGAAACTCCCTACGTGGTTTAAGCTTCTATTTGCAGGAATGTTTATATGTTTATCTAAATTTCGCTTGTAAATATAATGAAACAAGTGCATGAAACAGAGACATTTATAAAAAGTCTCTGATGCAAAGCATGAGCATGTACCTCAAATGTCTTAGGGCGTACTCACACTAGGCTCTGTGATCCGGGCACGGTTCCCTGCCGAAGCACGGTTCGTCTGACTAGTGTGATCGCTCCGAACCGTGCCCGGGCCGCTTGAAGAGGTGGGCCAGGGCATGATTCGCTTGGACTTGGGCTCCGTTCGCTTCTAATGTAAGCGCTATCCGTGCCCGGGCCCACTTGGAGCCTTGTGTGATTGGTTCATTTTGCTGGAACTCAAACATGACGTCAGTGATGCGACGCTCATGTTAAACAATCATGAATTCCTTCGTGTTGTGATGACGCAAGCGTGCTCGGGCGCGAATTGATGAAGGCAGTGTGAGTGCCGGCCAGCGGGGAATAACCGGGCCCCAGCACGGAACGAGCAAACCGGGCCTAGTGTGAGTACGCTCTTAGAAAGCATGTTCTCAAAGCTCATCAAACTCAATTTCAAGCCAAGTCCACGAGCTGCTTCTCATCTAAAACCAAAGACGTGCAATGAGTCGACTCCTGTCTTCAAGTGCACTATGGTTGACTTGTTGACTAATGTCTAGTTCACACTATGCGATGTAGGCCTGGTTTTTCAGTCGCCGACTGTTTTTTGTAGATCGTCGACAAATCGGAGGCAAAACGGCAACCACTCAGCGCTTGCTCAATCGTGTAGTGTGAACGGCTGAAAGATGTTCGCTCACCAACTAATCGCAGACGCCCGTCAAACATCTAGCACGTTTATTATCTGGACCAGTAGGCGACTGTGAGTCAACAGCAGCGTCCAGCTACAGCCAATGAGATCACGTAGAGAGGGAACCGCATCAACGTTCACGCGATATCTCTGCGGCTGCGGGCGACACGTACGTTTACATTGATAAAATATTTACCTCCAACTCTCTCTGCAGAACAGACAGTCCCTGCTGGCCCCGTGCCTTTATCCATCTTCTCCTCCATATTCCTTCCTTTTTCTTTTTTCATTTCTTGCTGCAAATCAATGCAGTAACAACTTGTATTGCTTGTTTGTTGACGTCCATTTTGGAAATAAAGTATGGTCTATGTGTTATCGCTTGTTCTTACATACGTTTAGTTCTAACGAGAGTTTAGTTTTCGTGTGTTTTCTTGTGACGAAAAACATGTTTTTGGACAGCAGACAGAAGAGTCGGCGATTCTCCAGAGTGTAACCGGTGACCCTGTGTCCCGTGCCGATCAGTCATGTAGTGTGAACGGTACAAAGACCTTACCTCTCAAACAGTCGTGTAGTGTGAACCAGACATTAGAAGGGACGGTCCTGAACTCTACACCCAGCAAAAGAAAGAAAAAACAGGTGTAGGCCATTTCCAGTGGCACCAACACCTTCTAACCATTAACCCTCCCTTCTTGTCCAACTACACTGAAACAATTTGACCCAGGCTGACCACGAGGCCCCGCTGGCTCAGCTCAAGCTGGCTGGCCGGCGAAGTAGACCCTCGCTCTCTTTTCTCACTGACCGCGTGTCATCCTAGCCTGGCCGTGGCAAAGGGCCACTTCCACATTTACCCGAGCTCTGGGCCTGCAGCTGTTTATTTTTCACTTTTAGCCCCGAGCTGTCATCAGAGCCTTCTGAAGGGCAACATTATAAAGTTATACTCAAGAGCACAGGAATGCTTTCCAGGCTGTCATAGGCTTCGAATGCTCAGAGGTCGGTCAGATGATTCTCACATTCAACTATGTCAAGCCTGCTCTATTGCTTACTGCTGATCGGCCATTAATAAACACGCGGATTTGAAAACGATCAATTATTAACGCTCTTGAGAGCCTGAGAACCACATTCCCAACATGAAGGTGGCAAAGCAGGTTCCCTAAACAACTTTCCAAAGAGGGGTTCTAGGAGCAGTCCTCAGTGCCTCCCACGATTTGGCTCTATCTCACTGTGTTATATGTTTGGTGGAAAGAAAATGTGGACTGTCTGAGGGTCCCTGATGACCAATTTGAGAACCGCTGCTTTAAAGAATCTCATTTCTGTAAATTAAGTGTGTGGGCATGAAGATCCTTTTTAAGAGTATAAAGACCCAAAATTTGGAGCTTCACTTTTTTCCTGGAACCATGTGTCTAAGATCCATTTGCACTATAAAAAAAGAAAGTTTATCTGTTTTAGTTGTTTATGAAAAAAAGGGTTCAGGCTGCCCTTAAATTCAATTACACAACACGAATTTGTGCTTTATGCCAAGAAACGTATTATTTAGAGTTTATATAACTCAAAATCTTAAGACAGCATGGATACAAACTGTTTGAAATAAGTTCAGAGCACTCTGAAAGCTCTTAGAAACAAACATTGTTTGAGCAACGCCAGAAGAAAACAACTTCTGGTTCTCTCATGACGGCCAATAGAAATTAGTGTTTCCTAAAATCAATGTTCACGCCAGGAACCAATAACAGCCTTTATTTTAGAAGCAGTTTTAACTTTAACAGTTACAAAGGTTAGTGTTTGGGCAGCCTTTAAATTTGTAGTCTATTAAATTTTAAACACTAATGTGTTTTATGCCCAAAAACGTATATATTACGGTTCAAATAATATTATATTTAAAGGCAGTCCTTAAAATTAAAACCCCAACCCCAACAATGTAGCATGGCCATCACTGCACACACTCACTCTTACAAAAACAAGGTTCTTTGCACAATGCTATAGAAGAACCTGAGGAAAAGAAGGTTTCGTAAATGAGATATGTGAGTGTGTAACAGTGATGTAAAGATTCTAGATAGGAGTCTTTAATGTGTACAGTCCTGCTCCACACATTCAGAAGTCTTTTGAGCCTCAGAACATCAGACTGTTTAACTCAACCCAGCACAGTAAAACATAATCCTGTAACATGTTATACTCTATATCAGCTATCAGACACTGTTATACTCCAGACCCCTATATCCCTTATCAGACACTGTTATACTCCAGACCTCTATATCAGTTATCAGACACTGTTATACTCCAGACCTCTATATCAGTTATCAGACACTGTTATACTCCAGACCTCTATATCAGTTATCAGACACTGTTATACTCCAGACCTCTATATCAGTTATCAGACACTGTTATACTCCAGACCTCTATATCAGTCATCAGTTATACTCCAGACCCCTATATCCCTTATCAGACACTGTTATACTCCAGACCTCTATATCAGTCATCAGACACTGTTATTCTCCAGACCTCTATATCAGTTATCAGACACTGTTATACTCCAGACCTCTATATCAGTTATCAGACACTGTTATACTCCAGACCTCTATATCAGTTATCAGACACTGTTATACTCCAGACCTCTATATCAGTCATCAGTTATACTCCAGACCCCTATATCCCTTATCAGACACTGTTATACTCCAGACCCCTATATCAGTCATCAGACACTGTTATTCTCCGGACCCCTATATCAGTCATCAGTTATACTCCAGACCCCTATATCCCTTATCAGACACTGTTATACTCCGGACCCCTATATCAGTCATCAGACACTGTTATACTCCGGACCCCTATATCAGTCATCAGACACTGTTATACTCCGGACCTCTATAACAGTTATCAGACACTATTATACTCCGGACCCCTATATCAGTCATTAGACACTGCTATACTCAGGAACTTTATATCAGTTATCAGACACTGTTATATGCCGGACCCCTATATCAGCTATCAGACATTGTTATACTCCGGACCTCTATATTAGTTATCAGACACTGTTTTACTCCAGACCTCTATATCAGCTATTAGACATTGTTATACTCCGGACTTTTATATCAGCTATCAGACACTGTTATACTCCAGACCTCTATATCACTCATCAGACACTGTTATACTCCAGAACTCTATATCAGTTATCAGACACTGTTATACTCCGGACCTCTATATTAGCTATCATGTACTGTTATACTCCAGACACCTATATCAGTTATCAGACAATGTTATATTCCAGACCTCTATATTAGTCATAATACACTGTTGTACTCCAGACCTCTATATCAGTTATCAGACACTATTATACTCCGGACCCCTATATCAGCTATCAGGCACTGTTATACTCCGGACCCCTATATCAGTTATCAGACACTGTTATACTCCAGACCCCTATATCAGCTATCAGGCACTGTTAAACTCCGGACCCCTATATCAGTTATCAGACACTGTTATACTCCAGACCCTTATATCAGCTATTAGACATTGTTATACTCCAGACCTCTATATCAGTTATCAGATACTGTTATACTTCAGACCTCTATATCAGTTATCAGATACTGTTATACTCCAGACCCCCATATCAGTTATTAGACACTGTTATACTCCAGACCCCTATATCAGTCATCAGACACTGTTGTACTCCAGACCCCTATATCAGTAATCAGACAATGTTGTATTCCGGACCTCTATATTTGTCATAATACACTGTTGTACTCCAGACCCCTATATCAGTAATCAGACAATGTTATATTCCGGACCTCTATATTTGTCATAATACACTGTTGTACTCTAGACCTCTACATCAGCTGTCAGTTATCAGACTGTATCATATTATATATTTATTTTAGATGTATCTGTATAACTTATATATCTATATATCTTATATATCCTATACTGTTAACTATATCTAAAAATAATAATAGTGACTATACTGTTATTATTACACTATGCCTATTATATTCTACATCATGTATACAGTCTATACATATCAATATTGCTGCTGCTTTTTATTTCATATTTGCGCTGCAGACTGCATAACTGCGTATTTGCACTACCAAAGCACTGGTTAACTGCACTACTGTCATCACTCATACACACTGTGACACTTTTTCTATTTCTGTTTTACATTTTATTTATTTTATTTTACATTTTTTTACTGTTCTGTTCTGTCTTACCTTGTGCACTTGTGGAATACCTACTGGATGCCTTGAATTTCATTCTGGGATCAATAAAGTATCTCTCTATCTATCCATCCATCCACCTATCTATCAGCACTTTTAAACACTGTTTCATACTCACTGTTTCATACACATTTTTATTTCACTCATGATTCTTAAGTAAACCAAAGAGGTTCTTCTGTGGTGCCAAGAACCCATTGTACTTATGAACATTACAAATGTTTCCCGATAGCCTTTGTGACTAAAGTAGTACATAAACTCATTCATCTGACTCGTAACTCTAAGTAAGTTCTTCTTAAAAAGGTAGCTAATCATCCTTTTAAAACGCATTGGCAACTACAATGGTATGTATGTGATGAACACTATAGGCACTTATATTCCTGGCAATTTCCTCCCATTTCTGCTTCTTCTCTTTATTTGCAGAACTTCCCTGACAAAATTGTATTTTCTCTATTTCTTCAAGCATTTGGCTTTTCGTAATGTAAATATTTATTTATATTACGATACATTTGTGGCATAATAATGAGGAAACCTATGTAAATCGGTGGTTAATTTTTCGACTGGCAATGCCTATTTATCAAAGAACTACTTGAAACTCGTTAAGAGTGCGTCCCCAATCGCCTACTAATCAGTAGGTACTAGTTTTGAGTCAGTGGGTACTGATCGAGCGGCAGACTAGTAGGCAGTTTCAGTAGGCGAGTTTTAGTATCCACACAATCTCAGACATACTATATCTGTCATCTTACCAGCATCTTCTGACGCAAGACGTCAGACGACCACAGTAAAAGTCACGCTATTCATTTAAAAGCCCCGTTTACTGGCAGCTTTAGATACTTTTTGTGACACGGACCTGCGTTCTTAATGATTTCTTTTTACCTCAGAAGTAGCGCTAACTTCTGTAGCAACAGTTCACCAGCCATAGCTATTTACACACAGCTGCTTTTTCCCCGCTGCCGATTCAGTAGGTCATCCGGGTACTGAGCATTCGGACATACTAGCTGCGCCTGCATACTAATTTTCATTACCCTAAGAAGGGTTTTGGGAAACACTTGGGAAAATTGGGTTTCTTAAACTTACATTGTTCTTAAAGTTGTTCTTAAATCATTAAGATCAATCGTTATTGGGAAACGCACCCCTGATCTTTTCGTACCCATAACAAATATGAAAATATAATAACCCGAGATCCGTCTCTTGGTTTCAACTGAATAAAAATAAAGCTGAAATAACAAAAAAATCAAACATACTGTTAACTGTGTAACTGTATTCTGGCCAATGGGCAGCATTTCTCCCTGACCACACCAAGCTATAAACTTAAGAGCTGGCCTCCTTATCAAATTACTCAAGACGCCTCGGCCACGGAGATGTTGCTGTCCATCCAACCTCTAATAAGTTCTGTTGAAAGCAAACGGCCCTCGGAACGCCGTGGAAGCCAAACCCATGCTTATAAAATTAAAGAAACATCAAAATCTGGCAGAGAGTGCTGAGTGCTCTGCTCGAGAAGTCTATGAATAAAAGATGGGTTTCATGTTCTAAAAAACTTTCCTTAACAAAAGCCCCAGAACGCATACTGCACGCATCTGCAATCTTATTGTTTACATCTCCACTTGAAAGGAAACAGCTCGAAGCCTTGAGGCCCATCAAATCCGACCAAAGCATGCGGGAGAGAAATGTGGGGCAGCTTGCCCTGGAAATCCATTAGAAAACCAAAAGTATGTTGTCGAGGCCTCAAATAGAACCACTTCTTAAATCAGAAGCGACATGAGGTTTTCCCTAAAATGTCTGCGCATACTGAGAAAGCCCAACCGAGCCGAGCTGGCAGCTGCCCTGTCAGTGTTGGTGCGCGTGTTGTGTGTGAGTGAGTGTGAGCAGACATGACAACCAAGCTGTCCTTCGGAGTAAACTTGACTTGCTAAAATGTAAATGACCAAACATGTGCTGTTCCTTTTCCCTAATTTGATCCACAACAAGCCACAACATCAAATGTTAACACATTAGCACGTCAGCACTACACCACTACACCACACAACAACCCAACGTAATCAAACTGCCCTGCTGGGTATACAAGGGGGTGTGCTTCACTGGCTTTCCATGACTCATGGAATTTCTGGAATATCATGGAATTTTGAGTCTATTCCAGACATGGAAAGTCAGGGGATTGGATTTTTTTGTAGGGCAAGTCATGGAATATCACAAGGCTTCACAGGGTTCCCATGAGTTATGGAATTTCTGGAATATTATGGAATTTTGAGTCTATTCCAGACATGGAAAGTCAGGGGATTTGATCATTTTTGGAGGCAAGTCATGGAATATCTCAGAGCTTCACAAGGTTTCCATGAGTCATGAAATTTTTGGAATATCATGGAATTTTGAGTCTATTCTGGACTTGGAAAGTCAGGGGATTTGATCATTTCTGGAGGCAAGTCATGGAATATCACAGAGCTTCACAAGGTTTCCATGAGTCATGGAATTTCTGGAATATCATGGAATTTTGAGTCTATTCCAGACATGGAAAGTCAGGGGATTGGATTTTTTGTAGGGCAAGTCATGGAATATCACAGGGCTTTACAGGGTTCCCATGAGTCATGAAATTCTTGTAATATCATGGAATTTTGAGTCTATTCTGGACTTGGAAAGTCAGGGGATTTGATCATTTTTTTGAGACAAGTCATGGAATATCACAGAGCTTTACAAGCCACAACATCAAATGTTAACACATTAGCACGTCAGCACTACACCACTACACCACACAACAACCCAACGTAATCAAACCGCCCTGCTGGGTATACAAGGGGGTGTGCTTCACTGGCTTTCCATGAATCATGGAATTTCTGGAATATCATGGAATTTTGTGTGGTGTAGTGGTGTAGTGCTGACGTGCTAATGTGTTAACATTTGATGTTGTGGCTTGTAAAGCTCTGTGATATTCCATGACTTGTCTCAAAAAAATGATTTGAATGATGAAATTCTTGTAATATCATGGAATTTTGAGTCTATTCTGGACTTGGAAAGTCAGGGGATTTGATCATTTTTTGAGACAAGTCATGGAATATCACAGAGCTTTACAAGGTTTCCATGAGTCATGGAATTTCTGAAATATCATGGAATTTTGAGTCTATTTCAGACTTGGAAAGTCAGGGGATTGGATTTTTTGTAGGGCAAGTCATGGAATATCACAGTGTTTCACAGGGTTCCCATGAGTCATGGACATTCTCTAATATTATGGAATTTTAAGATTATTCCAGACATGGAAAGTCAGGGAATTTGATCATTTTTGGGGAGCAAGTCATGGAATATTACAGAGCTTCACAAGGTTTCCATGAGTCATGAATTTCTGGAATATCATGGAATTTATAAGCCTATTCCAGACATGGAAAGTTGGGGGGTTTGATTATTTTTGGGGGGCAAGTCATGGAAAATCTCAGGGCTTCACAATGTTCCTATCAGTCATGGAATTTCTGGAATAATATGACATTTTTAAACCCATTCCACGCATAGAAAAAGTCAGGGCATTTAATTGTTTTGGGGGGGCAAGTCATGAAATATCACAGGGCTTCATATTTCATGAGTCATGGAACTTTTGGAACATCATGGCATTTTTAATCCATCCTAGACATAAAAAGTTTCGGGATTTCATTATTTTTTTGGGGAAAAGTTATGGAATATCAGGGAATTTTGTTTGCAGTATACTCACATTTTTTAGCTGCCAACTATAAAATATATATATTTTTTCAGGTGAGTGCGTGAGTGGCTGTTATGGCTACTTTTTGCCATGAATTTTTCCGTGCTTAATTATCCCATCCCTGTTTGTCAACAACTGGCAATCACTCCAGGCAAGATATGCGGTTTCCCGTGCCTGTCAACACCAGCAAACATGCCAGGAAGTATATATTTCAATAACGAAGTGAGCTCTATGTTAAAGCAATAAAAACTTCAGGCAGCTGTCGTGTTCAAACAATCTAGAAAAAAATTTAAAATCGGGAAAAAAAATGGATACACGTTTTCATTGTTTGGACAGCGACGAGACGTAATGCAGTGAAAGAAGAGCTCTCTGATGTTTGAGACACATTTCTATTAGCAGTATTAAAAAGTACAGGCACTGAAATAGGACGTTGCGTCTCCTATTGGACGAACACTCGGAACTGGAAATAATCAAAAGGGAAATGTGCGCATTTTAGATTTAAGCCATTCTCAGTTGCTAAGTTATGCTGCTCTGATAAAAATATCTTTCATGTTGCAGTTCTGGAATGCACTTATCATCCGGGTGCACCGAGTTTTCTCGCAGGCATGAACAAACAACAAAAGGGAGAAGTTTTCCGAAGCGTAGAAATAGGCCACCGTAGCGAGGGAGAGTAAACGGATCGGGATCATTGACTACCTGCGTATAAACCAGCAGGCTCAGAGGTCATCTGCGCTAAATCTGTGGGCGATTCCTACAAAATCTGCCGTGCCGAATCCCGGGCGCGAGTTCCAAAGTAAGGTAGAGTCAGACTCTGTTTTCTTTTTTTTAAAGGCTGGACTTTTGCGCGTGCTCTAAATCATATATTATGTCAAAGCCAGAGGAAAGCCATGGGCTTTACAGTCATCCAGAGGCCAGACGGCCCTGATGCTTTATAGAAGAGGGATAAAGCCCTGCTCCTTAAAGTATTTCGGGAATAACAGGCAAATAAAACAGGGAGAAACACACCGCTTAGCAAATAAAATGCACATCCACTTAAGATACAGTAATGGTGCTCTTAGAGGAAGCGATCGGGAGCTCATTCGAGAGTCACTTATGTACTATATAAGAAAACACATTCCAGTGCATTAACAGGGAAAGAATTCCATCCGGGCTGTTAAGTGATGCTTCCTCGGATTAATGCTATTATGAAGCGTTCAGCGGGCAATCAATGCCTTTAAATGGCTCTGCGGCTGAAAAAAAAAAAAAAAGAAAGAAAAAGATGGAGGAGATGTCTGGGCTGCGTGCGGAGAGCAACAAAAGATGCTCAAAGAGAAGATCCGCAGGGGAGGAAAGTCTGATACAACCCAACTCGCCAGGGCCAGAAAGGAAATCGGGCCGTTCAAATCAATGGCGGTCTATGTCAGAAAACAGAGGAGCAGGGAACGGGAAGTGTGAAACCGAGGAAAAACAGACTTTCTGAAAGATGTCATTCAAGCAGGCCTGAGAACGATGCCATTCCTACACAAGATGGGTTTTACAGCAATAGCCGGGAATTCAGGTCCACTCCGGTTCAAGCCAATGTCAGCATTCGGAACGGGCTTCATGAGAAACAGACTTCGACACGGCTTCTATATGTAACCTAAACCCATATTCTGGTCAAATCTGTTGTTACTTCAATGAAATAATGACTAACATACTTCTCTAAAAAAAACTGGAGTAGAAACACAGAAACAAAAAAACAGATATAAAAAAAAAAAAAAAACTTAAAGGAGCAGTGTGTAAGATTTAGGGAGAGCCAGAAACTATGTTTTCATTAGTATATAATTACCTGCAACTACAAATCACTGTCTCTTCATTAGCCTAGACCTTAGAGCAGTATGCTGTGTATGAGTGGGGTCATCTCCCAGAAGCATCTGCCACGTAGAACCGCTATGTTGCAACAGTGGCCCAGTACCCACAGGCTGTCAGGCTCCTGAACAAACTGTGAGGCTGAAAGACCCCAATACCGTTCACTCGACCACTGCTACATTGTTACACTTTATATTATTTATTCTGATATCGCTGCTATGGACAATATCATCATATCACTAAGTCACTTTAAATAGATATATCTTCTTAGATAACCTGCCTATGCAAAAATTTCACAGATGTCCTTCTGTATATCCTATGTATTTATCTTGTGTATTGTATAGTGCTTCATATATTTCAGTTATAACTATTTGTATACTTTTTAGCTTATTTTTACTTTAATATTGTCTATTTATTGTATGTTTGCACTGTTTTACATATATAATGCTGCCCTGCTGTAGAGTTGTATCTGAGCCTCACCCCAAGCATTTCAATGCATGTTATGTCCTGACATGATGTGCAAATGACAAATAAACTTGAAACTTGAATGGACAAGGCACTCTGTAGACAGTGGGTGCGTCCGAAATCGTGTACTTCCATACTGAACAGTACGCAAAAGCAGTGCGCGAGTGTTACTAGGGTGTCCGAATACATAGTGCTCGGCAAGCAGTACGTGAAAAGTCCCCGGATGACGTACTGCACCGGCAGACATTTTTAAGTATGCAACCCCAGCAAACTGTCCTATCCCAGGATTCCATGAAAGAGCGTACTGCTTTAACGGGCTGGCAGTGCGCTCTAGCTCCAACTGAGTACGTACTGATCTAGTACACGATTTCGGACGCACCCAGTGTCTTTCACATTGTTATGCTCAAGTGAAAGCTTGAATTTGGTGGCACTTTAGCACCAAAGAAGAAAAATCTTTGTCATAGAGCATACGTATCAATAGCTCTGTACATAAAACTCCAGGTAGGATTCTGCTATCTTAAACCTTCTTATCAAAAATAATGCCAGAAAACAAAAGCAAAAGGAAGCTTCTTATTCTCTAGTTTCTTGTTCAATTTTTTCATTGACATTCAGCTTCTTATGTGCTAGTTTAATGTTCAAATCTTCCTATTCCACCTTAAATGGCACAGTATTTATGTTCCACCACTGACATTCAGCTTCTTATTTGATAGCTTAATGTTCAAGTTTTCCTATTCCACCTTATATGATGCAGTATTTTATTCTACTACTGACATTCAGCTTCTAATTCGGAAGCTTCTCGTTCAAGTTTTCATATTCCACCTTAAATGGTGCAGCATTTATATACAACCACTGACATTCAGTTTCTTATTTGATAGCTTAATGTTCAAGTTTTCCTATTCCACCTTAATGATGCAGTATTTTATTCTACTACTGACATTCAGCTTCTTATTCGGAAGCATCTTGTTTCAATTTTTCCATTCCACCTTAAAAAGTCCAGTATTTATATATCACCACTGACATTCAGCTTCTTATTTGATAGCTTAATGTTCAAGTTTTCCTATTCCACCTTAAATGATGCAGTATTTTATTCTATCACTGACATTCAGCTTCTTATTCGGTAGCTTCTCATTCAAGTTTTCATATTCCACCTTAAATGTTGCAGCATTTATATACAACCACTGACATTCAGCTTCTTATTTGATAGCTTAATGTTCAAGTTTTCATATTCCACCTTAAATGGTGCAGCATTTATATACAATCACTGACATTCAGCTTCTTATTTGATAGCATCTTGTTTAAATTTTTCCATTCCACCTTAAAAAGTCCAGTATTTATACATCACCACTGACATTCAGCTTCTTATTTGCTAGCATTTTGTTTCAATTTTTCCATTCCACCTTAAAAAGTCCAGTATTTATACATCACCACTGACATTCAGCTTCTTATTTGCTAGCATCTTGTTTCAAGTTTTCCATTCCACCTTAAAAAGTCCAGTATTTATATATCACCACTGACATTTAGCTTCTTAGTGAATAGCTTCATGTTCATATTTCTATTCCACCTTAAATGGTGCAGTATTTTATTCTACTACTAACATTCAGCTTCTTATTCGGTAGCTTCTTGTTCAAGTTTTCCTATTCCACCTTAACTGGTGCAGCATACAACCACTGATATTCAGCTTCTTGTTCATGAATTTTTCCATTGCACCATTGCACATTTTCAGATTCCACCTTAAATTGAGCAGTAGATTTATTCCACCACTGCTACTTAGCTTCTTATCCGGCAGCTTCTTGTTCAGATAATCCTATCCCACCTTAATTGGTGCAGTATTTATATTCTATCGACACTCAGCTTCTTATCCTCTAGAATTTTCCCATTCCACCTTAAATTCAGCTTGTTATTCGCCAGGCTCTTGTTTATATTTCTCTATTCCACCTTAAATGGTGCAGTATTTATAAGCTACTGACACCATAAGATGGTGAAAGTCCTTAAATGTTACCAGCATTGAAAGAATAATTAGAAATAATAGGGTGCTTTGATGGGTGGAAAGATCCCCAAAGATCAACTTAAACATTTAAAAGATGGGTAGAAAAGCATGTAATGTCTCTAAAAGCTAAAAGGTTTTTATATAAATTTCTTATAAACAAACAACCTGATGCTTGAGACTGAGTTGTGCCATAGTTTTGAGAGGTTTGGCCTTGAACCTGGAGGAAATAAAACAAATAAATCCACAGCTGAGGGATACAGGCAGGTCGTAAACAGTTCCTAAAGAAAAAGATGCAATCTATATATCCCATCACCTCTACGGTAAAGAAATCAGAGACGCTAACATTCACTACAAAGCCCCGATTCACTCCAGACCAGTCTAAACAGGTTTATTTGGATCTCTGTGATTGAATGTTTTTTTTTTTTTTAATTCCCCTTTTAGATATTGCAGTAGGACTTGATTCAGCATCTCTTAGTATAGAAAGTGGGGTTAACTGTGTTCACACTCTTCTTCTGTTTTTGATTAAGTCTTAATATTTAGGAAAATATAGTAATAGCTTAAAAAGTCAAATAACAGCCAATGACCAATCACAGCTGTACGGATGTCATAACTCAAAGTGAATGGCGAAAGTACTGACTCATTCCCTCACAAACATAGTATATAAACAAGAATATATAAAAGTAAAAAAATCCATTGAGCCTTTACGACCAATTAGAACAAATAAAAGAGAGAGAAACCAATACAATGAGATATTCAACAAAAAATAATTTTAAATTTCCGAAAGCTAAAACTAACCACGTGTCGAACAGTGATTTACAGAGCTATTACGGTGTGGAACTCCTTACCTGACTCACTGTCCAACACTGATAATAAAATATATATATAAAAAATTACTAAAAACACACTAACTGATTCCTGACTGTTAAACTAAATAAATAAAAGTTAAAAGTAGATTAGGAAAAATAGTTTTAGGGGAATAGTGCGGCTATTGGAATTATAATGACAGTTTTTTATAGCATTATTATTATTATTATTTATTTTAATTTTTGTGTAAAAATTTTACTTCTTTCTTTTTACTTATCTATATTTATTTCGTCTTCTTTTGTATACATTTGTAACGTACATAGAGTATCTTTTTCTTTTTCTTTTTGTGTATATGTATAATGTTTATGTGTGCTGTGTGTCTGATGGACCCCAGGAGGAATAGCTGCTATCATTATAGGGGCTAATGGGGATCCAAATAAAATAAACAATAAACAATAGTATAAATAAAATAGCGTATAAAAGTACTTTAAATCCATTAAAATGAATCAAAAGTACATGTACCTGAGTACCCAGAACCAGCTCCTGCTCAACGGGTCATCATATAGGAGAGAGAAACCCAAGAAACCCCAGCATAAGGTACGTACATACTGCACGCATGTTAGAAATATGTAGAATATGTGAGATTTGCTCTCCACACTTCCCGTCTAATTGAGAAAGCGTTCGCCAGAACCTGCTCCTCGAAGTCTTCCTTCAAAGTCTTTCATACCCTGAGCTATTTTTTTTTTAATGGAAACTGGGAAATGATAATATTCACATGTATATTTATATATTTTGGGGAGGAACAAAAAAAAAGAAAGAAAGAAAGAAGGAAAGAAAGATGGTCTTGGGTGGTATTTTCTGCCCTTTGATCTCCAGATGAATTTGAATCAAATATTTTTAACCTTCGCCTGCTCAGCAACTGCTGAGGAGTATAATAAATTCAGGATTCGCAGGCAGAGGCCTGTTTCTCTCAGCAAGGCAGTGTTCATTTATTAGGATTAGCAGCATTCCACCAGAGATAAGAACAAAGGCGCTCTGACGTTTACAGCCTTGTTAAAGGTTTTTAAATTTAGAATTAATAATAAGCCCTCGCTAATTTGAATCTGCTTTTGATCTTCGCGTAGTAATTATTTCTTCCTCATAAACGAGGCTTTATGCCATTTGCATCGGGAAAAATCATTATTATCGTTATTATTTTTACTATTATTCTTACTATTGTTTCTCCTGTTTTCTTCTCGTACACTAACACTATGATTACTATTATTTGTAAGCCTCAAACTTAAGTGAACAGTCCATCTGTCTGTCTGTAGTAGTGCTTTCTCCAGCTGTTAAACTTGATCTAGCTGTTTCTATTAGAGCTGCATTATCAACACGCTGAAGAGAAGTCTGCTGTTGTCTTTCATGGACGCTATAAATAACATCCCCTTGTACTTCTAATGCATTTTCATGGCATATCGTCCTTTCGTCCCTGTACACACAGGGGATAGCGCAGGCGGCGCGGCCTGTGATGTGAGCGGTATAGGTGATCGTTAAATACCTCCAGCCACCGGTTCCTGGAGCATAAATCAGGCAAATCTGTCTGTACCTCCAGAGCCCCTGGGGAGGAACCGGACTGTTATGCCAAGCAGCCGAGAGGCTCAAGCGAGAGGAAAGGGGAGGGAAAAAGTACAGCGAGGTCGTTTGGACACGCAGCACTAGCAGGCCTGCACTCCTCGGAGAGCCATCGGGATCAGCGGGGCTTAGTGGACCAGGCCGGTACCAGCCCAGAACTGCCTCCATGCATCAGAATCATCTCGAGTTGCGCTATGAGCCAGAGCCATGTGCAAATCCTCACATCCACTCACAAACTCACATAAGACCTTGACTGTCTAAACCACAAACACCCAGAAGACTGCAAGCTGATGAATAATTCTGATTCGACGCCTCCTTGTTTTTTCCCTTAAAATTCATAGAGAATCTGCAAAACGACAAAACATCACCCGCAAAGTTCCATAAAATAAGCTATTAGGCCTGCAGACGCTGAAAGACGCTGGTAATACGAGCGGAAGATGAAGCATTGGAACTGTGAGGCGTCAACAAGAAAACGACAGGCACTAAGGCCGAGCTCAATTTTCTAAATAGCTTTATGGCCGTGCATAAGTGCACAAATTGGTTTTTAACATATGCTGTTTCCACTCTGTTTACGGGCCTCATCAAGGCAAGACCAAATCAGTTCATTAGTGATTAGAGCGAAAAGCTGCAGGACCGCACCTTAACCTGCAATATTTGCTTCAGATGCAGGCGATGAGAATATGCAAATACACTTGTGTGTGTGTGTGTGTGTGTGTGTGTGTGTGTGTGTGTATATATATTTATATACATACCACCACTGAGTATGTACTAATGACACAATACAGTTCTGTAAGTTTATGAGCTTCTAAACTAAATTACTACACTCGCTTTCAGTGTATGTCATGTTTAGTGTGCTGTTTAGCTCTAAAACTGGAAGATCAGCCCAGTAAAAACTCTTTATCTCACATACTTTGGTTGCATCAAAGCACAAAGCCTAGATGGTATCCTGGGCTTGGTGTCCATATCATATCAGAGCATTTAAAGAGCTATAATTCTTGTTACTAACATGGGATTTCATATATATATATATATACATATTCTCATTGCCTGTATCATGAGTTTTGCAGTTTTGCCCAAGGGTGGCTTGTCCCATGACACATATCATCAATTAAGATCACAGCAGGTATCGCAGCATTTAAATTGGCACTGAACAGCAACTATCCTCCCCGCATGCACCCCCCCTCCTCCTCCTCCACCCCACCTACCACCACCAACACCCAAAATATCACAGTATTACGGCAACCCAAACCACTGAAACACAATACCTGATTATCACAGGCTTGTCTTTGAGAGGACAAAGGGACGTACAGTCGCACAGACACACACACACATACATACACACTGGTGGCGAGAAATTCCTCATCCAGCTTTCCTGACAGTCAGAAGGCACGGACTCGTGTGTCAGACGCTGAACGGCATGGGAAGACTCTCTCGCGGTTATGCGCGCTATGAAATCCCATGTCAGTAACACAGAATTATGCCTCTGTAATAGCTCTGATATGACATGGACACTAAACCCACGATACCATCCGGGCTGTGTGTTTTGATGCGAAGGATAAAAACATGATGTTAGACGCATGTGAGATTAGAATTACTACTGATCTTTCAGATTTAGAGCACACTGAACATGACATACACTGAAAACTAGACTAGAAATTTAGTTCAGAAGCTCATAAACTTACAGAACTATATTGTGTCCACTCTGTGATTCCTAAAATCCATTACAATTAATAGAACGAACATTCTAGCTTACATGCTTACTTAGAGTACTTACGGTAACTACAAATCCCATGCAACTATTATATCCTATCATATATCTGTCCAAAGAAAATTAATAATTTTTTTACTTTTCCACATCATACAAACCCAACAACTGTTTTCTACATTGTTTAACAATTTCAGATTGACCGGACCAATAGAAGTGCCCTAAAACTGCTTGGAACTTAATATTTTTACATTCACTTACATTAAAAGTAGAGAAAGTTTTTGCCCTCTTCTGTAAAGTTGCCATTTTAGGGACAACTATATATTACTCTGAACCACCTCTATGCTACACAAACTGTGAAGTTTTTTACACAATAAATACAGTTTTTAAGTAATAAACTGTACACCAAACACATAATCAATCACATAAATGTAATTTTTGCATGAACAGGTGTTTTAATGTAGTACAAAGTGTCTTTTTCATGGAAAATTGAATTTTATCAGAGAACTTTTCCACTTTTCACTACAGTAAAGTTAAACCCCCTTTTCTACACAACACTGACAGCAAGGCAACACACATGTAAGACCCTTAATATGCAATTAATACAAATACTAATATTAATACTAATAAACAACAACAAAGCAAATATGAACAGCAACGTTAATAACTGTTCCTGTACTTCAACTTTCAGGTATCTTAATGAAACATTAAGCACATTTCTGTGTGGAATCTACATTTAAACACAGTAAATAACAATAATAATTTAAGAAATAGCTCAAATAAACAATAGTTTGGGTGCAAATTTTCACTCCGCTAAGCGGCATGGCGTTACTTACTAGCCGTAACCAAATAAAAGAGAAAAAGTTTACATTAAAAACGAACTAAGAAAGAAAATATTAGGTAAAAGTGCTATTGTTCACCACAAATAATCGCTGAACAGCACAAATAATCAGCCAGGACGAAGAAAATGTGGTGAGAAAAACACAAAAACGATCAACTTGGTGCTAAAACAGCTAACAGTCAGACTAGTCTATTCAAAACACTCTCCCTGAGACTCGACAGACAAACACTGAGCGCTTCTGAGACTGAAACGAAGGACAAAAAGAACTGAAACAAATAATAAAAGTATTTAAAGCCGTGTGGTAGATGCCAGTGTGTTAGGAATGACCGCCTCCTGTCGCTACCGGACCAACAGCCCCATGACTGGTTTTGACAGCCGCGAGCTCAGAAAATGACCACATTTCTCAAGTCCACGAGCTTCAAGGAGCGAAAAAAAGAAACCACACACATCCAGGAATCTTAACGCGCCTCCGAATACCGCATCTTCCCCTCGCTTCCCTCTTTCCTCTCTTCCTTCTATCACTCTCGTTCTCTCCCTCCTCCTCCCCTCCCTGCCTCCCTCCCTCCTGCTCTGTTCCTCTCTTCTGCTCTCTCTCACCCCTCTCTCCTTCCCTCTCGCGCTCTCTCTCTCTCTCTCTCTCTCCCTCTCTCTCTCTCTCTCTCTCGCTCGCCCCTGCTCTCCCTCGTCCGTGGCCCTGTCTGTATGAATAATGTCCTGCCTTTTGTAATGAGAGGGGGAGAGAGAGAGAGGGAGAGAGAGAGAGAGAGAGAGGGAGAGAGAGAGGGAGAGAGAAAAAAAGATGCTGGAGTGTTAGCTTCTGCGCTCTGACATTGAAAATGAATGACAGCTTACCTGAATGCCAATCTTCATCAGACTGACACCAGGCTGACAACACAGCCTATACTCCCCTACACAACTAGTGACGTCTGCCATGTAAGACCCCTCCCACCACCCCCCTCCTCCTCCTCCTCCCCCTCCTTCTCCTCCTCCTCCTCCCTCTCTCACTCCCTCTCCCTCTCTCTCTCTCTCAGTCTCCCGTACCCCCCTTTGCTGCACCTCCGCGGTTCCTCTCTCGGTGCTGTACGGAAGACGCTCAGACCAGTCGCGCGCTGCTCCGCCGTGTGGAGTCCGCTGGCCCCCTGTCGGCGCGCGGGGAAAATGTGACAGTGACGAGGAGACCAGGAAAGCCGAAAGCCCTGCCTCTGACGCGCTCTTACACTAATCAATCAATCAATCAATCAATATATATATATATATATATATATAAGTGAACACCAGATGTCATAAATAATCATACATACAATATAAAGTAACATAAATATCTTATTGTGAAAGAAGTAGATCATATCTTGAGTTTAGTTCCAGATTTCTCCTGGACGCCCCAGACATTGTATGAATGTGTTCAGTTCCTTCAGCAGCAATCTTGATTTAGCTTAATGAAGTACTGAGCAGTCGAAGCAGGTATTAGATGAGAACTGATAATAATACTGGGTTGTTTCCACAAAGAGAAGTTTGGAAAAGGTTAAATAAACACACTGACATATGTAAAACACTTCTTACTATATTAACACTATTTGAATATTTTAAATATTCAAGTGTTTTGCTGAGCAAATAAAAGCTTCCTGTCTGGAAAAATAGCTAAATATATATATCATATATCATCATTGCTGTCCAGTAAAAAAACTAGTATCCCAAAAATACAGAACAGAACAGAACAAAAACTTTTTTATTTTCAATGTAAGCCATTTTGGAGCATTTCCTTTGGTTCTATTGGCATAAAAAAAAGAAGCATATTTTTCTTTAGACAAAGATGAAGCTATGTATTAATAACAAATATGTATATAACAAGTGTTTGAAAGAATGCCTGCTGAAGTATGATGGAAAGCATGCTTATTTATGTTCATTTCCTAAATTATGGTGTTATATCTTACAATTATAAGTGTAAATTATCAGTGCATGTGCAATTGCTTCTTGGCACGCACCTTGTCATGCTATGTTATCCCAGAGCTAACGCACTAACCGTTAGTTAGAATGCATATATATATATATATATATATATATATATATATATATATATATATATATATATATATATATATATATATATATATATATACACATACATGCAACTATGCAAAAGTCTTAGACACCCTTAACTTTATCAGGGCCGTCGCTAGAGGGAGGGCTGTTGGAAATACTGAAACTATAAGACTTCTGTAGCTGTGTATCGTGCTGCTAATCAATACACTAGTGTGTAATAAGTCTGCTTCTGTATAATATTTCTGTAGAAACTACTTATTACGTTAAAGATATCTGGCAGACACTTTACACAGATAGGTGACGGTAGTGTTACGGTACATGAAAATTGGGTAATACTACTAAACTCTACCTGCATCTCCGTAGCAGCGAGATAAAGACTACAACTCCCAGCATCCTGAGCCTGTGAGTAACAATTGCTCTGATTGGCTGTTTGTGTAACATAGGAAGTGTGGGCGACGCTGCTGTGTATCCAGGGGAAACAGTTACAGTTATGATGGATTTTTTCTGCTTTGGCTCGCAGAAAATATGAATTATTACAGACGAACAACGAATAAGACAAGCAGGCCGGAGCAGCGCTGGGAAATTTAGCTAAGAAAGGAAAACGCTACTCGATATGCTGGTATAGTACGTCCTACTAGTTCGTAGTGTTGAGCTAACTTGGCTAGCTCGCTGTTGTGTTTACTTATGTTTCAGCAGATTGGAGTTGAAGCAAAGCTTAACCAAACACTGGTCTCGAAAACTGAGGTAAACTGATGATATCTTGTCAGACTACCTTTAGATAAGACGTGTTCGAGCGGTGTTTGGTTGAGTTTGCTGGCTCAGCTGATTGCTTTCTGAAGTTAGCTTCTTATTAGAATTCACTGTTCCACCTTAAATGGTGAAGAACGGAACTGCTGCATCATTTAAGGTGGGACAGGGAATTCGAATAATAAGCTAACTCCAGCTACGTCTTTCTTCAGGTTTATGCTCAATAACGGGTCCAGTTTGCTTGATACCTTAGCTCGTGCAGCACGTGAGGAGGAGGCATGGCTGGAGCAGTGCTGGGGGTCGGTACCGGAGTTTTCCTCATTGCCCTCATATGGATCGTGACTCTGGTTCTCTGCCTCCTTCTATCCCGAGCCTCTGCTTCAACGAAGTGAGTTACACAGTACAGAGACACCTTATAACCAATATAACATTTTTCTATTTTACATTGGACCAGAAACATAATTCATTTTCAATTTCCAACCCCTCTTCCAACCTCTTTTATCTCTTACGATGCACAGCTAAGACTGATACGTGTAAATATCCTCTGTCGTGATTGGCTGATCTGTCAGTCTCCTTTTTTGGCACATTCAGCTTTTTTTTTAATAGAAGCTGGACAGAAGTTGGTGGGAATCACAAATGGGTCCATGGTACAATATTACCGCAGTATTTAAGTCGCTATACAAAATGCTTGTTTTATTTTGGTACTATCAGACATTTAATTTGTATTTGCATTTGCAATATAATAAAAAAACACATTATGGACAAAAGTATTGAGACACAACTCTAGATCATTGAGTTCAGGTGTTTCATTTAGTCCCATTATCACAGGTGTATAAAATCAAGAACCTAGCCATGCAGTCTTTAAAAACATTGACTGTGAGTGGTATTATTGAAAAATGGAAGTGTTTAAGAACTACAGCAAGTATCAGACCATAAAAAGTTACGGAAAGGGGTTACCAAGTGCCAAACCTCCTCTGGCAATAATATCAGCACAAAAACTGTAGAGCTTCATGTTGTTTCCATGACCGAGCAGCTTCATGCAAGCCTGGCATCACCAAGTGCAATGCTAAGCATCAGATGAAGTGGTGTAAAGCACTGCTACTGGACTCTACTGGAGCAGTGGACATGTGTTCTGTCAAGTAACCAGTCATGCTTCTCTATCTGCCAGTCTATTGTACGAGTCTGAGTTTGGAGAATGAGCCAGGAGAACATTACCTAAATGACTGGACTATGCCAACTGTAAAGTTTGGTGGAGGATGGATAATGCTATGGGGTTAGTTCCAGTGAAAGGAACTCTTAATGCTTCAGCATACAAAGACACTTTGAATAACTGTGTGCTTTCAACATAGTGGGAACAGTTTGGGGCCCTTTTCTATTCCAGCATGGCAGATTTCCTATGCACAAAGCAGCATAAAGGCTGATTGGGTGAGTTTTGGTGTGAAAGAACTTGACTGGCCCACACAGAGTCCTGACCTCAACCCCATCCAACACCTTTGGGATAAACTAAAATGGAGATTGTGAGCCAAACCTTCTCATGAAGCACCAGCGTCTGAGCTTACAAAAGCTCTTCTGAATGGACGGGCAAAAATACCAACACACACACTCCAAAATCTTGTAGAAAGCCTCAGAGAAGAGTGGAAGCTGCTATAACTGCAACTCCGTATTAATGCCTATGAATTTAGAATGCAATGTCATAAAAGCGCATGGGTGTCCCGATTTTTTTGTCCATATAGCGTATCAATACCTGACATCTGCATTTCAATACAATATTGAAATATTGATATGAATATCGATATGATATGACAATATCAAAACAACATGTTGTATCAGTTTTTTCCCCAAGCCCACTGGACAGCAAATCACATGTAATTCAGTGTATGCCACTCGGATCCAAACCACATTTGTAGGTTATTTATTTATTTTTTTTTACATGTGAGGCAACAACCACAATTTTAAATCCAGAGTGGTGCTGGAAGTGCTGGATTTTTTTATTTTATCAGTGTTATGTCATTATGCAAATGGAAGTGAGAAACAAAAGATCTGATTTGATAAACAAATCCACTTCGACTGCAGGCTGAACACACTGCTTAGCCTTACAGACTCCTTATAACTTCAATGTGAATGTATGTGTAAACCAGGAGTGCCCAATTCTTGAGTTCTACCAGCTCAGATCCAACACATCTGACTCTAATATTCAAATCCCCCTGTAGGCCTACCTGCATCAGGTGTATTAGTGTCAGGGTTTGGAGCTAATCTCTTTCCAGGATCAGGCCTAGGCACAGATGCTTTGGTCTTTGGTGACACTTATAATAACTTAGTTTCCATTTGTGTCCCATGTAGTACAAGTGAACAGCTGAAGTGCAGATGAGGACTATCTTTGGTGCCAATAGATATTTTATATCCTCGTTATTATTGTGGGCCATTTATTGAAGAAACAACAATAGTATCTATCATTACTGACATGAAGGAATAAAATATGAACATAAATATGAGACAATAGAAACACAATGTTAGTGGTAAAACATATAAGCATATAACATATCAGTATATGACCAAGTAGTACTTTTCCAACTCAATGTGTTATTAAGTAATTTAGTAGGAGGTAGTTTTAACACATACTTCACGTTTCTGTTCACAGGAGGCTAAATGTCCTAATTGTTCTCCTAAGTGAACATTTTGCAGGAAACAAAGTGTGGATAGTAGGTGCCATGCTGTTAATTTCTTGGCTCATTTTTAGCTGTCAGTGTCTTTAATTTGAAGCATAGTCTACTTTTGAAAATTAACATTTATTCTTTAATGACTTGTTCTTCACTTACTGTGTGGCTAGTGATGCAGCCTCGCTAGCATTCATGTGTGTATGAATTATAATAATACTGTATTTTTTTCATCAGGCTGTTAATTATCCCCATCATACTTTTGGCTTTAACCATCACCTTGATCCTCGTCTTCTTCCCACGAGCTCCTGAAGTTCCTTCACCTGTAAAAGAAACACAGGTCAGTGCTTCTGTTTTTGAGAGTAGAATTCATGCTGATTTAAAGACTGCTCTTGAACACCCTCTATGAAACACCTTGACCAAACATTTAACCTTTGATGGTAATGGCAAAAAAAACCCAGAATGCATTGTGTTATGAAAGTTATTGGTTTAAATAGGTTTGTAGAGACTATGACTTTAGATTGGGTCATAGATATTAATACTAGTCAGAAACATGTAACTACTCATCAACTCCATGTCCTTTTTGAGGAGTTTAAGAAGTATGGAAAGGAAATGGAGTCTGCTTTGTGCCATTGGCTCCTTTTTTTCTGTCTTTCCGGTTTCATTCTGTTCTTTAGCACTTTTGCTGTTGCTCACACCTCTCGTTTTCAAGCTTAAGCCTTTTGCTTTGCACTGAAAGGATCCAAAAAGGGAAGATACGTGCTGAACAGGCCTTTGTTCCTGTGCTGATAGATGCTGGATTGAGGTTCCGAAGTTTATTTATTTAGATATTCTCACCGCTCCTTATACTGTATAACTGTGGCTACTAGAGATGCCACAGATCCTATATAAGATACCAGCCTCAGGCTGGAATCAGCAGATGACGCTGGATCAGATATCAGAGGGAACAGTAAAGAATTCTTATCAAGAGCTAGACTGAATTGTATAGTAGTTAGTTCCGACAGCACAATCTAACTGAATGTAGTAACAACTTTCACTATTACTGTCACTGTTAGGGTTCTGCACACACAAAAACATGTATATTGATTTAGATAGCATCTGTGAAATGCAGCCTGTTTGATTAGATACAGACAAAATAACACTCAGGTTAATCTGGCAAATAATAAACTACCTGGGCTGAGAGGGACATTGTGTTAGGTTAGGTAGGTCACATGGTTAGGGCCAGCCACTGATTTTCCAATGGAGCTCAGATGACGTCACCTACTTGGAGGCACGCTGGCGTCCTATGTGTCCCTGCCGATGCACTCTTGCGTGAGTTTCCCCGTTTACCTAGTGTTTTATAGTTTCATTGGCGTCCACCAGCAAAAAACTGAACTGCCTGAAGTAGAGGCGCGCTGCCGGAGCTGCCCCATAGCTTTCGCGCCCAGAACAGTAGCTACCGGCACCGAGTGATTGAAGTAGATCACAGGTAAGCTGATTGCACTCTGTAGCTCCAAGCTTAAATTAAATTTACACATAGTGGAGAAACTGACTTTCACGTTTTTACATCACAAAGGGACAGCTTTCAGGTTACAGACAGGTGGTAGTTCTTTTCTTGTCCCTAGACACTTGGTTGGTTAGTTGAATAGCGAATCAGGTAAAATAGTCTTTAGCCGTGGTGACCTTAGTCTGTAACAATTGTCATTACAACAGTTTCTCTCCAACAGCCTCTGTCCGTAACACATGAGGCTACTGCTGCTTCTATGCCGCTAGTTGCCAGTATCAAAGCACTTGTGCCAATATTAAAACACGTTCCACGTAACGCTCGAGGCTTCTTTGCTTTACTTTTTCTGTTTTCCAGCAGAACAGCGATAGATCACTCCGGGTTGTGTGTTATCTCAAGTAAAATCAGGACTGGCGTGTCTTACTGCATCCGAAGCAGACCCTCCCTCGTGTTCTAAACAGTACATACTCACATGCGATGCCATGATGTTGGGTGTGTAGTTCTTACTGTGGGGTAGAAGAGTCTTTGACCCACCTTTCAATTGAAATACTTGAAGACATGAAATGCTTCATGAAGTTGTGCCGTTGTCATTATTGAATTGATGTAACAGTTCATGTTGTAGTCAAGACTATTGTAGGTGAGTCAAGACCAAGAGTTTGTATTAGTCAAGTCTAAGACTAGATTATGATTGAAACAGAGTCAACTGAATGTAGACCAAACAACATGCATCCATTTTTTGTGGTTAAATATAAACATATTGTCGCTGTCCAATGAAAAACAAGTATCCCCAAAATTACAGGAGAGACCAAAAACATACTTTACTTTTAGTGTAAGTCAATGGAATCAGAATGTTTTCCAAGCTTGGTTTGGTCCATTCATCATGAAATTTTCACACAATGTAAACGACCATCGGCGTGTTCAAATGATGTAGAAAACTCAAAATCAACAAAAATGAGATACATGTTTTTCATTGGACAGCGACGATATCATATAATTAATTACAGTATAAACATATAATAATATCTCTCAGGGGATGTTTGAACATTAAACCAACGAACATCAACAAGCAAATAATACCCGGTAATACCCAGTCAGTAGCCATCATGGACTAATTCAAGGACGGATTTAGGATAGTCATAACCCCCCCCAAGCCGTGCCCCTCGTGATCAAGAGCCCTCTAGTGGTATGCCCTGCTCTTCTCTAGGGCCCCCTGGTACAGGCTCTCATATCCAGGACCCCATAAAATGATGCCTCCTTCTTTCCTAGGACCCGTAATAGCCAGAAGTCGAAGTCAGAGCAGTGCCACAACGCCTCGTCCGTTTTTATAAGGGGCCCAAAAGCATGACTAGGGCTCCCAAAAGCATGGCTAAGGCCCCCAAAAGCATGGTTAGGGCCCCCAAGAGGCCCTGGGGTCCAAGTCCCTAAAAGTCAGAGGATCCTTTAAATGGAGGGCCCTCGGAAATAAAAATATATTGTATCATAAATGTTGATGTTTGGGCCTCTGGGAGCTGGCCCCACTGGCCCGGTCAGTAATCCAGCCATGGACTAATTAGATCCTCAGCGAACAGATTTGATTTAAACACGAAGCGAAAGGACTGAAAGTTGTCGGGTGTTGATATTCAGCAGTGTTGGATTCAGCTTCCCGTTAGTTCAGATGGGGACATCGCCCACAGCTAGCCTGGAGAACTTACAACCGAGACCGAGACAAGATTGAGGAGAAATGATGACGAGATTGAAACAAGACGCAAAGCGAGACCCTTCCTGTACTTCAGCACTTGTAACACTACCTTCACTTCAGTGTGGTTTCAGGCTACTTAGCCCACCTTTAACAAAGCTCTAGTATTACACTAGCACAAAAACCAACCCCATTCCAGATTAGTCCAGAGCATTTACACGGATGTAAACCACATCGAAAATAGCGTAGCACTCTCTAAATCCGCAACACCAGCCAGTGCCAGCGTTCAGATGTTTCACTCGGTCTCTTTTTGAAGGGTGAAAATGTAGAATTATATCAAACGTGGTCTAAAGTGTTGAAGGTTCTCTAATTGTCATGCTGCTTGCATTGTAAAGTGTGTGTGTATGTGTGTGTGTGTTTTACACAAAAGACCTGGTGTGGTTTATCTCTCTCCAGCAGCAGAGTAGCACAAACACACAGCAGCATTTTCCCCCGGTGTGCTTCTGCCAAAACCACTGCACCTCCCTGCCAAACGCACACATACACATACAAACCACACAGTTTACCTTTCAGCCTTTCAGCCTGAGATTAGAATGGAAAACACAGTGGAATATTGTTAACTGGAAGAAGAAGAAGAAGAAGAAAAAAAATAAAAGCAAGTGTTGTAAAGCTTTGAAAAAATACACAAGGCCTAAACAACACGACTTCTTTTTAGTGCAGCCAATGGGGTCTCAGCACGCAGCGGTGTCGGCTCATTTGTAATTCATCACCAAGCATTAGCCCATACTGTAAGATCCGCAGGGTTCTTTGCTGTGGCGAGGCTGATTTGGGTCAGGGTTTTTTTTGTTTTGTTTTGTTTTTTGCTGTGTTCTCATCATTACTGTGATGTTTATGTGCTTTCATTGTAAAAAAAAAAAAAAAAAGATAAAGAAGAAGTAGAGATGCTTCCAAAGCTGTGGATGCAGACAAGTGGTGGGCTTCAAACAGATTCATTCAGTTCTCTAGCAGAAAGAGCTTAAGGTGTAGAGTCAGAATATTATGCTTCTTAGGCTGGTTCTTTATTGTAGAGCGCTTGCGTTCTGCTAGCCCTGTTTCTGCTGGCTGCTGTAAGTTTGAGCAGATCGCCTGCTCCTCCTGATAAGTGGCCGTCTGCTGTATCAGAAATGGCTAAGCCCTTGCTGTTGTACAAAAACATATCACAGTGCCAATTAGGCTGGCCCCAAACAGGAGCTGGGCACGGCGCACTCAACGCCGCATTAATAAAACATGGCCTCCGCTCTTTGCTTCGCTAGCCGGCTAATTGGCAAATTAGAAAGTGAGATGCGTTAAACGAGAGAACACTGCATTCACTGGAGACGACGCCCTCCCCCATTCTCTCTCACTCTCTTTCACACGGACTCGCTCCCTCTCTTTTTCTCTTTCCCCCCGCTCCGACTGTCTCACACAAACAGTCAGTGTTTCTTTCTCACACCTCTTTCTCCCCGACACAGTTCCTGAGGTGGCTTTCCTGTGATCAGGCCCACATACATTAGCCCAGGCCTTTAGGGACCACCGCTGCTGTTAGTATTCATCGCTTCTCCATGTAAAGCTTTATTTCAGCAAGACAGAAGATTCACAGCGCATGAAGCTTTGTCGCAGTGATGGGCGATATAGCCGTAAAGAAATGTTGACAATACACAATATTGCGAATTCATGCTTGTTGGTATATTATTTTAATATTCTGTTATATTGTGTTGGATAGAGGGGTCTTGAGATGATGTGCTCTGTGATTTCATGCTATAAAGTGTATGAGACTGGAAAAGGTTGCTATAGTGCTTTAACACAATCTATGATATTCCTAAAAGAAATGTAAGAACTTCCACCATACGCCCAGAAAAGCACACTGACGAAATGTATCCCGATAATGATTAGATGTGGTTGTATTGCCTAACCTACTGTGCTATGTTCAATGAATTTCTTATGATATTGTATGTACAGGATGCTATACACAAATTCAAAACATTCCCAGGATTTCATTGTGGTCTCAGACATTTGGAACCCATTCTATATACACTACTCTGCAAAAGTTCTAGCCAGTTGGAGATACTATATATTAATGTTTATATTTCCAGACCGGAAGCTTTAATTTGCTCATCAAAACACTTTATTTTTGGAATATTCAAATAGTATTTATACAGTAAGTAGTGGGATTACATATGTCAGTGTGTTTATTTAACCTTTCCAAGCTTCTCCTTGTGGAAACAACCCAGTATTATTAACAGTTCTCATCTAATACCTGCTTTGACTGCTCAGTACTTCATTAAGCTAAATCAAGATTGCTGCTGAAGGAACTGAACACACTCATACAATGTCTGGGGCGTCCAGGAGAAATCTGGAACTACACTTTGTTCTTCAAACTGGAGCTCAAGATATGATCTACTTCTCTCGCAGTAAGATATTCATGTTAGTTTGTATTGTGTTTACTGGTTTAAAAACACTTATTGCTCAGATAAACAGTCAGCTTACAAAAGACTTTTGTATAGTTTGAGACCACGTTGAAAATCTGGGAATGTAAAACCTAAAAAATTAACAGATTTATTTTTAAAATTTTTAAAATTCAAGAGAAATGAAGGTAATGATGAGCAAAATGAAGAATTCAAGGTTCTGCACTATTTCTAAGTTCCTTTTAACAAACAAATCTTTTTTAGGTCTTCTTTCTTCTTTGGAAGCACATGTTCAGACGACTCTCAGGAGGATTTGATCTACTCATCGGAGACTGCACAAAATGTCACACTATTAACCCTTTGATGCACAAAGTGACCCGATTTTATTTAACATAGGTCAGAATTAATGCCTATGTATTCACTATGGATTTTGATATGAACTGTTGACATTTGTAAACATTTGCTGTCAGAAACATATTTACAAACACTATTTTTGTCCATGAAGTAAATAAATAAGAATTAAAATAAGTCTGATTTTTAATAAACATTAAATAATACAATTAACTGATTTCAATAGATTTACCAAAGAGCAATACATAAAATAACATACAGGAATACAGGACACATGTTGTGCATTAGAAGGGGTTTGCTTAGCTTGTGCATCAAAGGGTTAAAGCAAAATCGAGACAAATCAAATACTAAGAATTCTTGTTTTCACTCAAATTGTTAGGCTGCAATTATGTATTTGATTAGTGCATAATAGTACTATTGTCACTAGTGGTCTCAGGCCATTGGACTCCACCATACAGCCTACAGTCCTCAAAGTATTTCATCCTAAGGAATGATTATCCTTTCATATATTGAACTTTGCAGTATAACACACGTAATTGCTATAATTCTGTACAAACAGCCCAATAACACACTTGTTTCTGCAAAGGCTACATCCCAGAGTTTATACAAGGTTACAGGAACGAAAGTGGGGTACATCTTTTTTTCTCCCTGCTCTTCATGAAGGAGTTCTGCTGACCTCTAGTGGCCAAACCTGACCTTCTCCCCTGCTTGCAAACGAGTATTTCTGTCATGGCTTTGTCCTAACAGCACGGCTATTCAGGCAACACACTTTCACGAATGTATAATGCTTCCCTCTGCTTTGTTTCAGATAGTGGACACATTCTTTATCGGCCGCTACGTGCTGCTGTCCATAGCGAGTGTGGCGTTCCTGGCAGCTCTCTTCACTCTCTTGCCCCTGCACCTCCTGGAGCTTGTGCATGCCAAGCCTGTGAGAGCCCACTAGAACAGAGACTGGCACATGCCAAACCCCAACGGACCCAGAGGGCCTGTCTGGCTCAGCCACAGTCAATGGGCCCGGCTTTAGAAGAGAGGGTCCTACAAGAGCCTCCAGTGTTCCCTTACTGCTGTCCAAATCAGAAGCACCAACTTATGTCCGATTGTGCAGAACACAAGGGCGCTGTTAATTACACTGCGGCTGCACTGAACACTCTCACGCACATTTAAGACATCACCAGCTTTTGGCATCGCTATTTGTTGGGTTGCGTTAATTTGCTTTGAAAAAGTGATGCTCTGAATTTACTGGATTCAAATTCAAATTAGTTCTACTTGAATAAAATGGGCTACATAACACACAGTTATTAAGCTATTAACAAACTTGTTGATGTAATGTTTTCTGTTTATGTGGGAAAAAAACATTTCAAGTGTTACTTTATGTAGTGTTACATTTTCTATATATACTGTGTTTTTGTTTGAATTGATCTTATTTTTTGTTTCTCCACTTAGGTATCTGTGTTTTGTTAAAGGGAAAGTCCAGCAATTTTTAAAAAATCTGTATAATTGACGTATTAAGCTTTAAATGAAGACATTTGGAGTGGTTTGATGTGAAATGTTCCCTTTTAGAGAGGCTTACAAAGTCAGAATTGTTTGCAGTTGTTGTGATAGGAGCCGGGTGTCCAAAGCATTCAATGCTTTCTTTTAGAGAGTTAATTCAACTCAGTTCAATTCAAGTTTGTTTGTGTAGCGCTTTACAACGATGTTGTCACAAAGCAGCTTTACAGAAGTTTGAAAACAAGCAGCTACAACATATATATCCCCCAGTGAGCAAACCAGAGGCAACAGTGGCAAGGAAAAAACTCCCTCAGACTGGAGGAAGAAACCTTGGGAGGAACCAGACTCACAAGGAGAGACCCATCCTCCTCTAGTCAAACAATATTTACAATTTAATAAGTTAAATACTAAAGAAAAGCTAAGAGAACATCTGTTTGATGTCTGGATAGTAAGTCTTTAGAAGCTGCACTGGTAGAGGCAGTCTCTCAGTCTCTGACTGAGTCTTTATGAAAAGGGGAATGAATTGAAAACAGTCCCATCCTATCTCACTGCTGGTACATCTGGACGGCACAGTGATGTAACTGAGGGTGTTGCAGTTGGATGGTGATGGGTGAGGAGGAGGCCCAAATGGTTAGTCTCCCAACAGCGTTCAGCAGGACGGGAGGACAGTCATTATCTCTGGAAGAGTAAAGATAGAAAATTAGTTTGGCTCAGGAGTATGACTGTAGAGAATATGAAAGAAATAAACAGAAAGAAAAAAAGTTAGTAGACTGAATTGCTGTGAATACGTTGCCTAATGCCTGAGACCCTGTTTATTGATTTTTTATTCTGTTTTAGGTGGGGTACAAACATACAGGTGGGGTACATACAGCATATTGTGATTGAAAAATAGTGCCCACGCTATCAAATCAGAATGAAATATACAAACTCAGAAGACTTGGTCATGTTGGAAAGTAAATAAAAGGACTGTATCTGTGTTGTAGACGCTGGTTCTCATCACCGTTACTGTAAAAAAAGAGACAAAATCTGAATCAATGCAATGCATTCATTTCACATCAACACACTGAAGGATTTTTGTTGTAATGATTGGAAAACATTTCATGTGTGTTTGTTCATATCAGAGATTCTGAAGCGCTGCAGTGTTTGCTGTTTGTTGGTTATTTCTTTTTAAAGAGAATCACTACGGTGCCCAAAATGCAGGGTAACTGATCTGTCTGTGGCGTAGCTGTGAAGCGCACTGGTAGAGCACTCTGTTAGCTGATAAATAACCACACCGCATTGTGCCTGTCGACAACACAAACCAGACAAATTTCATCAGCTCCGTACCATATTGACATGCTAATTTGGCCCAGTGGAAGCCTCCTTTAAGAGACCGTCTCGCTCTCGGCACAATGCAACAAAAAACGCTGGGAGCAAAGTTGGGCGGTTCAACAGAACTTCAAGCTGTGCAAGTTGATTATTTTGATGGTAACAAGGCAAAGCTCTGTGAGGGGCTTTTGTCAAATCAGATGTTTGCCTTCAATTTCATACGTCTCTAAGAGAAGCAAGACTTCTTCACACCTGGAGATGGACATCATTATAGTGTTTCCTACACACACAATGTTCTGTGTGTGCGGTGTCCTTGTTGCATGCTGAACACATCAGGAAGCTTGCTGAGCTTCAGTGTTTGCAACAAATAAAAGGCAGATGGTTCAGTCTCATCCTAAACACCTGCACATCTCTGAAAGACACAATGCTTCTGTGCAGGCTCTTTGTTGGTTTATGGTTCAAATCTGAAAATTGGTAGATTCACTTAAAGCTTTAGACATATCTTTAAGTCTGGCTTTACATGATGAAACTTTAATGCAACTTTAGCAACTCTCAAGTTATAAGCGTCTTAAATTTGTTAACTAAGGTGCCAATGTTTAACATTGCAGAATTATCTGATGCACCTAAGCTGATGGTTTGAGAGCCTTTATCTTATCAATAAGTGCATTCTCACCTGTAAGAACATCAGATATCATTAGATCAACAGATGTAAATAAACATAAACAAAGTAAAGAAGTAGATAATACATACTTCTAAGTTTAGGCCCCAGACATTGTATGAATGTATTCAGTTCCTTCAGCAGTAATCTTGATTTAGCTTAATGAAGTACTGAGTCAAAGCAGGTATTAGATGAGAACTACAGTGTGTAGAAAACACCTCAGTGTCACTGCTGGACTGAGAACAGTTCAACGACCAGCAACATCCAGCCAACAGTGTCCTGTGTCCACTGATGAAGGACTAGAGGTGCTGCAACAGATGTGCTATCATCTCGGACTTAACATTAACACAGTGGAACAGCAAGTTAGGAGTGTCTAATAGTGAACAGTGGCTACGTTTACATGCAGCCTGATAATCCGTTAATAATCTGACTAATAGCTCAATCAGAATAGAATACGTCCATGTATACACTTCAATCCGAATAGACTAGTCCAATTAAGGTCATTCCAATTAGAATTTCTATCCGATTGAACGAGGTGGGTAATCCTGTAAATAATCAGTTTAATAGAATAATAGCCAAACGCCTGTATCCGATTACATTCCCAATCGGAAAGTTTAAGTATGCTCTGCACATGTCCAGTTGCGTTATGGAGAAAGTTTCAACATGGCGGGAGGTAAAGACTGGTCTTCAGAGGAGACAAAGTTCATGCTTCAAACCTTCAAAGATTTAGAAACAGCAGGATGGATGGCCATAAAGCTTGCAATAACAAGCTGCCCTTACAGGAAATAAGTATACTTAAAGTTAATTTTATTAAGTATACTTTATGTAGTTACTATGTGTTTTTGTGCTATCACTATCTCAATCAAAAGATGAAGTACCAGTAAAGGCCAAATATACTTAGACAGTTCTATACTTGTCAGTATAACTCAAGCATAATTAAGTGTAACTGTGTTTAGTATATCACTGAGAAGTACATAAAAATAAACTGAAAGCATACTCACTTCATTTAGTTTAAAAGAAGTAAACTAATGGTACACCTGAATAAACTTCTTTTTTGTAAGGGTGTTCAGACAAGTATATGAGCAAATGAACGACAGTGGGCTTACACGAACTATAGATTAAATTAAAAACAGAAGTTCAAATCTGAGTATTACAAAGCCAAAAAGCAGAACGGTAAAATCAGCACCGATCCACTTTCCCATTTTGCAAAATTATGAATGAATTCACGGGAGATCGACTCCTTAACACGGATGAAAACATTGTTGCAGGACGTGACGTCTTCTTATGTGAAATATGTTTTTTCTGAGTCTGCTATAATTTTAAAGCAGTTAATATATATATATATATATATATATATATATATATATATATATATATATATATATATATATATATACTATTTTACTTCTTTTACTGTCTTTGTACCTAAACACAATTTTCATACAACAATTTACAGTTAGTGTATGGTTTCCATAACCTGTAATGAAGAACTCATGGGTTTGGTAAATGAGAATATTTAAAGGTAAGAGGTTGGGTGTTGTTGTGAGGTACACTGTTCTAATGTTTCTTTTCTTTACCTGCATATCTGTGAATGCAGTATGACTGATGCAGTCATCCTTGTCACCATGTGTTTTTAAGCTGGTGTTAGACAGGTTTTCAGAGAAAATAGTCTCAGTCTGTAGCTCTCAGATCCTTTTAGCTCAGTTTTCCTTATTCAATGACATGGAAAAACAGCGAAACAGCAGGATGTAAGATTGCACCATTGAAATCCAAACTGTTAGGCTCTTTTTACTTACCTGTGCTTTGTAGCTCTGCTCAGATTGTGTTTAACACTGAAAAAGTGATGCGCTGAATTTGCTTGTTTCAAATGTTTACATGACTTTCACAGACATACAAAATCAAATCTAAGTTTTTAGTCACATATATAGTGATACACTGAAGTGAAATGCATTGACAACTGCCTGCTAATATAAAACATCAAAGGCAATATAAATATGGATATTGGAAATATTCTGATATATTCTGAGAAAGAATGCACCTCCTTACGTAGTCCTTTGGGTATATTGTGTTGTGTTTAGGATCATTATCCTCTCTAACTTCTCACAGATAATGTGATGTTTGGTTCCAGAATTTGCTGGTATATAATTCAATTCAATGAAATGTCTGCTGTGGCACTGATCTCAACTTAAAGCCAAAGCATAATCAATCCTTCCCTGTGTTTTATGTCTTTTGTAACAGGGTTATTGGTTTGCCTGTATATCAATCCCTCTAGCAATTATTTCACAAAGTTTTCTTGGTCTTCCAGACCTCAGCTTGAACTCCACTCTTCCTGTCACCTGTCATTTCTTATTGAGATTATGAACTGAGGAAACAGGTACCTTAAACACTTTCCTAACTTCTCATAGCTTCTCCTCCTTAGTGTGCATAATTTATTTTTTAATGAAGTGCTGGGCAGCTGCTGAGAGTTACTTACTGATTGTTAGGATAAGGTTTGAAATGTGCATCATCTGGCCTTTCTTATATGACTGTGAGCAAGCCATAGCCATAAATTAAGGTCTGAGGCCTCAGCAAAAGTTTGCATGGTGCTCCTTTTCTCTGAAATAGTACAAAACTAAAATAATACGCTCATCTTGCTTAAAATAATGATGAAAACAAATGTTTTATCTTTAACTTCATGCAATTTGGTTATTTGCTCTATATAATTATAGATATACATGAGTTTACACCTTCCAGTGTCCATGTGTGGTTTTGTTTGTTTATCAGATGAAGCAGAGGGGGGCTGGGGGGGGGGGCGGGGTGGTATAATATTTGGCCTCAGTTATGTGATCTCTCACACTCGAGTCTTAACAACCTCCTTTAAAAAATAGGAACGGGGGAACTCGGTGGGACGTGCAGTGAAATTCCAACCAGTGTGATGAAAGAGAATCTAATGAATCAAATCCAATCCTATTAGTTCCAGCCCACATCTCAACACTGAGGCTTTCTGCTGGACCTCTCGGAGCTTGAGAAACAGGGTGCAGGGCAGACAAATGGACGCTCAGATGGATGGATGGATGGATGGATGGATGGATGGATGGATGGATGGATGGACAGAGGAATGAAGGGAATGAATGCATGTGAGAGTAATTCTGTCCAGCGTTTTATGTCATAGAATGATGAAATTGTAGAGCCTGTATCTGTGGCTTCCAGAATGGACTACATGCACAGTGAACTCACGATGTTGGGTCCTTCATGTTTGGGTGAGGGTAGGTGCAGGTAGCTGCTATCTAAATGTATACATTGTTTGTAATATATACACATACAGATATGCATCATTCATATTAGGGATGCACCGATACCACTTTTTCCTCACCGATACCAATACCAGCTTTTCAGGTATCTGCCGATACCAAGTACCGATACCAACTCTAACTTAAATGCTGTATATATGGCTATAAATCCTGATATTTATAGTGTTCCTCTTTTTATATGGTGTATTTTTTATGTCTCATCCTGAATAAGATGTAATAACCTTGAAAGAATAACATTTACTGGTTGAGTAACTGCACATTAAAAAGTTACAGAGCTATAAAAAAATAAAAATTGCAGCCATTAGTCAATAAGCTTCATGGTATCGGCGCTCTCTATTGCCGATACCGATACTGTGTGTAAGTGCCAGTATCGGCGCCGACACTAATTCGTATATACAATAGCATGTTTTCTGTACTGGTCAAAGTTACAATATGAATAACATTACATGTAAATAGCAACTTAGTGCAATGAATCATTAGCTGTTATGCTACAAGATTTAAGTATAGGTGAGTATCATGTTTGGAGAAAACTTTAATTAGGTATTGTTAAGAACTACCATGTGATCAATCAAACACATTTATAGGAATTTACCTCACACTTCAGTCACCTTACTGTCACTCTAATAAACACAGTCCATAGTCTACAGATCCGGACTGATTTTTCAATGCCTTCACACACTCATTCAGCAACACTTCTTCTGTTCTTCTGTTATATGGTGACAGAAACATACTACCAAGCACAAAGCTTCTATTCCACATACTGTTCATACATCCAGTTCATCATTCTCCATTTATTTAATATGCCCGAAGGCAGCATGCATTAAAACTAGCCGAATGAATAAACAAAGAGACCCAAAGCCAAGACATTACTTTGATAGAAGAGATTAGTGTTGGTACCAAACACAAAAAGAATATTACCTTAATTAAAAATTGCCACAAGCTGTTTGGGAGATAAACACTGTTTATCTGAATTTTTATTTGTATATATGCAAAACACACACACACACACACACACACACACACACACACACACACACACACACACACACACACACATATATATATATATATATATATATATATATATATATATATATATATGTGTGTGTGTGTGTGTGTGTGTTTGTGTGTGTGTGTGTGTGTGTGTGTGTGTATAATATTTTAAAAGAAATAATGATTAGGTGGACCGCGGTCTGAGTCCGGACCCAGATGTTGTCCACTGCGGACCCAAACTGATAAACTATTAACAGCGATTTAATTTTGAAAGTGTTTAATTCAACATTTAATTTAAAATTATTGTAAGAGGCGGAGCTTTTCTTGTCTTTATGGTATACGGGCTTTGCGGTGCAGTGAACTCACAGACCAATCGCGTGCATTGTAAAATTACCAAAGGCGCTCCTCAGCCAATCAGATCTGAGCATATTCGGGACTGCGGCAGGTCAGAGAAAGAATAACGTGCTCTAAAAAAGAAAGTTGACGCTGACAACTGTTTTAATCAGGAATGGAGACTTATATGTTTATTCTTCCCACAGGCGGCTCCAAACCAACAGATCAAGCTGTGAAACTGAGTTAACGAGAAGACGCTGCTTTCTTTACTGTTTCTATAAATAAACACTTTTTTCAAAGCATTCTGTTTTTTTATGTAGCCCTTGTTTTTATAAATAATTCATTCAGTTCAACATTTGAATAGTAAATATACTGAAATATACTGAGTGGTATGTGTGATGTGTTGGTGTTTTAGTAGCTGATGGTATAAGATGCTGATACTAGACTACTTCAGTAAACAGGATACACCACTGAATCAGAACACACGTTAGAAATTATGACGGTCTGGACGTTGGCCTGAGGAAATTTCCTCGAGTTGGACCTTACTGAACTCTAATTAAACACCCCTGCACTAAACACTTGGGTAAACGTCTGGTTACACTGATTTACATCAAGTGTAAAGTAGGTTTTTTCATTTTCCTGTGTAGTTCAGTATCATTTTGAAAATACAAGGCTGTGATATATACATATTTATATTATTGTTGTTATATCTTCAAATTGTATCTTTTCAGAAATATTAAAGAAATATTCTTCAGTGTAGATTGTTAGTAATAGAAGGATTTTATTACATGTAATATAGGATTTTGCGTTTTTATTGGTCCATTCATCTTTAACTGTTGACATTTGTCGTATTATTTCATTTGATTGAAACAGACAACATAGATAATTATTAAAAATTCTCTTTTTATCTGTCAATATTTAGAAACCTTTTTTACTTATTCTTCGTTGAAATAAATCAGGTATTAATTCTATTTAATTCTTGCTGTAGAAATCATGACGGGGGTGGAGACTCCTAAAGTGGATGTTGCTTTTCTCCAGAACAGCCCTGTTTATGATCCCACAGTGGAATAAATATATCATTAAATATCATCTTGTTTATTGAAGATACTAGGTGGCCATAATATATAAGAACATACTGCTGGTCACCAGTATGACCTTAACTTCCAACCATCTTCTAATCTAATCTCTGACTCCAGTATCTCCATTATAGTCACTTGAGTGAAGATGTTGCTCTCTCTCTCTCTCTCTCTCTCTCTCTCTCTCAAGTCTTGGTTGGGTTTCATGCTGGTTGTGACTCTCTCTCTCCAGGGAGTGGGAAAAAGGGGCGAACAAAGCGTCCGGGGCACCAGCGCTCATTGGGAGTCTGAGCGGGAGCCTTTGTGGCGCAGCCAGCTGGACATACAAAGAGACATGAGAGAGAGAGAGCGCGGGAGAGAGAGGTGCAGGGAGAGAAGGGTGTTAGCTCAGGATGTGGTGGCTGTGGGTGCTGGGCTTTGGGGCAGGGGAGGAGGAGGAGAGAGGGAGAGAGAGAAGGGGAGGAGAAGAGAAGAGTAGATCCTCCTTTGTGATCCACTCAAGCAGAACTCCTGCTCCCACACCCCCAACCTCCTTTTCTCTGCATCTTAGTGGCCTGTTGCCCTGCCCAAGACCCTTTCAGTCCTAACCCGAGCCCCCAGAATCATGTATCATGCTTTACGGAGCAGGGGAGCAGTAAACGAGCAGATCTAGGGTCAGTTTTTACCATCCGTATCTTATTACATTAAGCAGAACTGATAGTAAGAAGTGATGGTAATGTCCTCAAACAGTACTTTGCCTGTAATTGAATCATGCTTGACACAATTGGAGCCACAACGCTTGCTTTTATAATGTATAAGCCCTTGAGAAATAGTTTATGTATACACTGATCAGCCATAACATTGAAATCCATCATTTTATCAGCTCCACTAACCATATATGGGCACTTTGTAGTTCTACACTTACAGACTGTAGTCCATCTGTTACTCTGTATACTTTGTTACCTTGCTTTTCAATGATCAGGAACCCCACAGGGCCCCCAGAGAGTAGGTATTATTTGGGTGGTGGGTAATTCTCAGCACTGCTGTAGGGGTGGTGTATAAGTGTATGTTCTGCTGGTGTGAGTGGATCAGACAGAGCAGTGCTGCTGGAGTTTTTAAACACTGTGTCCACTCACTGTCCACTCTATTATACCCTCCTACCATGCTAGTCCACCTTATAGATGTAACATGAAAAAACACAGTAGTTACTGAACAGTTTGTGTTAGTCATCCTCTTCATCAGTGGTCACAGTATGATGTTCGCTGGTAGGATGCTATCGGTGGACTATTTTGATTGGTGGACTATTCAGTTCTCCAAAGAAAACAAACCCAGACTTATAAAGAAGTACACAAGTAGTCCCCTATAATCCATCTGCAGGTGTTAAAAAATAATTGTGTATTAATTTTTGTGTTTTCTGAAGGGGTCGTGTAATTAGTTTCACAAGTTCAAAGTTAAAGTTCAAGCAAAAACGTTGTAAATGAGGAGAACTGTGAATGGAAAAGCTTGCAGGGCCTTTTTACAGAGAATGGCTTAATCTTCAACAAGAAGAGCCAATCAGCTTGACGGTTACGCTGCAATTGGAAAACAGGGGCAACATTATTGTAGCCCTAGTGGGAGCCCCGCCCAGCCTTGTTGTGAGGATATGCTCAAGCATGGTAGCCAGAACAAACCAGAAATACAATTATTGTTAGGTTATTGAGCCAAACACTATAAATCATTTATCAGACTTTATCAGTGATTTCGAACATGATTTAAAAAATATTAACAGACCTTCAGTTCAGAACGTCAATGTTTTGGTCTCTCCTCATTCACAGAGATAGGGGTCTGGTCTTGTGTATGACTGGAAATAAAACAAAGTTACAAAGATGACAACAGAATTTGGTTTAAGCTGTACTATGTAAATTCTGGCGATTTGGAGACCTCTCTGGTGGAAATGTGTTACTGCATGCAACGTTTTGTAATATCTGTTGTTCTTCGCCACCTATCCTCAAGCTGATGGGTCCGATAACTGCGAGCTTAAATAGGGCTCAAAGAGAACTCAGTCAAAACCCAGTGCAGGTGTGTCTTTGGAGGATTTAAGTGAATTATCCTGTTGTCATCAGTGTCATGTTGATTTTGCACTTAAGACCTAAACATCAAGTCAGAGCTTCTTTTTTAGTCTGGATATGTGGCATTAATACATAGAATCTAAACATTGCTCCCAAATTACACCCCACTCATATGAATTATTATATCAAGCCTTACAGTGTGACCCCCAGCTGTGCACGGACGCAGTCTCCTTTCTCATTTTAGATTTAGTAATACTACTTATGCTAATTAAATAAGCTGACATATTACAGCTTTTAGTATCTAAAATGCAGTAGTAAACCGTGACCCTTATGTCTCGCACCCCCCAACCACCCCCTCTCAACCATAGCGGGACATAGGCTTCCATCATGACTCAGCAAACTAGTTAGAGGTGGTAGCCTAACGCTAGCTAGCTGTTTCTCCGGCTAGCGTCGCCACAGCGGGCGGAAATAGTCATACAGTTAAGCCCGCCCACTTAGAGGGAGGATATGATTGGTCGTTTTTACTGTTATTTGAAATTGGAATCACACTGAATTATAACTGCCTGGCCCCCTCTGTACATGAACAGCGGGACCACCAATCACCAACATTCTACGGAGGCATCACAGTCCTTATAGGGGGATACACAGACTCACAGGCTTCCACTTAACCCCTCACACTCCAACACAGATTGAATAGACACGTTTAAATAATTTATATGTCTATATTTTTGTAATTGTTTAGATGTTGATTATCAAACTGTAAGTAGATAAAATAAAAGTTTATATGTGTGTGTGTGTGTGTGTGTTAAGAATATTTTAGGCCCTCAGAGAGGGCGTAGAGGGCCGTGACAGTTCCCCGCTGCTAAAATGAATAGAAATTGAGAGTGTTTCTCAACTGATTAACAGCAGTAGTGACAGGCTTAGTGTTTGGTTTAGACTTGGATGTTAGAAAAATATATGACTTTCGAAGGTACTTAGTTGAATCCAGGTTAAAAACAAGGTGAGCTTCTACAAACATCCACAGTGGACCAGCAAACTAAAGTTTTGCCATCAGTTCCTCCGATCGATCAGTGAAGACTCATTGTAGTTTGCACAGGCGACTAATGTAAGATGCCTGATGCCACATTAAAGCTCTGTTTTTGAGGGCAGGTGAGCGCAGCGCTGAGGGAATCAACATTACTCTGGGTGACATTCCTTCACTTAAAGGCTTGCAGCTTGGAAATGCATTCTTTCTGGATGGCCAGGCAGGGTTGCCCAGGCAACGACTGATGTATTTTGGGCAATAGAAGTGTGGATTTTCTCACTGCCTCTCAGCCCTGCACCATTAGTCCCTTTGTGTGAGGCCTGAGGTGCCGTCACAGCCTCGCGCACCCCCCATCGCTCTCTTTCTCTCCTGCCATCTCTCTTTTTTCTGTCTGTCTGTCTCTCCTCACACAGAGGGGATTACCCCAACAGCTCCTACTCCTGCGCTAAAGATCAAGGCCGCGTTCGAGGGTCACCGGAGGCAGCTAGAAACCCTCGCTGCCCTGCCCTGACGCCCTGCGGTGGGTTGAAGCGTGGCTTTTGCGGTTCTCAACGGGAAGGCAGTGCACTGTGGGGGATGTTTACCCCAGCGGTACCTACGGCAGGCAGGGGGCACAGCGGGAAGGCAAGCAGGGCTGAATGAAGGGGTCATCCCTCGGTGAGGCGATGATATGGGTGGTCAGGGCACGAATCACTGATGATGTATGAATATGCTAATAGCGATCAGAGGCATTCACTAGTTCCATCCAGAGAGCTTGCTTAGCACAACGTTCATATCAGTGCAGAAAACTTTCTCGCGTTGGTTGTTTACATTTTGTGGATATTTCATGACAAACTAAAAAAGCAAATCTGTCCAGTTTTGTGTTCCGCCGCAGTTCTAGATGGCAAAGAACAACATGAGAACATGAAAACAACAAAAAGTAGTATAGCTGTGAGAGTTTCATACCATGGGACAGTGACAGTACGGGCACAAACTCAAAACTCCTTCAGAGTAACTTTTAACCACACACTGCATGGGCTGTGCTGAGCCATCAGTCAGGAGGTTGTGGGTTTTAGACCCCAGAGCAGGTCAGGCCTGTTAGCCCAGCATGGTCCTTGTGTTCACGGTGAAGTAAAGCAGTGGGCCTGGAGAGTGTGACACTGGGCCAGCCTGTATGAGACTAATCGCTTTCTCTCTTCTGTTTGATTCTGACCACTCAGCCACGATGATGTACGAGCCTCATACTGTGCAAACAGGCAAGAACAAATTTCTCCTGCCTCTCCCTTTTTTCTTTCTTTTTTTTTTACACACACTCCGCAAACTAAATATGGCTCTTTTGTGGCCCTTCTTTCAAGCACGTCTTCCTCTCCACAATCAAAAGCTACAAGAGGCCTGCTGTCAGATTAATTGATATGTTTGGGTGTGAAAATTAAAATAGCGTCCACTTATCGCCCAAAGGCCTTCGGGTGACAATCGAAAATGTTCCAGTCGCATTAGCGATTTCGCCGGCGCGGCTCAACATTTTCATCGGGGCCCGCGAAGATAAAAGGCGAGCGTGAGATAGAAAGCCGGAGTTGGGAAACTGTGAATGCCTCGCAACAAAAGCCGGGCCTTTCACGCTAGGCAAGCTGCTAAAGGCATTGGGGAAGGTCAGTTTTGTTTGAAAACACACCCACTCTGCCTCTCTAAGGCCTTTGAGTGAGCAGCCAGTTGCAGAAATGCAGGGCCTGGAGGCTGTCTACTCGCCCCGGAGCAAAAACACTGGCGGGATGTGTTTTTCTCTTCCGTTTGCCTTTCCATGTGCTAAACTGGAAAAACGTTGTCATTGTAAACTGTTTGTTCAGACACTAATAGCAGCAGTCGTTATATATAAGAAGACCTTACAGCTCCTTGTTCAGCCATTCATTAGATAATGTGTACATTCCATGAAAATTGAACTAATAGAAACGGAAAAAAAACTTGTTTTTAAAGTAACTTTTAGAGTAAATATGATGAACAAAGCTTCTCCACTACTTAGTTAAGACTATTATAATGTGATTTCTCTCCTAGCACATGCTTCTGAACTTCTAAAGCTCCTAAACTGTGTAAAGACAAGCTATTCTAGTATACATACACAGACTAGAACTAATCTTCTACATGGACTATCAGTCAAAAGTTTGGACACACCCACCCAGGTTTGTCTTAATAGTAATAATATTAGTAAATAATTATGAAGAGATCAAAACTATAAAGTAAGACATATTGAATTACTCCTGGAGCAGAATAAAACATCAGGTTGTGCTTTAAAGAATGTTTATAGCTATAAAAATATGCATATAATTTTTTTATTTAACTGTATGTTTGTTTTAGAAACATGTTTGTACATAAACACCAACTTAAACACTTCTTAACCTCATCTTTTAATGCATTCAGATCAAAACGTCTTTGTTATTATAAGATATATATTCGGTTAGGTGTGTCCAAACTTTCGACTGGTTGCCCAGGACCAGCAGTGCTACTGGGATGCCATAAGTTTCAGGAGGTGTTTGATGTTTTTAAGAAGCAGAAGCTTTCTCATTGTGAAGGATCTGATCAGTCAACTAGTAGACACTTGATTAATGGAACTGAAATGGAAAGAACCCATCATCCCCTCCCTTTCCTCTCTCCTCTCAATCCACCCTCCCCCCCTTTACCCTCCTCTCCCCTCCCCTCCGCTCCTGGCCCCAAGTCCTGGCCTTGTTCTCTATCTGTGGGACGTGCAGAACGAATGACACAGATGTTGTTGGAGGAGACAGCATCCCCCGTCCCTCTCCTCCTCTCCTCCTTCTCCTCCTCTCCCTCGCTCCCAGCATGGGGTCTCCAACTTGTTTTTCAATCATTGTTTCCTCCAACTTCTCCCCCCCAAAAAAAAGAGAAAACAGAGAGGGCTAGAAAGAGAGAGAGAGGGAGCGAGAGAGCGAGGGAGGGAGGGAGGGAGGGAGGCAGGGAGGGAATGTGGACGCAAAGCACTATAAAGAAACATTCTTTAAAAAAAACACACACACACACATTCTTTATAACAATCTCGGAATAACTTAGCACAGGTCCGAAGCTCGCCGCCAGCCAAGGACTGCACACTTGTTGAGTGCCGGGTTGGCGCTTATGAGGAGGCCAGCGCCTCGGATGCTTGTGGAAACGTGCAAGGAGGAAGGGAAGAGAGTTCCTGAGAGGAGCTACTCGGGCTGAAGATGCATCCCTCAGCGTGGTTCTTCTGGCTGTTGTGCCTGAGCACCTGCGTGGAGGCGTCTGGCCGCTGTCAGTGCCGCTGCACCTGCTCACCTGAGGAGCAGCAGCAGCCACAGGTGGTACCAGGGTCAGAGAGGTCAGAGGCCAGAGGGCGTGACCATCGTCGCCTGGCACACGAGCGTCCGTCACGGAAACACAGGGGTCATCGCAGGAAAGGTAAAAGCTGGAGAACCTTTTGTTGCTTTCCAAAAACTTTTCTTGAGAACTTTCTATTCCAGGCATGAATCATTGCAGGTTCTTCAAGGTTTATTAGCTACACTGGCTTTTTTGTTTTTTAGATGTTTCCCATCGTTGGATAATGCATAACTGATCATTGTTTTCATCATCATCTCTAAAAAGATTCGAGTCGTAGCTCGCAGCGATGTGTTCAGGTGATTTACATACAGAACATGGCGTTTCAGCGCTTATCATAATAGAAAGATTGAAAAGTTGATTGGTTATGCATGGATTAGGTTCTGCACGCTTGTTTCTGCTGTGATCTGAGAGAATTCCATTTTCCCATCTCCGACGGCAATGTCACGGCTGGTATTCGCGAAAGCTTCCAAGAGAATACCTCTCCGAGTGTCAGCATGGGGGGCTTGTGCATGAAATCGGAGCTACAGATAAATTCTTTTCAACGGAGTGATTTTGCGCTCGGTCACTGATTCCGCTTTGAAGACTTTGTAGACGATAGCATGGCTCAATTATGACAATCATTATAAGCTGATGATGTTGGGAGCCTATAAATATGCTTTTTAACCCTTTATGTCGTCACTGTCTATAGAATACCATGTATTGCTGCTTTTTTCTATTTGTCCAATGTGTTATTCATATTTTATGACTAATGACTATTATGCTGCATAGGCTTGGGTGTGTTATTCATAGGCGTGTTATTCATCTTAGTGGATGCACTGGACCTGAGAAGGACAACTTAACCAAAAAAATATAATAATAATTTCCAAAAGTCAACAATTTTTTGGCTTAGCTCTCCTGTGAAAAGTCTTGCTAAAAGTCTATTTATGTAGAAAAGAAACACATTTTTTTCCTACACAGCAAATAATTCCAAAAATCTGCATTCATGTGGTTTTCCTGGATTATAAGGCTTAATATCAGTATATTCAATAGAAATACTATGATCATGAAAGATTGTTTTTGCCTTAAAAGAACAGATGCATGAGATGTTTCTTTGGAAATTAATCTCTAAAAGCATTTCTCCCAACATTATTAGCTCCTGACCAAAGTTCACATGCGTGCACAAATCATTGGGTTTGCTCTTTGCTGCTATTGAGTAAATAAATCCTCTTGCAGGCCATTGTTGCTCCTTCTCGCTGAGTGGCTGTGTGGCGGAATGCGGTTGGATCCGCTGCTCTGTCTTTTGTTGCGTCTGAAGGCCGGTCGATGTGCGGGCCATCGGGGCAGTGATCTCAGGATCAATACGCGTCTATCACTGAAGCCGAGGTCATTTAAACTCACAATAGACACTTCACTAAACGCCACTTTATTTAGAGCTTCCTCAAAGGAAAATGAACTGCCTCTGTCTTTCTCTTCCTCCTTTCATTTTGCTCTCCCTTTTCTCTCTTTCTCTCTCATTCCATTCTCTCGCCTGCTATTCCCTTGAGAAGGCATATTTACACAGGCTTTATTGTAACCAGGGTCAGCTAACAGTTGTCTGTAGTATACTTTTATAGTAATCACTTAATATGTTTGCATGGATTTTACTGATAGTTGAGTAATTGAGTCCAGTCCTGTTGCCTATATCTGTTACTATACTATATTTGTCCAGTGTATGTCCAGACACCCATTGTTATCAGTAATAGGTAGCCTAATATTAATTGCATTCACAAATGTCTACATAATTGAATCGTTAATGTCTAAAATAGTGAGGTATAGATGCCTTAAACATTTTATAAAATACAGTTTTGTGCAAACGTTTTATTTACTTGGGAACGTATAGATATTATATTTATTAAGCTATATTTTTCCTAACAGGAAACTTTTATTTGCTCAGCAAAACAATTAGTACTGTAAGAAGTGCTGTTACATACGTCAGTGTGTTTATTTAACCCTTTTCAAGCTTCTCCTTGTGGAAACAACCTAGTATTATTTACAGTTCTCATCTAATACCTGCTTTGACTGCTCAGTACTTCATTAAGATAAATCAAGATTCAGGAACTTAATACATTCATACGATGTCTGGGGCGTCCAGGAGAAATCTGGAACTAATCTTTAAGCTGGAGCTCAAGATTATATTTACTACTTTCAAAATAAGATGCTTATGCTACTTTGTATTGTGTTAATGCTTATTTACACTTGTTCTAAAGATATCTGCTGTTGTTAGTGGTGAAAATACCCTTATTGCTAAGAAACAGTCAGCACAGTACTGTACAGTCAAGGCAAATAGCTATCAAATGCATTTTTTCTGGTTTACTACCAATTTACGATGTTCAATATCGATATATGTAGGTTCAACTGGCTGGACCCCTAGTTCCCATTAGCACCACTGTAAAGACAATTATTTAACAAATTAAACTCTAAAGACTGAATTATGCAAATTGTTGAAAACCTGGAGAAAGTTTTCTACAAGGTGCGCCCACTCCTGACATGGGCATTCAATTCATAACACTTGTAAAACCCCTATAGAACAGCATTACCAATGGAAAGGGACACTCTAGAGCTGCCACACGTGAGCATCAGGTCACCATGACCAATGCTAAACCCTGGCTTAGTGGAATTGTGTTCCTTTGAGAGATGGAGCACCATCCAGTTCCTCTGGGGTGAATTGGAAAAGAGTTTGTGATGCAGAACTAATCATCCTACTTCAGTACCTGCCCTCAGTAATGCTATTGTGGCTGAATGCAATCAAATTTTTCATAGCAATGTTTGAACATCTGTAGTGTAACATCTATAGTGTAACGTCTTTCCAGAAGAGCAGAGGCTGTTATTGCCTCTGATAAACAGGAGACAAACTCTCAATTAATGGCCTTTATTTATAAAGAGACTGCAGCAGAAGTTTACAAACATCTGGACATAAAGTGTGTATTGTTAAAGTGTGTAACTGAGCCTTTTAACTCACACTGAGTTACTAATTCTCAACAACAACAGTTCAGTATAGGGCAGAGGTATTTAATTAGAATTCTGTAAGGTCCATTTAGAGGAAATGTCCTCAGACCAACATCTGGATGGTCACAATTTCAATCATTTCAGTGCCATATCCTGTATACTGATATATACTGATATACTTTAAATCAGCATTTGATTTATATCATCAACAACAGTAAGACAAATGACAAATAATGTTCAATATATTTCAACAATATTTGTTGTTTTAAATCCTGAACTGAATTAATTATTTATAGAACTTAAACTAAATGTGTCCTCAAAACAAGGGCTACTTAAAAAAACAATGCTTTTGAAAAAAGTGCATCATAAAGTGCTTGTGTTTAGAAAAAGTAAATAAAATGTGCATCTTCTTGTTAACTCAGTTTCACATCTTAACAGTTTATGGCCTCTTGTATTCCTCTCCCTCACTTTCTCTTGTTCAGTGAGAGAAGTGAGCTCTTGATTGTCTTTCAGTCTGGGCTGCAATGATGTCAGGGCCATTCACATACACATATGAAGGAGCTGGTTTGTGAGCCTGGGACGATATTTATTCTTAATAATGATCGTTGTGGAATAAACCATCTGAATTAGTCTTGCTCCGACTCGCTTTAGTCTCCAGCTGCTGCTTTTCGCTTCGTACCTCGCCTGTGTGCGCGCCACACTCCCGAATCTGCACAGATCTGATTGGCTTAGGAGCCTTTGGTAATCTTACAATCCACGTGATTGGTCTGAGAGATTACTGTGCCGTAAAGCCCGTATACCGTAAAGACAAGAAAAGTTCCGGCGCTTAAAATAAACACAGTCAAAATTAAATCCTTCTCAGTAGTTTATCGGTTTGGGTCCACATTTGGCCAACGTCTGGGTTGTGTAGTGACCTCTGGTATAGGGGGTCATTATGATGCCCTTGTATTGCACTTATTAAGCATTAATAAGTGATTGGTCATTAACTGTCTGCATTTTTTAGCAGGGTGAACTAAGTATTTATCTGGAGCACATTTATTTATCGCCACTGTCCAAAGAAAAACATCTCAGTTTTTATTTTTCCACATCATTTCAATGCAGCAGCTGCTGTTTAGATTGTGTGAATTTTCATGATTATATGAAAATGCTTCAAAATTGCAAAAAAAAAAAAAAAGTTTTTCATTGGACAGTGACGTTATGTATTATACATCATAATCTTTTATACTTTATATAATAATGCAACCTTGTAAATTCATTCTCCAAACAATAGGGGGCAACATATCACTAGAAATATACAGTCATTCCTCCTCTTCACTCCTTGCCTAGAAGAAATGTAATAGATTCAGCATCAAACATTATCACCCCTATAGCAACCAAGAGCAAGAAACCACATAGTTGTATTTGCTCTTTGTTTCATTGGCCACCTGTCTTTAATTGATCAATCTGGAGCTGTAGATCCTTCAACACCATTAACAAGAGGTTAGAATAAGTTGTTGGGGCAGCAATGCTACTTCCTCATCCTCTCATGTTGGACTGATGGCAGACTCAATGCTACAGTGACTCACTATCGCCTCTTGAGGTGCAAAGTTGAGGTCAGGTGCACAGCACTAGTTGTATCTTTTCTGTCTGTGTCCTATAGTGTAAGTCAAACTTCTGGGTATTATTTACTTTTATTTTTATTTATTATATATTAAAAGAGTATTTCAGACATTACCTTATTGTTTCACATGAGCCAGCAGTCGTCGAAGCATTTCACTGATAGTTGTATCATGTATGACTTTGTATGTGACAAATAAACTTAATCTCTACAACATGATACATAGACACCGTTGACATACACAGGCCATCAGTGATAATGCTCTTGTGAAACCGGTCTTGATTAAACACAGAGACCAAGAAATAATATGGGTTTGAAATTCCTTTGTAGCTCAGTTCATATGCACCATACATGATATATATGATAAGAAGAAAATCAAAAAATTATATTAGCTTATCGACCTGGCTTAGTTCATCTGCTCAGTTTTAAGAAACAAATGGCGCCTGATGGTATTTAATTATCCAGTACTGTCATTGCAAGTATGCAAGTACAAACTTTATTTACTGTAGTTACAGTGTAATAATATAGTAATAAACAACTTTCGTTTTCATGCATTTGCTTTTTTAGACTAATGAGAAGAGAAGATTCTGACCTGCCAAACTTCAGTTACTATGCTTCTCCAATGTGATTATATGTAGAACTCATTTTTAGCCAACTTTAACTTCTTATTTTTACCTGAATTTGGGTTTTGGCTGCTTCTCCAGCCTCTGCAAGAGGCATGGATGGATGGATGGATGGATAGATAGATAGATGGATAGATAGATAGATAGATAGATAGATAGATAGATAGATAGATAGATAGATAGATAGATAGATAGATAGATAGATAGATGTGCATATCGTCGCTGTCCAACTTTACAGAAAACATACTCTACTTTCAATGTAAGTCAATGGAACCAGAATTATTATTATTATTATTATTTCCAAGCTATTTTTGAGCACTTCTATTGGTCCATTCATCATGAAATTTTTACACAATGTAAACGACCATGGGCATGTTCAAATGATGTTGAAAACTCAAAATCAACAATGGAAATACATGGTATTCATTGGACATTAAATACATAATATGCACAGATGAGCATGTAGAAATAAAGATGTTTTGGATTGAACAGGTTGTATAAAATAATATAAATATACAAATGTAATATATAATGCAAATCACTATATGTAATGTGTAACATAAATATAATCTATAATATAAGCACAGAAAAGATGTACAGTAACAAGGATGCTGTTTCTCATGTCATGTCAGAGATATTCAGCCTGTGTCACTGCAGGAGCTGCAGGCATTTCCATGTATTGTCTTGGAGCTGAGACCCTGTGGGCTTTCCTGTTTCTGAGGCACGGTAAACGATTGTCTTGTTCTCAGAGCTGAAGTAAACACACTGCAATCAAACGATGACATTCTCAGTTTTAATGGTTACATCTGGATGGATTTCCAAACGAACACACAGCGTCTGTGTTTAGGGTTCAGTCTGTGTGGAAAACTCAGTGTATGAAGGAGAAGTCAGCAGTGAGGAGCGTGTCCAGGACTGAAAGCTGTGAGGTAGCTGTGTGGTTGGCTAATGAGAGAGTAAAGCCTCCACTGACAAGCCACCTTATTTAAAGCGACTTCAATTCCCACCTGTATTGAGTCAAGCCCCGCCCCCTGGCTCACCGGATTGGCTCTTGAGCTTCAACTGGCGCCCTGAGTAAGTAGAATTGTTTCAGCCAATCGTAGCGCCGGGTGGGCGGGGCCTGTCGGAAAACCGGTGGGGCAAAAGTAACGCAGTTGCGCTTAGTTTACCGGGGAGTGTCCCGAATCCGGATGGCGCTTCGTTTAAGCTGCGGGACTAAAGAGTGGAACTTAAAAGTAATACACTTAAACACATTCCAGCTTAAATATTATTAAGAACTGATGCTTGTAAAAGCTGAACGGTGTTAAATGGTTCCCTTTAATCCACCACTGTTAGTACACGATGAGAAGAGTAGACGTTTTCAGGATTTGCTGGATTCTTGCTGCAGTCCGTTACATTCAAGGTAAGAACTAGCTGTTCTACGTTTGAACAAGTTTTTGCTTTCTAGTAGTGAGAAGCTCATTATTTCTTATATCGAGCTGGCTTGGTTTTAATTATGGATGTACTAATCTTTAAAATGAGTAGCAGGTATTATATAAAGTGTGTATATTTCCATATACACTAGTGTGCAGAAGTAAGAACACCAGATATGATTAGAACAGATATAAGTAATCATACATACAATACAGAGTAACATGAATATCTTATTGTGAGAGAAGTAGATCATATCTTGAGCTCCAGTTTGAAGAAGTGTAGTTCCAGATTTCTCCTGAATGCCCCAGACATTGTATGAATGTGTTCAGTTCCTTCAGCAGCAAATCTTGATTTAGCTTAATGAAGTACTGAGCAGTCAAAGCAGGTATTAGATGAGAATTGTAAATAATACTGGGTTGTTTATAGAAGGAGAAGCTTGGAAAGGGTTAAATAAACACACTGACGTATGTAAAAGCACTACTTACTGTATTAATGCTGTTTGAATATTTCATATAAAGAGTGTTTCGCTGAGTAAATAGAAGCTTTCTGTCTGGAAAAATTGCTTTTTGCATAAAATAATGTCCTCAAGTATAATTGCTGTATACTGTATATACTGTCTAGTGCTATATATATATAATCACTGTCCAAAGAAAACTATGCAGCTTTATTTTTGTTGATTTTTACTCCAGCTGCACTTGTCTTTGTGTGAAAGTTTCACAATGAATTGACCAATAGAAATGCTCCAAATTTACTTTAATTTAGAGTGAATAATAATATTTCATCATCTGTTACTATTTTGGAGGTATATTCCTGTGGACAGAGACAGCATGATTAGTTAACTATAAAGTATAGTAGTATAACTACATGATAGACAGAAAGCATATATATAACCGAATGGTGTGAAGCTCTGTTTACGTTGTTATTGTTATTGAGCAGCCAATTAAAGCACTGTTATTTGAAGATCTTGGATCTTTTAGAAAATGTTGATTTATTTAGTGTTGGAAGCCACCTGCTGGCATCGAGGGGGACCTAAAGCAGAAATATGATATGAAATTGGTTTGGAAAACATATGCAGGACCACAGCCCAGTGCTGTTTTTCAGTATTAGAAGAAACTGTGCTGATAATCTTCTTTTAGATCTTCTCTACAGTCTGTAAAATGCTTTAACTCACTCTTCAGCTGTTGTCCATTGTGTTTGTGGAATTCCTTCAACCCGTAAAGAAAGTAAGAAAAGTTTTTGACCGTTAGTTTCCGCTTTTTCAGGAAATTGCTGCTCATGAGACAATAGAAACATTTTTATAGTTGATGACAGTTTTGCCAAGAATGTGAATATCTCATTCCGATCAACGTTGTTGAGCTGCTCGTGTGACCGAAGTGATCTGAAACAGTTGAACCCTTTGCCATTGTCTTATGTAAGCTCGATGTACAGTTCCAGTATCAGTACTACAGGAGCTGGGCAATGTCGGCCAGTGTGCTTTCTAAATGTTTATACTACAAATATCAATGCTCTTTATTTTTTTTCCATTTTTCTGTATCATATAAACACGACAGCTGCTCTTTAAATCTTGTGGAAGTTTCCTGATGAATGGACCAATAGAAATGCTCTAAAATAACTTGGAATAAAACATCTTTGCATTAACTTACATCTCCTATAAATATGCTGTTTTAGAGATGCTTATTTTTCAATGTGGTTCTATGGTTCTATGATATGGTTCTGGAAGAAACTCTTATTTAGTATAGAACCTCCATGTAATGTGGACGTTCTTCATGTTAACACAGCCAAACGTTTTAGAACACTACCAGCCAAACGTTTTAGTACACTACCAGTCACACGTTTTAGTACACTACCAGCCAAACGTTTTAGATACACTACCAGTCACACGTTTTAGTACACTACCAGCCAAACGTTTTAGTACACTACCAGTCAAACGTTTTAGTACACTACCAGTCAAACGTTTTAGATACACTACCAGTCAAACGTTTTAGATACACTACCAGCCAAACGTTTTAGTACACTACCAGTCAAACGTTTTAGATACACTACCAGTCACACGTTTTAGTACACTACCAGCCAAACGTTTTAGATACACTACCAGCCAAACGTTTTAGTACACTACCAGCCAAACGTTTTAGTACACTACCAGCCAAACGTTTTAGAACACTACCAGCCAAACGTTTTAGTACACTACCAGCCAAACGTTTTAGATACACTACCAGTCACACGTTTTAGTACACTACCAGCCAAACGTTTTAGTACACTACCAGCCAAACGTTTTAGATACACTACCAGCCAAACGTTTTAGATACAATACCAGACAAACGTTTTAGTACACTACCAGTCACACGTTTTAGATACACTACCAGTCAAACGTTTTAGTACACTACCAGTCACACATTTTAGATACACTACCAGTCAAACGTTTTAGTACACTACCAGTCAAACGTTTTAGATACACTACCAGTCAAACGTTTTAGTACACTACCAGTCAAACGTTTTAGTACACTACCAGTCAAACGTTTTAGATACACTACCAGCCAAACGTTTTAGTACACTACCAGCCAAACGTTTTAGATACACTACCAGCCAAACGTCTTAGATACACTACCAGACAAACGTTTTAGTACACTACCAGTCAAACGCTTTAGTACACTACCAGCCAAACGTTTTAGATACACTACCAGCCAAACGTTTTAGATACACTACCAGACAAACGTTTTAGTACACTACCAGTCACACGTTTTAGATACACTACCAGCCAAACGTTTTAGTACACTACCAGCCAAACGTTTTAGATACACTACCAGCCAAACGTTTTAGATACACTACCAGACAAACGTTTTAGTACACTACCAGTCACACATTTTAGATACACTACCAGTCAAACGTTTTAGTACACTACCAGTCAAACGTTTTAGATACACTACCAGACAAACGTTTTAGTACACTACCAGTCACACGTTTTAGATACACTACCAGACAAACGTTTTAGTACACTACCAGTCACACGTTTTAGATACACTACCAGCCAAACGTTTTAGATACACTACCAGCCAAACGTTTTAGATACACTACCAGACAAACGTTTTAGTACACTACCAGTCACACGTTTTAGATACACTACCAGACAAACGTTTTAGTACACTACCAGTCACACATTTTAGATACACTACCAGTCAAACGTTTTAGATACACTACCAGTCAAACATTTTAGATACACTACCAGTCAAACATTTTAGATACACTACCAGTCACACGTTTTAGATACACTACCAGCCAAACGTTTTAGATACACTACCAGTCAAACGTTTTAGAACACTACCAGTCAAACGTTTTAGATACACTACCAGTCACACGTTTTAGATACACTACCAGACAACCGTTTTAGTACACTACCAGTCAAACGTTTTAGATACACTACCAGCCAAACGTTTTAGATACACTACCAGTCAAACGTTTTAGTACACTACCAGCCAAACGTTTTAGTACACTACCAGTCACACGTTTTAGTACACTACCAGACAACCGTTTTAGTACACTACCAGTCAAACGTTTTAGATACACTACCAGACAACCGTTTTAGTACACTACCAGTCAAACGTTTTAGTACACTACCAGCCAAACGTTTTAGTACACTACCAGCCAAATGTTTTAGTACACTACCAGACAACCGTTTTAGTACACTACCAGACAAACGTTTTAGTACACTACCAGTCAAACGTTTTAGTACACTACCAGCCAAATGTTTTAGATACACTACCAGCCAAACGTTTTAGTACACTACCAGACAACCGTTTTAGTACACTACCAGCCAAACGTTTTAGATCACTACCAGACAACCGTTTTAGTACACTACCAGTCAAACGTTTTAGATACACTACCAGTCAAACGTATTAGATACACTACCAGTCAAACGTTTTACTACACTACCAGTCAAACGTTTTAGTACACTACCAGCCAAACGTTTTAGTACACTACCAGCCAAATGTTTTAGTACACTACCAGACAAACGTTTTAGTACACTACCAGACAACCGTTTTAGTACACTAACAGTCAAATTTTTTAGTACACTACCAGACAACCGTTTTAGATACACTACCAGTCAAACGTTTTAGTACACTACCAGACAACCGTTTTAGTACACTAACAGTCAAACGTTTTAGTACACTACCAGACAACCGTTTTAGTACACTAACAGTCAAATTTTTTAGTACACTACCAGACAACCGTTTTAGTACACTACCAGTCAAACATTTTAGATACACTACCAGACAACCGTTTTAGTACACTACCAGTCAAACGTTTTAGTACACTACCAGACAACCGTTTTAGTACACTAACAGCCAAACGTTTTAGTACACTACCAGTCAAACGTTTTAGATACACTACCAGACAACCGTTTTAGTACACTACCAGACAACCGTTTTAGTACACTACCAGTCAAACGTTTTAGATACACTACCAGACAACCGTTTTAGTACACTACCAGCCAAACGTTTTAGATACACTACCAGTCAAACGTTTTAGTACACTACCAGTCAAACGTATTAGATACACTACCAGTCAAACGTTTTAGTACACTACCAGCCAAACGTTTTAGTACACTACCAGCCAAACGTTTTAGATCACTACCAGCCAAACGTTTTAGATACACTACCAGTCAAACGTTTTAGTACACTACCAGCCAAACGTTTTAGATCACTACCAGCCAAACGTTTTAGATACACTACCAGTCAAACGTTTTAGATACACTACCAGACAAACGTTTTAGAACTGTTCTAAAATTTTGACCAGTAGTGTATATCATTCCTAGGCACAGTAACAACATCAGGTTGTTTAATTCGTACAGATAAAGATAAAGCAATGGACTGATTTCTGTACATAAACCTCAAGGAAAATAAACACATACTGTAGATTACGGATTAACTGAAAAGCTCCTTAGGGAACCAGGAGTGGTTACATTGTTGTTTTTGTGATGCCACAAAAAAACCCCAAATTGACATTTTCAGTCTTGCTCCATTTTCAGTTTAGTCCCACCTGTTAACACTGAAGTTACACTGAAGTCCATATTTGTCTATTTTTATGCTTCTACGTCATTTAAACGCAGCAACTGCTTTTTATATCCTGTGAGAGTTTCATAGTTAATGGACCAATAAAAAAGCTCCAAGATATTTAATGGACCAAAAATTCTGGTTCCATTAAACCTACAGTGAAAGTAAAGAGGGTTTTTGTCCTCTCCTCTAAAGTTGCATTTTGGAGATACATGTACACAATAACAAAAACAAGCTGTTTCATTCAAACAGAGAAGTGATAGTTTTACGTCTGTATGTAAACTCACATGAATGTTACCTCCAAAATGTAGGCTGTGGGTTCACCAAAAACTTGTGGTTCTTCTGTGGAACAAACAGTGGCTCCTCTGTGGTATTGCTTTAATCACCTTTATTTTAAAGGGTGTATTTATTTACTAGTAAACTTCTGGCTCTACCAGACAATAGCTTGCACATAGTAGAAAAATCAATCAAGTGTTTTTTGCTTTGTTTCAAGGACGTCCCTCCCTTGATGATGTGATTGGCATGTTTTGGCATGAGCGCATAAAGAGGCCATTGTAAGTAGGCCAGTAACAGCAGTGGCTGAGTCAGTGTCTATGTTAGAGTGGACTATGTTAGCGCAGGTGACGGATGTCCTGTTGGTGCCTGATTGTATTTGTTAGTAAAGGCTCTTTGTTCCTCATACATGCTGAAAAGACTCACTTCTTTCCTGCTCCACACAGGAAGCCCCAGGTTTCCCCATTTTACTCACCAGCTCTTCTTCAACAGCATGCCATGTCAAGTGAGAGAATTCTCATGCCATCCAGGAATAGGGACTGTTTGTTTAAGTTGGCCGTATTGTTCGCATGGTGGTGTCCTCTGAGCTGTGGCCCAGCTGACGGTTAAAGGAGGATGTACTGCATATGTTTAGAATTTGGATGTAGGATGGGTATTTTTATACATTGTTCCACAAATGGAGCTATGATTAACATCCTGGTGTGATGTTTGTCTATTCTCAGAACTGCTTTGGTTTAAGCCTTAAAGCAGCACTAAAGGTTTTTGGAAAGATATAAAGAAGATGAATGAAGACCATGATCGATGTTTAAGTTTCAAATGTAAAATCATTGCGATATGACAGTTGATCATTTATTCAGGCCTTGTTCAGACTGTCTGCCGAAATCAGATTTATTGCATATCCAGATTAATATTTGATAGTCTGCATGGCAATACAATACACAACGTCCAATTTTTTGGCATATCCAGGTCAATATTTGAGAGTCTGCACGGCAATAAAACACATAAAATCCGATTTTTGGCATATCCGGATCAATACATGAGAGTCTGCATGGCAATAAAACACACAAAGTCTGATTTCTGGCATGTCTGGATTAATATTTAATGGTCTGCTCGGCAATAAAACACACAACATCCCATTTTTGGCTTATCCAGATCAATATTTAATAGTCTGCACAGCCATAAAACACATGAAATCCAAATTTAGCATATCTGAATTAATATTTGATAGTCTGCACGGCGATAAAACACACAATGTCTGATTTTTCATATCCAGATGGATATTCAATAGTATTCATGGGAATAAAACACATTAAATCCAATTTATGGCATATCCAGATTGATATTACATAGTTTGCATAGCCGTAAAACACACAAAATCAGATTTTTGGTATATTCCCATTGATATTTGATAGTCTGCATGGCAATAAAAATCACAACATCCAAATTTTGCATATCCAGATTGATATTTGATAGTCTGCATGGCAATAAAACACATGAAATCCAATTTCTGGCATATCCAGATTGATATTTGAGAGTCTGCATGGCAATAAAACACAAATCAATTGAAATTTTATTTGTCTTTTATTGACATATTTGCAGATAGTTTGAAATTAGATTTCAATTGGATTTTTACAGATGTATCTCAGTCTGGATGCTCTGGCTGCTTAAATTGGATTTCTTTTGCATTACTCGCTGAACCCAATGCTATGACTGCTTGGAATCTCATTACCAAGAAATCCATGCAAATAAGTTGGTGATAGATGCACAAATCTGGCCTGATCTCGAACAGTTATCAGATTTGATTTGAGAAAAAGATCTGATTTGCTTGAACACAGCCTCACGTCCTCAGAAGACATGCCCTTCCCCATGTTATGAGTGGGTTTCCTTTGAAAGCTCATTCAACACCATTGAAGTCATCATACTTTTCTACCTGAAGCACAACCATCATTACAAAATGTTCTCCCACATACACTGAATTAGGCAAACACCTTAACTGCCTTACTGTCTTCAGGTTCCAGGCTGCGTCCAGATGAAGAGGTCCCCCAAATTGTCCACCACCCATCTGATGTGGTGGTGCGAGTGGGTAGCCCCGCTACGCTGTCCTGTCGGGCGCAGGGTAACCCCGAACCCTCCATCCAGTGGCTCCGCAACGGCGTCCCCCTGGATCCAGAGAAGATGGAAGGGCAATCGCGCCCCATCGTCCTGCCTGAGGGCAGCCTGTTCTTTCTCAGCGTGGTCCCTGGCAGGAAGAGCCAGTCACATGAAGCAGTGTACGCCTGCGTTGCACGAAACAGCGCCGGCACTGCGACCAGCAGGAATGCCTCTCTGCATATAGCAGGTGGGCTTTAATTTCTCATCCATTCTTTCATTTTTAGATCCATGAATGGTCTGTATATGGGTCCACAATTCAGTTCCTTGCTTCAAACCATCGATATCATCACTAACAAAAATGTTTTTCAGTGTCAAGTTAGGTTGCATAATGTTTTTAGTAACACTTCCTTTATATCCTGTATACGTAATGCAATGTTGCTGTCTATTGTTATTGCATTATGATGTTATATGCCATACATAATACCTTATATTGCCAGCCATAATACTTTATAAAGTCAGGTTCCATAACACATAAGGATATCTCTTCATAGGAACATTGTAGACACTGACGTTATACAGTGTGTATGGCAGGTCATTAAAGGCTTTGACTGAAATGTGGTTATTACATCTAACTGTTAATACAGGACTTCTAAGAAGTGGGCACAGCAGTTGAAGGCCATTGCTTAAGTGGACTATAGTTTTAAACAAGGCAGCTGTAGTTACTGTTGTTTACCTACTGACCAGCATAAGACTGACCTCTGTGCTGCTAACCATTCAGCTTTGTTTGCTAACTGCTAACGGTCTAGCACTGGTAGCTAGCTAGTCAGTTTCTAGTTAGTTAAAATAAACAAACTCTATAAAATTCACACTATACTTAAAGGTTATGTTTGTTTTTAAATAAATAAAAATAAGTAAATAAATAAACGCTGAAGCAGCACCAGGTACACAAAGACTCAGCTCTGGTTCTCTCACACTCTCACACTGCTGTGATCTAAAAAATATACTAGAACCTTGTCTTAGTGTGTTGTAGTACATTACACCATTTATGTTTACAATATTCTTGGATAGATAGATGTTGTATTGCGTTATGACATCTGATATTATAAAGGTATTTACTTTTATGTTATAAGGTGTCTTTAATGTCACTGTCACAACTTATAGGCAAGAAAACAAGTTTATTATAAGATATTATGCCATGTGATGCCTTATAAACACATTTGTAATGCACTGTAAATACAAGATTTATAGGAAATGTTACCATATTTAGAACTTTATGTGAATCAGCTTTTATTCAATTAAATTAATTGTCAATAAATAAATAAATGGAAGGGTAGCTGCTGCGCACAACTGATGTGGATATGTCATTCTATATAATAAGCTCTAAGATTAATAGCTGTATAACAAATCTAGAGCCCTTAATCCGCCACATCTGTATAGATGATTACCACAGACAGTATGATACATGCAGGTTTGCAATGCACCTGAAACCCAAAGAGCCTTTCAAGGAGTGCTGTCTCGATGCTATCTCTGAGATCAGCGCTGTCGGTGCCCGAATCATCCACCTAATGGAGACAGACAGAAATCGATGAAGTGACGCGGTATCACTTACTATTCAAACAGCCATTAAAACAGAAGGTCAGAGGTGGCCAGGACATGAGGAAGCCTATCAAGATAGTCAGCGAGATTAGTTGGGGTCAGATGTCAGAGTTTGCCCTCCTTCCCCGAGCAAACAGTGCACTAATTGAGCGGTAACAGCGTGCTGTGTTTGCAGCACAAACACACTCCTGCCCATCGCATTCCACAGCACACACTCGACAGAGGCATCAAAGTGAGGTCCACAGCCGGCACACGAGGGCGGGAGCGGGCAGAAAATACAGCGGACCAATCTTACATCCTACTAAATCCTGTGTAGAATGAATCAAGTTTATGTAGCCTGTTGCTATGTGCAGTGAAGAGAAACAAGGATTCAGCCCTGTTTTTGTTGTTTAATATATTTCTATTCTATATTCCTCCTAAAGTATATATACACATTTTTCTTTTGACTTTGTACATAAAAAACAAAAACAATATTTATTTATAATACATATACAGGTGTGTTTATGTTTGAATACCCAAATTACACATCATATACAGGATATATATATATATATATATATATATATATATATATATATATATATATATATATATATATATATATATATATATATATATATGCCCCCCTCCATCCCCCACCTCTCTGGAGGACTATTTATTTACACATTATTTTTATTTACAATGTATTATTCTTGGGAGAGGACATATAAACATATGCAAACAAACATGAAAGAAAACAAACAAGCAAACAAAAGTGACAAAATAAAACACAAACAAACAAAAGATCTACACAACTTAACCAACATAGTAAGAAAATAGAGAACAAAGATAGTATTAGTAGTATTTCAATGTAAAAAAAGGACATAAGAATTACTGTGTGTGTGTGTGTGTGTGTGTGTGTGTGTGTGTGTGTGTGTGTGTGTGTGTGAGTGTCTGCGTAGAGAGATTTTTTTATTTGTTGTATTTGCTGATTATTATTATTTACTATTGTTTTGTATAGTGTGGTGTTGAATTTGGTATTGGATTTTAGTATATCTGTGTTTACTGGAGCTGTTTGGGCGAGATTGAAGGATTTAAAATTTTAAAAAGACCCTAATATTTTTTTCCCTAATATGCTAAATTCTTCAAATACACAGAAATTGTGTGTTAAAATTAGCAGATGTGCAGAGGATGTATTAACTTCTTTTCACCTATAAAGGCGAAGTAAAGTTAAAATAAACCTTGACATTTGACCAGAGGTGCCCAAACTTTTGCAAATGCTTGTATGTGTGCAAATTGCACCTGGCATCATTACTGAAGATGTGGCCATTAGTTTGAAATATTTCTTACACTGTAGCAGAGAAGAGGACGCTGGCTGATCGGTCACTCTAAAGTGCCCGTAGGTGTGAATGTGTGTTGACTATGCGGTGGACTGGCGACCTGTCCATGGTGTATCCTGCCTTCGTCGCTCCGTGACCCCGTCTAGCGGGATAAAGCTGTAAATAATGAATGGATAGATGTTATTCTTTCAAAAACATGTGTATCCTAAAATCAAAACATTATGTTTACTGTCACTGTGGCTGATTTGCTTCTTAAGAACAAAATGAGATCATAGGTTTGCCTACCTACTACTTTTGCAACAATACAATGATAAAAATTATTAAAATCTAAAAAGAATAATATCTTTTTTCTTTTTTTCGTTTCTGTTGCCTTGTGTTTCTATGGATGGGCTCACTGAAGAGTTTGTTTTGGTTTGCAGCTTTGCGTGAGGAGTTTCGTGTGCAGCCCAATGATGTGGAAGTAGCTACGGGTGAAGTAGCGGTGATGAACTGCAGCCCACCTGTAGGACATCCTGAGCCTAACATCTCCTGGAGGAAAGACGGCATCCTCGTCAATATCACAGACGACCATTACACTGTGAGACTCGTCTGTTTGGTGGAAAATAACTCACTTGCAAAGGCTGTTATAATCATTTTGCGTTATTATGCAGTCTATTCAGACTGAGCAGAGAGTCCTCCATCCAGAGAATCAAGCTCACTGACTTGTGATGAAAAAAAAGGGTAGCAAAAAAATTCCTGCAATCATTTCCCGCTTTTGTCTTTGTTTAATGGTCAGGAACTCAATGGGAAGTTGATAATAGCTCCAGCTCGGAAGGAGGACTCTGGAGTTTACGTGTGTGTGGCCTCAAACATCGTTGGAGTCAGAGAAAGCAATGCAGCTATGCTTTCAGTCCTGGGTAAGCCATGTTATAGGACTCTACTTCAGCTTTCTGGAGGAGAACATCCCTACATTTACATTTACATTTATGGCATTTAGCAGACGCAGCACATCCATATTATTATTATTATCATCATCATTATTATTATTATTATTAATAATAATATTTTGTGTGGAGTCTGCCTGTTCTCCCCGGATTTTCCTCCGGGTACTCCAGTTTTCTCCCACCGTCCAAACACATGCATGTTAGGTTAATCGCTCACTCTAAACTGCCCATGGATGTGCATGAGTGTGTGAGTGTGTGTGTTGACTATGCAATGGACTGGTGAGCTGTCCATGGTGTAGCCTTCGCTCGATGACACTGGGATTGGCTCCAGCCCCCCTATGACCCCAACTAGCGGGATAAAGCGATAAAGGATGGGTGGACTATTATCAACAATTCCTCCACAAAGGAATGTGGTTCTAGAAAATATGACCTAAAACATAAACACATTTTCCCACAAGTCCAGAACGCAGATAAAGATAATTAAAAAAAAGAGACAAATATATTGTTGCTGTCCAATGAAAAACATGTTTATCCATTTTTGTTGATTTTTAGTTTTCTAGATCATTCAAACTCAACAGCTGTCGTTTACCTTGTCTGAAAATTTCATGATGAAAGGACCAATAGAAATGCTCCAAAACAGCTTTCATGTGGTTCCATTGACTTATATTGAAAGTGAAGTATGATTTTGTTCTCTCCTGTATAGCAATTTTGAAGATAATTGTTTTTCATTGGACATTATACGTGATCATTTATTAATTGTGGACTGTCCAGTATTCTGCATCTGTGAGTGGCCAAAGAAATGTGACCTTTGCTTTCAGTATCTGGTATAAAACTCTTTGTGTAACACCTGTAATACCTCTCGTCCTCAGAAAAGCCAGTGTTGCTACACGAGCCGCAGGACGTGTCTGTACAACTGGGTGAGTCAGCTCAGTTTTACTGCGAGGCACAGGGAGATCCAATGCCAGTGGTGGAGTGGAGCAGAGAGCAGGGGGCACTGCCCAACGGCAGGTCTGAGACCCATTTTAGTACATTTTTGTGTTCTTAATGGTGACATGTAGCATGTTTATACTGCTTAGGCCTGAGCAATGGTAAACACATGGTGATGGTAACACTGTTTTAAGTGTTCTCTTTGTCCTATGTAATGTTATTAGGTATTTGGTTAACCCAGACCAGAGTCTTCAGATCCACTACGTGACGTTACAGGACGTGGGCAGGTATACCTGTACTGCGACCAATGACGTAGGAGTGGCTACAGCCAGCGCTCAACTGTTTGTTGAAGGTAAAATTAAAATTAGTGACATTAACCATAAAAGTCAACTGCGTTTGGCTCATGTGATGTATTTGTTAACTCCATTAAAAAAAATAATGCCATCCTTTACGTTTTACTAAGATTTTCTTGTTAACTTTGAATGAAAAGCTGGTATTGAGTACTGCTATATGTTCCAGATGCAGGCAGCAACAGCCAAAGGGAACTGCATAAAGAGCTTTCCGCTCTGAGGGTCAGTCTGGAGAATGTCACTGTTCTGAGAACTGCCTCTAATGTTTCACAAGTCATGTGGAAGGTAATTTGCACATTATGTTTCTGCTTATGCAGCAAGTTTCAAACATAGAGATTATTGAGTAAATCACAGTCATTCACAGTTAACAGAGCTAAAACTAGACAATCTCATGCTTCTTACTACTTTATCCTCTATTACAGTAGACTCTGTTATGAAATGCATATGATAATAACAACATATGGAACTGTCTCACTGTCTATCTGTCTACTCCTCCATAAATATTATGTCTGTACTAACATGGACTGCACAGCAGAGACCATACGGTTTAGAAACACCAAAGATGGACAGGCACAGTAATCCTACCAAACATCTTGACATGTGTGAACAATATGTGCACCACAAACCCATCAATCTTTCAGGAGCAAAACCCAGTGAACCAGCTGAACAGCTGAGCCTTAAACAAAACGTCTCAGATACACTTTTATGTCTTTACTGGTGATTTGTACAGAGTAGTGGTTTACACAGCTGCCCCCTATTGCCCACCTTTGTAACCATATTACACTAAACAAATAAGAGTCATTGGGTACCTGTGTACAGGTAAACTGTAACAATACCTTCACCTACCTGTGTACAGGCAAACTGTAACACTACCTTCACCTGCCTGTGTACATGTAAACTGTAACACTACCTTCACCTACCTGTGTACAGCTAAACTGTAACACTACCTTCACCTACCTGTGTACATGTAAACTGTAACACTACCTTCACCTACCTGTGTACAGATAAACTGTAACACTACCTTCACCTACCTGTGTACAGATAAACTGTAACACTACCTTCACCTACCTGTGTACATGTAAACTATAACACTACCTTCACCTACCTGTGTACAGGCAAACTGTAACACTACCTTCACCTACCTGTGTACAGATAAACTGTAACACTACCTTCACCTACCTGTGTACAGGTAAACTATAACACTACCTTCACCTACCTGTGTACAGATAAACCGTAACACTACCTTCACCTACCTGTGTACAGGCAAACTATAACACTACCTTCACCTACCTGTGTACATGTAAACTATAACACTACCTTCACCTACCTGTGTACAGGTAAACCGTAACACTACCTTCACCTACCTTTGTACAGATAAACTGTACATCTACCTAATGCCATAAATGCATTGTCTATAGAAAGCTGAATTTGTGGGTCTTAATTAAAGGTAATGAGAAGGGTTTACACTAGATGTTGAAACATTACAGTGAGGATTTGATTGCATTCAGGCACATGAGGTATTGATGTTACACAAATGGCACTTCAGCTCATTCCAAAGCTATTAGATGGCACACCTTTGCCCATGACAACACAATTCCTATGGCCTATAGCCCATTGCCAGAAAGCTTTATAAACCTCTAGTCAATGCTTAGCACCTGGCATGATGACCTTAGGTTCATGTGCAGATGCTTCAGAGCATCCTATTCTATTGACAACAGAAAAATCATCCTAACATCCAAAGCTTCAACTAGCTTTTTACACACTTAACAGAACTATACACTTTAAAGACCTTCTTTTCAAACTGTAGACTATAAAATTCAATCTCCACCAAAATTTGGCCTAATGGGTTTACACCATATCTAACTATTATATTTATATTATCTGTTCTTTTTCCCTTTCACCAGCTTCAGTCATCACCCTCTCAGCCACACTACCTGGAGGGCTTCGAGGTGCTGTATCGCTCCTTGCTGCCTGCCAGTTCAGACTGGGCTGCTCAGAGAGTGCCCCAGCCTGCCGGTCAGACACACGTGGGACCTCTAAAGAGGGGCTACAAGTACGAGTTTAAAGTTCGCCCATATGGGAGCGATCTATATGGCAGAGAGAGCAACACCAGACACCTGAGAGTGCCAGAGACGAGTGAGTTCTCACAACCGACTGTGGTCACATAACAGAATATTATAGCTGACAGTGTGCTGGTATGTCATTCAGTTTCAGAGGCTACACAAGCAAATCTATTTGAGATTACTTAACAACACAAGTATCAGCTTCCAGTACTTAATAGCTACAGCAGCACAGTAGTTATGGGAGAAATAAATAAACCTGTCTCAGCTGATTGATTACATAACACAACACAACAAATTAGTTGTGAAAAATAGATTATTTCATATTATAAGAGTAGATTGAGCTGCTTAGTTAGTCTTCGGTGACCACACTGACTTTATATGTTATACTTGATGTGCAAACGACTGGTCATGGAGTGATAGTTACACTCAATGTCCACAGTTCCCAGCGCTCCTCCTCAGGAAGTGTCCATAATGATGCCCACTGACCGTAACGACACAGCCCATCTGAGCTGGCTGCCCCCACCTCACGACGCTCACAATGGGATCATTCAAGGATACCAGGTAACAAACACACACACACACACACACACACACACACAGGCTAAAGCCTATAGCAGTTAATACACAGATAACTAACCTTTTGTTCTGAACCAGTTATATACACTGTAAAAAATATACAGCTTTTAAACTTAAACAGTAAACAACTGAGTTAACCTGCGATGTTGAGTTCACTGAGCGTGTTATAGTACGTTAACAGATGAAGTATCTGGGTTTTACATTTGTTAAGCTATTATTTAAAGATTTATAAGCTCAACATTTTGGGTTAAGTAGGATTTTTACTTTTAAGGTTAAAAACTTTAACTTTTTAAGTTAAAAATCATTTTTGTTCATATTATCATTCTGCCTGTTCTGTTCACTAATGGGAAATAGCAGAGTCAGAGACAGACCTAATACCTAAGGTTCCCTGTGAAAATAAGTGATAGTGTCTGATTATTCCGTTACAAATTCTGCCTGAAATATTAGAAATATGGAGTGAAATAAAATAGGTCACATGACTACATCAGCGACAACCTGACCAGGATGCTAAATGTTATTATAGAATAATTTGGAAAATAATATAATAATTTTACCTCCTTTAGTTATTGTTGCTACAGCTGTTGAACTAAAGTTACTGCTTAAAGTTGTGACGCTTAACAAAAAGCCAATGCACCAGTACAACCAGTACTCAGGAATAAGGGTATCATGCCAACCCTGTTGCCAGTAATTTTTAAGTTCTTTGCAGAGGTCACTGCCTATTTCCAAATCTATCTCAGTGTGTCCTCACTCTCAGGTGTGGTGTGTGTTGCCTCTCTCAGGTGTGGTGTGTACAGGAAGAGGATCAGCGGTATCTGAACTGGACAGTGGACAGTGGCACACACAGTCTGGAAATCAGCCCACTGCAGCCTGGCAAGCACTACTGGCTCAGAGTGGCAGCGGTCAATGGGGCCGGCATCGGAGCCCAGAGCAATCCATACAAACTGCTCATAGGTACACAATCTGCACTCATTCATATGTTTCTTAACAATGACATCATAGGCTCTCCAACTCTTAACCCTGCAAGCTGATTTATATGAGATTATGTTAGCATATAATGATCTTATATATATATATATATATATATATATATATATATATATATATATATATATATATATATATATATATATATATAACAAAAATGGAGATTGTTTTTTTATTGGACAGAGACAATATTCATGGTTTACTTTGCTAGTTGGCTAAGGCAGGTACCAGCTTCTGCTGATAACCATCCCTCAGTTCAGTTAGGGCCTTCTATCTCATTGGCTAGTCGTGATAGCATAGCATCCTATTTAGGCCACAGATGAAATACAGTTTGAGGTTTTATCGGAAATGGGACATGTGATGTTGCACGGTCTGGTCTGTACTCATGCTGCTTCCTATGCATTGTGTTTGAAATTACAATCTTGGTGGGTTGCTTTCATCTGTCTGTGTTGTCTAAATTAATTTGGTTTGTGGATATAGGCTTTTTATGTGAATGTTTGCCGCTTTCAATGGGTAACAGACAATATTTATCAAAGCTCTTTAAGAAAGCAGTGTGGGTTAATGTAAAAAGAGTGAATAATTCTTATTTTCTGTGACCATAACTGCAAAAAAAATAACACACATGCAAATCTATAAATAACATCACAGCATTTATTCTACTATAAAGTAAGAAATCTATACAAAAATAAACAGATTTAAGTTTTAAGTTGAATATATCGTCATTGCAAATTGCAAATATTGCAAATCAGAGATTAAAACTAGGCATCTATCAGAGTAAAGTGGGCAGGGATGGGGAGGAGCTTTCTAGACTGGACATCGACAGTATGACAAATGTAACTGTTATTATATTTAATCATTGTTATTATATTGTAATCATAAAACATTCCAGTACTTTTCTGATCATACTGTGGTTGCCACCAGTATGTTAAAGAACACTTCTTCACTACAAAGAGAGCATACTTAGCTGTGTTTAATAGGATTTAGTGCTGAGCAGTATGTGTAAAAGCTTACTTATACTTTTTTGCTCTCCCAATTCATCAAAGCTCAGAAGCTTTTATATTCAATATTTTTATGCATATCATGTATCCTTAAGAAAGTATAGTGACTTTTTTAACCATATGGTAACAAAGGTGTAGTTAAGAGAGGCGGATACAAATGCAGGTATTGTTTATTAAAAAGTCAGTACTCAACACAAAAACAGGGATACAACATAACAATACCAGAAAACATAACATAGTCACCAATCATCAACAGTGCTAGACCACAAAGAGAGCAAAGACAAAGGGATAAAATCACAAGGGGGACTAGGAACACCTGGGACACAAACTAGGAGCAGGTGATGGGCGTAACAAGATGTTGGAAACAAGGAGGAGCAAATATACCAAAACAAACATAAGCACATTGTACAATTAACAGATTCAGGAAGTCTTTTTTCCCTCAGGGTCAAAACTGTTTAACTCATCCCAGCACAGTAAAAAATAATATGTTATATATACACTATACTGTTAACTATATATAATAATGACTATACTGTTATTATTACACTATGCATATTATATTATACACCATGTATACAGTCTATACATATTAATAGTACTGCTGATTTTACACTAGTTAAGGGCACTACTGTCATCATTCTCACATACACACTGTGAGGCTTTTTCTATTTATATTTTGTATATACTATATTCAATTTATTTTATATATTCAATTTATTTTATATTCTATCTTTATTTTTTTGTTGTAGCTGGCCTGTTTTGTCTTACCTTGTGCTATCTATCTATCTATCTATCTATCTATCTATCTATCTATCTATCTATCTATCTATCTATCTATCTATCTATCTAATCTCAATGACACGAGTAAACAAAGACAGGTGTGACACATATTGCCTATCCCTGTTTCAGGTGCTGTGATTTTCAGGGCTTTATTTAGTAACTGGGATGGTGCAACACACACTGTGTAATATAATAAATTACATTAACATGTTATTTATCTTCCTGCAGGTTTGAATCTGTACTTATTTAAAAACATATAAATAAATAAACAAAAGCATGGCATAAATATAAAAGGCATTATTTCTCTCTCTCTTTCTTTCTTTCTGTCTCTCATATTCTCAGAGCCGAAGCATCCATCATCTTCATATCACAAAAATACACTGGATTTGTCTGATGTGTTAGCAATAATGAGGGAGCCCATATTTATTGGCAGCGTTGGCGCCCTCCTGTGGTGTGCACTGATGGTTACAGCAGTTTATCTGTGTAGAAAACACATCAGACCTTCCAATCTGGGAGGAGGACATCACAACAAAGCAGGTCAACATCAGCTTCTGGACATTTTGTCACTGCATCTGATTTATATTATAAAATCCAGGTTGTCAGTTCTACGTTTCTTGGTTTTGTTTAGGTTTATATCGGCTGGCTAGTGAGGATTTGATCATCAAGCACAGGTATGCAGAGCTACTGACTTTGAAACTCAGTCCAAACAGTCCAGTCATTACAATTTAATTTAAGTAAATGGAAAGTAATGTTAGATACAGGGGTTCTTGTAAAACTTGGAAGTGCAACAGTGTGTGCATATTAGTTTCTATAGTAGTTGCTAAAAAATGATAGTAGACAGAGGAGAGCTAAGAATATAATCAGTGCTGCTTGGTGTGTTGATTCTTCATCTGTTGGTTAGGATGACGGCTCCAGATTCCCCGTGGATCTCTGGAGCCTGGAAGCAGGACTCCAGCAGTGATCAGTACCAGAGCCTGTGGACGCAGAACAACCAGGAAAACCAAGGCTTGAAGAGAACAAGTGAGTTATACTCATCTAACACTGCAGCAAACCGCTTACTGATTAGGTAGTATTCAAGTTGAGAGCAAAGTGAGAAATACAGGGGGTCCTGGAGGATCCAGCTCCTTCTATTTAACCTCTTGCACCCCCTGAAAGTCCCGGATAATGATGCTATGCTGACATTGCTTGGCTGTTTCACTCACAATCTGCTGTAGAACATTGATAACGAGTGTGGAAAGCTGTTTTGTCAGGCGTCCAGGTGGACAGCATGCATTCAAATACAGCTGATTACATCATTTTTCAATGAGCTGTGAGTGAAAAATGCCAAAATCTAAAGTAAATGTAGATGAAGAACTTGTGAAGAGTCACAAACTCCTTAAATGTGGCTGAGTGAACCTTTAATCTTCACCTTGAGTTCATCGTTCCCTCAGGCCGTGTCTGTCCTCAAAATAACAGAACGCTTGCTTCATCCCTGCAGTCCTCATCACTCTTAATTAGCGTCAGTGTTGAGAGACGTTATGTAAATGTGTCCTCTGTCTTCTCTCGGTGCTGACAGCTCTACCCATAACAGACAAGAATGACTCCGGCCCTCTGGAGGCAGCTGTCCCCATAGTGCCCGACAACTGCGGCGTCTATGGCACCTTCTATGTGGATCTGACCGGTGACAGTCTGAAAACATTCAACAGTCCGGCACGACGCCCCAAAATGCCCCACAGCAACACACAGCAGCATCAGAACTCAGAGACCATACGCATCGCCCAGCCTGTCCCCAAGACCCCTCTAACCAGGGAGATGCCGGCGCTGCCGTGGAAAAGGGCTCTGCCGTCCCAGCCCAACATGGGCATTCGAAAAGAATCCTGGGAGAAGAACTGCAAGCGAGGTGAGAAGATTAAACGTCAGCTTTCTTTGGTTTGTTCGTTCCCAGCTCTTTGCCACTTGTTTGCCCACATATACACACACTAGTGAACATATACACTAGGGGGCAGTGAAACACCCACATATACACACACTAGTGAACATACACACTAGGGGGCAGTGAAACACCCATATATACACACACACTATTGAACATACACACTGGGGGGCAGCGAAACACCCACATATACACACACTGTTGAACATACACTAGTGTGTGCCTTGCTCAAGGGCCCTTCAGTCGTGTCCTAATTGGTCTAGGGATTTAAAACAGGGACCTTCCAGTCACAAGACTGGTTCTCTAACCTCCAGCCCACAACAGCCTCCTTCAGGCTCCACATCAACATTACTGTGACTCCGCCCCTCCCCCTCCTGTTGTTTGGTAGTGGTTTTTTTTTTTGCTATTTATATTTATTTGTTTTGGGTACATTTCTGTTAGTATGGATGTAAATGTGTGCTTTTAAACATTACTTTGAATTTCAGAAAGAGTTTATTAATAAACTAATAGACACACATTCACATACTGCTTCTTTCTGACACCAGGACATGAGAGATGATGGTTGTTTGAATGGATGAGTTTATGGTGGACAGAAAGAAAGCTCTGATATTACTGTTCTGTGTGTTTGTTGGTCTAAATGCTCTGACTGTGTCTCTCTCCAGAGCTACATGCAGTGAACAGTGCTCCGTTAGTGCATCAACAGGCCCTGATGGTGCGCAACGCTCCTATCAGTCATAAACACAGACTCAGCCAGCATCCAGGTACGTCCCAGCCGTATACCTGTATGAGCGCATAGCATTAGCAATTTGGTTGCTTAAAGATACAAAGCACCTCATGGACTCACTCACTCACTCACTCACTCACTCATTCACTCACTCAATATACATGTATTAAGTATGTTGTATAATTATATTTCCTAAGTGTAATGAAAGTCCTCTGTGTTTAATCATATTTCACTCCTTTGGATGTAAACTGGTCTACATATACAATCTAATGCTGGGTAACACAAACATTTCTTAACCAATCAAAGGCTGGCATCTGTGACTCCACCCACACAAATCAGTTTCAGAGTTCGAGAAGCTTTGTGAGTTAAAGCTAACCAGCATAACCAGTCTGTAGCCGTCTGTAACTTTTTTCATCCAGTTGTCGTCACATACAAGCTTTATAGTGATGTTAGATCTATATGAGGGGGCGGAGCAGGCTAGAAATGTTGGACAAAGAGCTGTCAATCACGCTGCTCATTAGCCACGCCCACACAGTTCTCAGACAGGTCTGTTTTTATCTGATTTACACCTTATATTTCTCATTCAGGCTTTACTGCGTGTTCATCATATGACTCAAGTTTAGTATACAAACATTTAATGTAATGTAATGGTTTTAATGTAAACACTACATTTTTACGGAAAAGAATCTGGACAATTTCTATTGGTCAGTTCATTCATTTATTTTTAGCTTTAGTTTTTAAATTGCTTAATACAATCAAAAACAACAAAGATTTCTTGTTTAAAAGTTGTTCTGACAGTTGAAATGTGTACATGCATGTGCTTGTGTTAAACTATACATGTTTGGCATAAATATAATATTTTTAATAATTATAATGTAATATATAAAAATAATATAGTGTTTAAGATATATTTAACTACACCATTTTTAATATTTTAATTCATGCTAATATATGCACATATATTCATATGAGTACATGTAGAGGAAATATATAAATTACTGTTAGTTTTTAACTTTTAATGTACATGTGGAAATAGACATATTTGTTGTTCCAAGTTTGCTTGTTTAGTTTTATACTGGAACTAACACTCTATATATCTAATGCTATATAGAATTCTATATAATTAGTTATCTTATAATATTAGTTATATATAAGTTGGCAATTATAATATCAGTTATATAATTCTATATAACTAATATTTTAACATAGCTAAGGCAAGCTCGCAAATCTAGATTATCAAATCAAACCATTGTGTGTTGTTAAGTCACTTTACAAAAACCTGTTTGGTTTCAAACACTGTACACATAAATACATACATACACACATACTGATTTAGTGATATATAACTGGACACAAGTATGTAATGTTGCTAGAAATAATGCTTGAAACAATCCTGAAGCCTTGATTTAATTTGAACCATAAATCATAAACCATAAAAGAAATCTACATGAGATAACTTGAAAACTCATTTTTGCAGCATATCATTATTTAGGGATGAAGTTTGTATATCGTCGCTGTCCAAAGAAAAATATGTATCACCATTTTTGACGATTTTGAATTTTCTAAATTATGTGAACACGCCTATGGTTGTTTACATTATGTGGAAATTTCAGGATGAATGGATCAATAGTGCTCCGAACCAGCTTGGAAAAAAATCTGGTTCCATTGACTTATATTGAAAGTAAAGTATGTTTTTGGTCTCTCCTGTAAAGTTGCAATTTTGGAGATACTTTCTTTCTATTGGACAGCGACGTTATGCATATTGGATGATTACAAGATACAGTCGCCTTGTAATGCAGGAGCAAATTTAAGAAAACAAACTTTTGTGCTGAAATTAGAAAAAACTTGAGTTTTCCACCAAATACCCGCTTCAATAATCCAATTAAAATTTGAATCATGCCTGAAAAATGAGGTATAAAACATCTCTCCACACTGTTGCATCGTAGGTGGAGCATCAGAGAATATGAAGCCGTTCGGTTCTCCCAGGATTCTGCACTACTCAGCCTCGCTGCACTTGGTGGACATGCTGCCCAACCCTCCTCCGCTGCCCATGGAGGACAGCCAGAGTGTCAGTTCTGAAGAAGGGTGAGCAAGACAAAAGATCACCCTATCTTCCTTTACCACATGGGCATTACTTTAAAGCTGAACAGCCTGACTGAAGCCATGTTAGAACAGCTTCACTGTTTCTTATTATTCTCTTTCTCTGTGGGATTAGACTACACACCTCAGCTGAGTCCCGGGTCACATCAGTGGGGTTTTATTATAACTGTCATGCCCTACAGCTGCCTGTAGACCATTAATAGAGCTGTAAACTCTCGAGCCAGGTCCTGCCATCAGGCAGAAATAGGAAAGGAAGTCACAGTTCCTGGAAGCCTATTCAGCTTGAGGCCCACTTTAATGGACAGAGTGAAAAAAGGACTCCCTCATTTCAGAGTCTGGAAGTGTGGGAGTTTAAAGAGACGAACACCCCCCACCACCACCACCACCACTCTGCGCTTAGAGCCGGAAACCACAGTCATTAGTGGTCTGTATGGAGGGTAAATGGGACAAATAACACACCTTCATACACAGTCAAGATAGATAGCAAACCGCAAACCACCTGTTTTTGAATGGCCAAGAACAGCATGGAGCCTTAAGTGATTCACTAGCAGCTATTAAACAATCCTACTGCACAGTAATGGCTACTCTGGGCTGTATATACTGGACAAATTACCACACTGTACGGTCTGGACTATGAAAGTGTGTGCGTGACATCAAAATGAATCAAATGTGTGTGTTTTTTATAATGACCTATATTATCAAGTTCAACCTATATTTGGAAGTTTTTTATATGGCTTATATGCATAACATACACAATAACAGCACAGATATCAAACAAATCTTTGACATATGTTTACAAGTGATTAGAAAGTTGCTAAAAATATGAATTAATGTATACCTGAATTATTTGTACATAAATTTAATTTATTGCAAAAATATACAATCGTGTAAGCATTTGTCATATGTAAATGACTAATAATAAATTTAAATTTTTAATCACATTTGTGGATTATCTTTAAAATCATAAAACTATGTTTTGTTTTTTTGTTTTGTTTTTTTTTAAAAGCTATTATTGTGTTTACTTTAACACATACCATTCACTCATTTACCATTGTGAATAAATCTCCAGTTGTGATGTCACAGCCATGAATAAATTGTCATATAATCTCAGTCTAAAGATCTATTAAACTGTGTCTAAGCTTGTATCTTTCAAGAGAAAACAAAAACAAACATTCTTCACTTTAAATGTAAGCTCACATAATGAGGTTTCTAAGATTCTGGAGCCTTGATCTTTGTCAATTACCCATGGTAGGGCTGTATCAGAGTTATTATCTAAAATAAGAACATTTCTGACAATCAGACAAAAGGATATCCCAGCTTAGAAGTATATATTTTTATTGTTCCTGATTACTTTAGTCATATTTCTTATATTATAGCCTTAAAGGCTCAAAGCTTTTTTGACCATAGGGGATAAAACATATGCTAAAAGTTGCATTTTAGGTTTAAAAATGCAGTTATAACAACAACAACAACAACAACAACAACAATAATAATAATAATAAGAGTAATAAGTAAATTGCTTTTCTCAGGTCCAGCAGATCCACTAAGCTAACGGTGGATGCAGGTTCCCTGCAGTCTGTGTGTGCTGCGTCCACTCTGCAGGGGCCTGCTACCATGGCAACAGGCTGCCCCTCCCAGAGAAGCCCCTCCTACAGCCACCTCTCTACCGCCTCCTTCTGCCTGTCCACTGATGACCACGAGGACTCCACGCTCGACACTCAGTCCCACGAGTACCTGGAGCTCAGCCCCAAACCACACAGACGCAGGTGAGAGAGCCACACATACACACAGAGAACAAAGAGACCTGTTTAGACAGATTGACTGCTCACTCATATGAAACAATAAGATTACAATTGTATAAAGGTAGGGTATCTGAAATACTTATAGATATATGAAGTATTATTAACATATTCATACTATGCTTATATATACACTACCACTCAAAAGTTTAGGATCACTTTAGAATTTCATTTTTTATGCAGTTTTCATGCAATGGCTTGCTGACAGATTCAAAATGACCAGAAAGACACAACTTTCTTTAGAGACCCGTCAGTCCATTGTTGTGTTAAGGAAGGAAGATACTCCATTAAAACAAGAACATTTCACTGCGATCCCAAACTTTTTTTTTATATATATAATCCATAAATATATAATATAGTAAAAAAAAAATAGACAAAACATAGAAAGTGCTGTGCAGTTGACCAGGAGTTCCATGTATGATGTGTATGTAAGGTGCTCCTATTTAAATGTATTTGTATCGAACCACAGGTAAACAGAAATTCAGGTCCAAGCCCCAAAAAAGGAGGCCACTGATGACAGTGGAAGCAACCTTGCGAGAGTAACCATGATTTAGAAAGAGAATCCATCCTCCTCTTGTCAACACTGGATAGTAAAATTAATAACATACAAGCATAATATGAATATGTAAATAACTGACAATATATATGCAATAGAGAATAAGAAACAAAGAAAGCACGACATTGGACAGAAGTGTTTAGGACAACAAATGACAACCAATCACAGAGGTATATCAAATAACCAATGGTAACCAGTTACTACTTTTTGAAGCATATTACAATGACAATGAGAGAAGGGTCTATGAAAACGACTACTGCTAAACACAAATCAGAGTGAAAATGAAACCACTACTGTTAGAAACCTATTATGATGACATTTGGATAAATATTTAAGAACTTGGTATGTGTTCTTCTCTCCAAAACTATATATAATATATATAATAAACTGTATATAAAATGTATATAATAATTTCTTTTCATCTCTAAACATTATTTTTTATCACAAGCTTTGTTATATCTTAAATATAAATATAAATAACTTATATTTTGCTAATTTTTTATGAAAGTTTGGTGAAATATGTAACAATTTTTTTAAACGTACCCCATCCGTCTTCCTCCATCCATACAGTCCAGATATGTGAACTAATCTGTAAAGATGGGCCAGTTTATGTACATTGTCACTGTGATGTCAGAGAAAACAATATGCTGGTATTAATTCATGGGGCCAATGCAGAAGGTCCCCACCAGCCATACACTTCCACATCATAATGACCACCAGCCCACACTAACTACCCCCAATGCTCACATACAACAAAGCTCAAATAACACATACACACAAATACACATAAATACACAAAGTCCCTTTTTACAGACAGTGTGACCAGTAGTATTGGGACACTACAACATATTCATTGTACAGTAGTTTAGCTCCGCCTACTGACGCTGAAGCTATAAGGAACGTTTTAGCCTGGATTGCTTTTTGAAGGTTAAACAATACGGAACAGCCAATAAGAGCTCAGTTACACAGATCAGTCTTTAAGGTATAGTTTTAGAAAGAAGTTCAATTAATTTTGACTCTTTTTGGTACAGAAAACAGAACAACTAACATAAAAAATCTGGGGAAAAGATGTAAAATACAAGAAAATTATAGGATATTCACCCTTTAAACCCTGTCTTATCAGCTATACGTTGGTGCTGAGGAGTTAACGTGATTAGGTACAGGCTTGGTCAACTGAGTGTGAACTTCACGAGCTTTGTGAAAGCATAATGTGTCATCTCGCCCACATACACTATCAGTCAAAAGTTTGGACACATCTAGCCAGGCTTTTCTTATGTGTATTATTTTAATAGTAATAGTATTACTGAATAATTAATATTGAAACTAAAAAACAGCCCGTATGGAATTATTCCTGGAGCAGAATAAATAATCTGGTAGTGTTTAAAGAATGTTTAGAGGGTCTTTTAGAAATGAGCTCATTTGCTCTGATGCAGGTTTACATACTTTGAACATTCTGACCAGCAGCTTCATGAGGAGCCACATGAGCTGCTTCTCCAACAGGACTGAAGAAGATAGTGTAGATGCTGAGATCTTGTTCTGATAAACAGGTTTGGGGGTTTTATAGCTCTTATAAAAATATAGGTAAATGTAAAATGTTTGTTTTAGAAATATGTTTGTAACATAGACGCCAACATCTCTATGTAAACACATTTTTCCAGACATTATGGTTAAAGTGTCTTTATGGGTATAAAATATATATTCAGTTAAGTGTGTCCAAAGTTTTGACTGGCAGTGTCCTGAGTGTACAAAACAATAGGAATCTCTCAGGATGTTCTAGTAGAATGCCAGCACTGGATTTAGTGAGGTCAAAACTGCAGTGGTGCTGGGTCTATTGCCTCAGCAGGATGTTTTGTTTTTGTGGCATCCAACCAGTAGATGGATCTGGAAACAGTATTTTGATGAAAGTGCTGAAAAAGGCTGACAAAGATTACAATTCCAAAATTAGTATTAGGAATCTGGCCTTGTGTCCTGCTCACAGTGTTACTTACTATCCTAGATTTCACCCCCTAATCACCATATGACGATTTCTCTCCCTCGTCAGTACCCTGGCTGATAAGCCCCCCTCCTTGCCCCGTCCGTTCTCCCCCACACCCACATTCGGCTACATCTGCGGACCCTCTGAGCGGGAGGCGGTGGATGTGGATGACGAGTCTCAGTCGGTGGGGCTCAGGAGCGCCGCCCTGAGAAGCACGCCCTCCTCCTGCTGCAGTGATTGGGAGGGCTCACTGTGGAACGGGTGGGGCTCCGTCTCAGAGGGTAACATGCAGAGCGCACGGACCAGCATCATCAGCTCCTCAGACGGCTCGTTCATGAACGATGCCAACTTTGCTCGCGTCCTGGCCATGACAGCGGAGTCTATGAATGGAACTTTATCAGGCAAGGCATATACTATAACTGTATGATATGATAGTATGATAACTCCTGTACTTCACAATGCAAATTCATAGTATTAACATAATTCAATTGTTAGATGATCTAGTCATCAACTGACCTAATATAACAGGAGAATGTAACAATATTGCTTTTATTTTTGGAGAAATCCTTAATTATTATCGTGTATTATGTTTTTTTGGATATACTTACATACAAAACACTGCCAGGCACAAATGGGCCAAGCCCAAAGTACAGTGTTTACTCCCCATAGTGAATATTGTACTGTATCTCACATTAAACAATGTTTTTCAGCTGTTTGAAGCCATCAGTGCCAAGCAGAGCAGTAACAACTCTTTGTTCTGTAAAAGACTGTTTGCAAGTCTTTTACAGAACAAACTTTAAACGCTATTTAAAGTAATTAAGGGGAAAAGCTGTATTGTTTAATGATTCATCGTTAAGTCCATTAAACAGCCTAAAGTCTTGTTTTTTTTGGCTTGGCCTATACCGTTTTACCCAGGAGTATATATATATGCATATAATCGAATAATAACAAGGCCTTGCCTCTCTGTCTGCACCTGGGGTATTAACAATAACAACCACTTTAATAATATGTTATCATAAAAACAGCATAATGTCTATACAGGCTGAGCAAAAACTTAAATACAACTATTGTTATGAACTTCAATTGAATTATTGAATTATGACTTAAGTAGAAACTAAAGTACCTTTAAATTTGCTCGACTTGTTAGGAGCTATTTATCTCTTATTTTGGGGATTCCTTTGGTATAAAATCAAAGGATGAAAGTTTGAGAAGTCAGAAATGTGACAATTGCAAAGCTATAAAGACCAAAACAGTGAAATTCAACTGAAAATATGAATATTAATACATTGTAATAAGATAAAAAAAACAAATGTAGATTCTTTTGATGACAAATATTTTGATTTGAGTATTTTTATATACTTACAAAAGTAAAAGCAAAATTTTACTTTAGTGAGTAACTGAATCAGTTACTGCCACCCTATGGTCATTATTGGATAGAACACGGCACTTAGCTTTTGCCTCCACTAGATGGCGTAGTCTCATCAGTTGTAGATAAGTGAGTACTTCCAGTAGGGTTTTATCTGCACTGATATTTTCAGTTCTCTTCTCTTTTTTCCTGTTTACTCCCGAATCTGGGATCATTTCTGCTGATACACACCTTTAACTACCTCTTCTTGAAGCCACAGTTGTAAGCCAAAGCTGTAAATATAGTCCACCAACTGTTTCCTGTAGAAGAAACTCAGTAGTGTTTTAGAGGTATATAACAATTTAGGTTACGTACAGACTCTACAGCTGGAGGACCTGTACAGCAAGGTGTTATTGGTGTGTGAGTTGGTGGAGGGGGTGGTTATGGGAACAATAGACGCTCTCAGGAAATTGAACCGGCTACTACAGCAGCCTGTCTATTACGTCATCAAATCAATCACCCTTCCCAACAGGAGCTCACGCTAACTTCCTCTCTCCCCATTTACCAAATTGTTTTTCTTTATCCTTTTTCTCTCCAAGCATGCAGCCAACAAAATTAAATGGCTTGGGCTGCGGTACTTTAGGGGAACGAGATATTGACGAGTCACGTAATTCATTTATTTATTTAGGACTGAATCATTTTGGGAGTGCAGAGTAATTACTGGGCAGTAAGGCTTCTTGGTGCTACTTCTTTTCAAGGCTTGTTTTTAAGTTGTGCTGTATATATGTGTGTGTGTGTGTGTGTGTGTGTTTGTAGATTTCTCCCCGCCGGGCTCTCCTCTGAGCATGCTGTTCCCCCCGCGGGACTGTTTCGGGGAGGTGGACCCCCTGCCCGTGTGGGACTGGAGCACAGCCTGGGTGGAGGAGATGGAGGCCCAGTTCAGAGCCTCTAGAGGAGCTGCTGGATCATCCAGACAGGAGCACTGGGGAGATTTCTCACACAGCAAGCTGGGCCTCCACAAGACTTACTCACAGCGGTGATCACATTCCTCACACTGGCCCAAAAAAAAAACTGTCTTAGTCACAGGACTGGACTGTGTTTCTCACATACCCCTCAGCCTCAGAACACTCTTTTATATTGGGACTGCTTTTCCCCACAGTGCCTCTGATCCTCACCAGATCGTGTATTCATGTGGTCCTCAAGGAGCTGGTAAATTGTAGTGTCACCAAATCATTACTGCCGGTTTTGTTCTGGTGGTCATCGGCAGCGGGTAGATTTATCGCTCACACAAAGAGGGCTGGCAAACGATACAGTAATTAATTGCAATTAATCCGATTAGTTTGCATAGTGATGGTGATTAATGATGAAGATGTGTCTTATTTGCTGAAGTTTGACCCTAAAGAGGGGTCGTTTTAAGCAATGCATTGATGTAGAGCTATACGAGTGAATGCAATCACAGCAAAATGGGTTTCAATCACATTATTCATCATGGTGTGAGTGCCAGTTCCAACTGTTCCATGTAATAGCGAAGACTCCAGAGATGAACTGTAGCTTTCTGTTTGGCTATTGCTGTTGATTCAGTCATAGATCTCCTACAAACATGTTGAGTATAATTATGGATTCTCCCAGAACAACGTTGAGTTTGCATGTGGTTCGAAGGGTAAAAATCATAGTGCATGGCCTTATTCTTGGGAAACTCGAGCGAGATTCATGGGACTCAAACTGCGAGATCATTCTCACACTTGAACTGACCACCACAGAGTCCAGACCTTAACCACAGAAAGTATTTGGGACGTGTTGGAGTAGACTTTTTGGAATGGTTCAACACTCCTGCCATCAGTACGGCCAAAAATGAATGTAAATCTAAGGTTTAAGGTTGGCAAGACAGTGCCACAGCCTGTGTGCACCATAATCAAAGCTAAAGGAGATCCAATGAAGTAGGCAGTGTATAATGTTCTCAACGTGCAAAGGCTAGCTGGTGGCATAAAAAACTCCAAGGAATGCGCATGTTAAAACCAGAACCCAGTAGGGTATATGTGCAGAGCAGTGTTAAGGAGCTTCTAATACTCATAGCCAGCTCAGAGTACACATACAGGTACACTTGGAAAGTCTACTAGCAATCAGAGTTAAGAGAACAAAGAAAGCCAAGGAGAACCAGGCTTTGAAGAGCTCATGGAAACAGCAAACTGCAAAGACTAGCTGAGAGGTTTATATATGTGTGTTTGTGGGTCAATCCTAAACTAGCTGCAGGTGAGAGTAATGACGAGAGGGTGGAGTCAGGAAGGAGAAGGAGCCGTAATAAACCAATCCAAGGGCCAACAGGAAGGTTCTGATATGACATGAAGATCACCCGCAATGGACCAATGGCCAATATTATTTATTACTGTTTACTCATTAACACAGCCAGCAGCCTAGTTGGTAGGAACTGGACTATATTAGGGGGAAACTTGTGAAGAGGATATAGTGTGATTGTCTTTTTTTTTTTTTCGGAGCACTGTTTGATAACCTAGTCTACTGTTTTCAGGTATCTGAGAAGATTCTCGCTGGTGATATGGAACTCATAAGCTGCAGCTTTGGAACCTTGGTCGACAGCTTGTGTTTAAAACGTTTCTCCGTTGTGGTAATCTCAAATATTAATAATATTATAATTCATGAAGGCCCCCTCAAGCACACCTTGGGTTGTTCTTGTGATGGATATTTTAGGAAGGTCAGAAAGATATGAAAGCAGGTTTTACAGTGTATTTCAGGTTGCTTATGGTTGCCCTCGTGCTAAAATGAAAAGCCCTGCACAGCAAACTGCTAGAAAAGATTCTCGTGTAAATAACCACTTTTATTTAATACGCAGTATCTTGAATGCTGTTATATAATAGCCATTGGAAAAGCACAGGAAATAATATACAAGGTTTGTGTGTGTTTGGCTTTCTTTTCTGAAATGTTTATATTGAGTTTTCTAGATTATATATTGATACAGATGTAGTTGTGTTGGTAATTTGTTCTTTTCTTTCTTTATAATGAGTTTAAACAGAAACACGATAATTAAACATGCAACTGAGCATGGACGCCAATTTTGATTGGATGCAAAATAAGAATTATTTGCATTGTTTAAACTTGTATTGTCCCAAATTAACTGTTGCTCGTTTTACTATATTAAGATTAAGACTAATGTAAGTAAAAGGTCACATGACACTTACAAAAGCTTATCAAGGCTTGCCTAAACATTTATAAAGGCTTGTTTCAGTAGTTATCATTTGCCATAAAGGTTGCATTTGCCAGCTTTTATGTCAAGTTAAGGAATGTTTTTGTCTAACATTGGATAGTCTGGGGTGAATGGCATTTCCAAATCAGGCTACTTGAACACAAGAGAGTCCTTAGATGAAGTTATGAGCTTTCAAGCTAGCATCAGCATTATATTGCTGTAATATACACTAAGCTGCATACTTGTTTATACACTTGTTGCCTGAATGACCTGAATTTCTGCCTTAATTACTAATAAAAAGTGTCTGGTCATCATGTACGTCACAATAACACACAGACATTTGTACAACTGTGGCTTTTATCGGGCACTTGAATAAACATCCACAGTGCAGGCTGGAAAAAGTGCTCTTAAATATGATAATAAGATTCCCCTTCAGCAGCAACACCTCCATCAAATGTTTCCTGTAGCTACAAATAAGATTTGCACAACACTGAGGAGGAATTTAGGACTGCTGCTCCCTTCAAATTGGTTTGAGTTCCTCAATATTTGTTTGAATGCCTTGCTTACAAAGCCCTCTTTAGGTTATGGCACAGTATCCTGATAGGGTTGAAGTCAGGAATACTTTCATTCAATTGATTATTGGCTCCAACCCAAAATCATGATGCTCCCTCCACCATGCTTTACAGTTGAGATTAGGGTCTGGTCTTGATGTGCTTGTTTTTTATTTCAAACAAAGCCCCTTTAGTACATCAAGGTGGTCTTGGGCAGTGTTTTTTTGTGCAGCAGTGGCTTCCTTTGTGGTGTCCTGCCATTAACACCATTCTTGGTCAGTGTCTTGTGCTCTTAGGCTTGGGCTCTTTCTCACATTTTTGGGAGCCTGTTATGCTGTTATGATGTGATCTCAACAGGACGGCCACTCCTAGTGGGAGCAGCAACAGTCCTGAATCTTCTCCAATCCTCCATTAGACTAATGTTTAGTTTAGATTAGTATGTCCAAGCATGGACTGACGTACACGCAGGCCTTTTCCAGTGTCATGCGTCTCCATAACACGTTTTTTGAGATCTTCTGGAGGATACTTGAATTAAGGTATGGCTTACACTGACACTGATGTTTGTCAGTAAGCAGGCTTTGTGTGCTGCCTTCTTTAATGGGCCAAGCACCTGTGAAAGCCACGCCTCTAATCTCGATGCCTTAACTGGAACACCTTTTACAAATTAGATAATTGGAGAAGTCATAAACACAGAGGTTGTACGTACTTTCTCCAGCCTGCACTGTGAATGTTGCTTAATGTGCTTAACAAAAATACAACTGCTTGTGTGTGTATACAGTGTATATATATATATATATATATATATATATATATATATATATATATATATATATATATATATAATCATCGCTATCCAATGAAAAACAAGTATCCCCAAAATTGCAACTTTACAGGAGAGGCCATTAACAAAAAAGTTAATGGAACCAGAATTTTTTCAAAGCTATTTTGGGAGCATTTCTATTGGTACATTCATCATAAAATTTTCACACAATGTAAACGCCAGCAGTCGTGTTGAAATGATATAGAAAAGTAAAAATCTACAAAAATGGCCTTACATGTTTTTCTTTGGATATATATATATATATATATATATATATATATATATATATATATATATATATATATATATATACTCTATGTGCTGTCACCTCAACCAGAATGTGTTAAACCTAACCCAGTGTTGGAATGCTGTTACTTGATATAAATGATGACATCGAAGTTAACAAAGCCAGCCTTTATACCAGCTAATTATAAGCCTTTATAAATGTTCATATAGGGCTATGTATGCATGTGCCCCCTTCCCTACACTAAAGTCCTACCCTTATATTTCCATGTCATGTATTTTATAGATTGCGCTACTAAAATGTTATTTGACTGTTTTCTATGTTTACTAATTCCTTATTTTGCCCCTTAAAGCCATTTTTAATACAAATAAACTGTGCCTTGGTGATAGCAGAGACTGGCAGCTTTCCTCTCTTATCACACCAGTAGTTTGCTTGGCCTGCAAGCTCGTTGTGTGCGAGTGTGCGGTTGTGTGTGTATTAGGGTGCGTGTGTGTGTTTGTGTGTGTGCGGTCAGTTTAGAGGCAGCAATGTTATTACAGGCCTCTAAACCTTCTTACAAACAAACAAACAGCTTCAGATCGCACGACGCCGGCCTGAAACACACACACACACACACACACATTCACACACGCGACCGTGGCATGACTGTTGGGGGGATTATCCTCCGTCCCCCTCACTCACTCCCCATGGCCATATGCTTGGCACAAAATGACACCTCCCCCTTACATGCACACACACTTATACACATACATGGCCAAAAAGGCATCTTTTTATAGCCTGCTGGTAATCCTTTGACCCACTTTACCATGCAACAGCACTTTGCAACTCTCTCACATCACTCTGTGTTCATTTCGCTCCTATTCTTTTTTTTTCTTTTCTTTTTTACAGCATCCCAGTCATTTGTCCTCGGGGATTATACCACATGAAACAACTGGTCTGACCTCGTAAATCCATTTGATACCATTCTTCAGGCTGAGCTTCACTCACCATGCCTTGCTTTGTTCCTAGTTCATCCTGGAAGCCGCACCATCATTCAAAAAGACAAGTTTCGTTGAACTTGCTCTTTGTTATGACTGCTAAACATCAGCGGGCTCCCGAAGTGATGAGCCGCGGCTACAAACGATGCCATTAAATGGACATTAGCATGCAACACCTGTGTAATCATCTCCCTCCTGTGTATCTGTCACCTCCCTAAATTAAAATAAAGCTCCTCTAGGAAAAGCGTCCAGCTGAGCGCTGGGACCGGGGCAGGAATGCCCAATAGGAGGGGTCCATCCTCCCCACAGGAGGAAGAGAAGGGGAGTGATGTGGGACGCAGCCGTCTGCCGGACCTCAGTGACCCATATCTGCCCCAGAGAGGATTAAACCCAAGGGTCCTTCTGTCCTTTAAAGCCTCGGTTTTCAAGTCTGCACTGAAATCAGCTAGCATGGAGCTCAGAAATGGGGAAAAACTGTAGTTTGCCCACAAGTCTGCAAAAGAATTAGTAGTAGTGCTCACATATGAAACACTTTATCAACTTTCAATCTCCATCTGCCACACAGACTAGTTCAGTTCACTTTAATTCATTGGAAAATAAGCTGAAAAAACCTGTTGACTGAACATTAAACCTGAAAACACATCACATAAGCCAATGGGCCATTGCTTCATTGGCTTTATTGGCTTTTTTTGAGTCAATGTGTTCTTTTACTAAACATAGAAAAACAACTGTCCATGGAAATTGACCATATGGTCACTGTGTAAGGAAAAAGCAAGCATCTCCAACAGAATGGCAACTTTACAGGAGACGACCAAAACGTTCTTTACTTTTAATGTAAGTCAATGGAACCAGAATGTTTCCCGAGCCATTTTGGAGCATTTCTATTGGTCCATTAACCATGAAATTAGTACACAATATAAAATTAAGATTTCTCTTCGGACGGCAACGATGTGCTACAGATGCTGCAGATAAAGATCAGCTTCAATTACATTCGCTGCATATTCTTTATAAACGAATGAGAACTCCAGGCTTTGACTAGGCTGGGTAAACAAAGGCCGGGAGTTGTAGACCTTCTGTTGGATCAGTATAAATTTGTTCAGTCTGGCTGAGCAGACCAGAGGCGCTAGGCGTGCTGAACCCGCCTCTCGTTTTTCCCCGTAACCCCCTACCTACACTCCCGCAGCTGTGCAGCATTAGAGCCTGGTGTTCCTCCATACTCTCGTGTGAGGAACGCTCCCCACTTTAACCCAGTGTTTATCGTAAACCCCCAAATGTCAAAGCGCGTGTTTTACCAGGCTCCTATTAGTTTTAACGCCGCAATCGCCTGCACTTTGCATACATTAGACGAACAATAAAGTCAAAAGCATCCATCTCTCGGCAGGGTAATTAACATGGAAATTGGAGAACGCTATTTTGACTGCTCTCTGCTCCCCTCCAGCCCTGATGGGCGTGTCACTCCGACACACAACTAATGAACGAGCTAGTGATTTATGGTTAGTGGGGCCTCTCCTTGAGAAAGAGAGAGAGAGAAGCTGTCTGTATACGTATCAGGGCCTGAATTTGAAATAGGTTTGTAAAGGTCAAGACTCGGACTGACTTTGCCCACCCGTGTGCTGAGATGTCCAGCGATAGATCATTGTACAAGTGCTGTCCCTAAAAGAACAATGAGAAGTACGACATCGTGAGGCGCATCCAAAGAAATCCAAAGTCTTGGAATAGGCATGCATTGATTTCCAGCAACCAGCAACGCGTGAGGAGCAGCTCAAGGGTCTGCGGGAGGACTTAGTTCTTTTTGGTTTCTCAACTCCATGTTTCAGAATCTGTCACCTCAGGCCAGCATGGCTCACGTGGGAGCATGAGAATGTTCTTTTCCCCTCTGTCTACTTTCTTTCCTCTCCATTTTTTTCTTCACCCTCCAGTTACCTTTCCCATGCTTTCCTTTTTCCCTCCCTCTTAATTCATTCCCTGCTTGTTTCTCCATCTCTCACCCCGTACCAGTCCTCAGGGTGGCATGTTTCAGGTGGGAGCGAGGCACCTCCATCCTCCGTCATTTACTTTCTCCTTTCTTTCCCTGTCCCTTCAGTCACCGATTTATTTCACCTCTCGCTTTAAATTCCCTCTCCTAAATCCGCTTTTCTTCTTCTTCACTTCCCCAACACTTTATCTGTATCTCTTGCTTTGAGCCCTGCTCCCCAGAGTGGAATGTGCTGGGAGGCAGAGGAAGCTTTACAGTGTAAAAATACTTCGTTCAACTCTTTCAAGTCAAATACATTCTTTGATTAAAACCCAGCATAACAAAACAATAGGTCTGATAAAATTGGTTCAAAATCAATAGCTGGGCTATTTTTAACAGAGTAGGGATGCAAGGCTGATTTCTTTTTTTACTTCTCAACACAGATAAAGAAACTTTAAATAACTGAACTACATTACAATGTTGAACTTGATTAATTTGTAATAGCAACTTAATCGAATAATCAGTGTTAGTTCATTTAACTCATAAAGTTACCTGCTAGATACCTGCTACTTCTTGTACCCTTTCAAACTAACCTACTACATTTATTGTGGTTAGACTGTGGTTAGAAGTTGTGTGTAGTTATACTTTGAATAAACATCAAGCTTCATCCATTTGTCCATTATCCATATCTGTTTATGTATTAATAATTTAAGTCTCTTCTCAAAATCCACCTTTTCAGATGCTTTTAATTTGTAATGTCATACCTTGTTTATATTTGTACTTTTAATTTTTTATTTTTCTTATTTTATTCTTTCTGTTTGTGTATGCCCTCCTGCTGCTTCCCCCCACACTTATTATTTCTTTCACTACCATATATTTTATGATATGATTGTATCTTGTATTGCTTTGTTTGTAAAGCGTCTTTAGGTTTCTTGAAAAGCGCTATATAAATAAATGTATTATTATTATTTATGTTTTTACTGCATTTCCATATCATACATTAGTTCACAATCAAATTTGCATTCTCTGTTGTTTTGTTAAAAATCAGTATAGACACATAGATGGATGCTGCTAAATGTTCATTCAAAGTATAACTAAACACAACTTTCTCAATCTAGACTATTCAGAAAATGCACAATACATTTTGTGGTTGAATTCTCTCTCTATGCAGGCTCGACCAGAGGAGGATGGCTTCCTCCCTTGAGCCTGAGTTCCTCTCAAGGTTTCTTCCTCTCACCGAGGGAGATTTTCCTCACCACAGTCGCCTCTAGCTTGCTCTAGGGGGACGGTTGTATGTTTATATATGGACTCTATACATATACATTATACATTAACTGCTTTTCTGTAAAGCCACTTTGAGACAACACTGGTTGTAAAAAGCACTGTACAAATAAATGTTGATTGATTGATTGACGTGACCAAAATAGTAGATATAAAACAGCGAATTAAGTGTTAAACTCACTTTTCAGCCATATGGGTTGAAAGATATTGTGCTTAAGCAGAACATATGAACTACATATAAACATATGAACTACAGAAAACTGTCAATTTTAAATACTGAAATTAATGGGTTAAGTAAAACTTGATTGCCTTGAAACAATACAATACACTGTCTGTACTGTTGTACATCTGAAAGGGGATCAATTTTGCTTATTTTCAATGTTGATAATTTTATGTTTGGGGTTCGCTAGAATAGATCTACATGCTTCAGTTTTTCCCACCAAGAAACACAAACGTCTTATACTGTATATTTTATATGTACACTGTATTCTGTATATATATATACACATACACTACAGCTCAAAAGTTTAGGATCACGTTAGAATTTCATTTCATGGAATTCATGCAATTTTCATGCAATTCACAAACAATATTGTCCATTTCACAATTAATTTAAGTGTATCAAATGATTTTAAAGAATAAAAATGTTTGTATTAATGCCCTTTTTTTGTATAGAGGCTTATTTTGCATATAGTTCTATTATCAGTAATTCTCAGTCCTCTGTCTAAATCTCCTGGTATGGCCGCCAATCCAAGTTAAGGATGTTATTGGATTAATTGGTTGTTAGGACACTCTTGCTCAATTGTGATGCACAGCTGAAAAACATTCTACTAATAAGTGAGTATAAAAGGGAGAACAACATTCTAGGTTAGTTTAGTATCTGAAGCATCAGCAGTTGATGGCTTGCTGACCGGCTCAAAAAACTTTCTTTAGAGACCCGTCAGTCTATTGTAGTTTTAAGGAAGGAAGATACTCCATTGAAAACAAGAACATTCCCAAACTTTTGAGCGGTAGTCTATATATACAGTATGTCTGAATTCACCTTCTGTCTAAAACGCTCCGTTAGAGTTCTGTGTCTCAAAGCCCTGCCTCGCAATCAGCCCAGTGTGTTCTTATTGGTCAGCTCGCTCACTCTATATAAAAAAACACGGCATTTAGTGCAATACAGTAATGGTTCCGTTCATGTAACATAACATGAATTTCTTTGATAAAAATACATGCAAAGACTACTTACAATTATAGAATTCTTACAATGGTGTTCAGTTTGAGCCAGAGTCTGATCCTGAAAGTCAGGTACAACAAACAAGTAGACCCACCCTTACAAGCTAGGCTGGAGTAGGACGTTTCAGAGTAGGTAGATTTTGCTGTTTTACCTCTCTGTATGTTGTATGAAGGTGAGCCAAGCTTGCTGGTAGGCAGGCAATAAGGATTGTGTTACAAGATGATGTCACCAGAGAGGCTGGAACTCCAACTAGGCGTTTCAGGCAGCTGGGAAAAGTGGTTTCTGTGGGACTTTCTGCCTCTGCGGTCTACTTTGAGCTTTATAGTTTTGCAGACACAACAAGCTACATGACACACGAAAGAAAAGGGAAAAACAGAGAATTGGTCATAATAGGGCCCCTTTAACACAAAGCAAAATGAATCCCAGCAGCCCCCGTCAGTCGAATGAACAAAGCAGACCCTGCGTACGGTTCACCAAATGTGGTTTTATTTTATTTTTACAAAACAACAAGGACTACCAAAAAGTTAGTCAGCGGAACAGATGATTTTTTTTTTTGAACGGAACACATTTTCACACCGTCTCTGAAGCACTCCTTCAAATAAAAGCAAAACAACAGGTACGACCTTCCATAGCGGGTGGAAAAGAAATACTCGCTCCACATTTTCTGATCACAACAACAGGGACCTTCCGACTGAGGGGGGAAAAAAATCAAAGCTAGCAGTGTCCTCGGCGCAAAAAGGTCCAGACTGTTTGCGGGTTTGTCAAACAAACACACATTGTGCTTTGTATCTTTTTGTTGTTCTCCGACGCGAGTGCAATATTATTTATGTGTTCAAAAAAAAAACTGTACTGTAGACATTTCTACAAAAGATGTTGGCACATTCAGATGATAGCTTTGTTTTTTTTATTATATTGGACCTTTTAATGTGTTTTCTTTTACTTCTTTTCTTATAAATACAATATATTTCATCTTTCCCTGGATCTGGACCCCATGTAAAAAGCTTAAAGAGAAGACTATTTACAGTGACAATGGGATTTAAAATGGCCCCATGAACGTTATAAATAACAATAATAATAATAATAATAACATAACGAAAAAGTCCATGATTCGCATGTGGTGAGGCAGATGATCTGTACACTCATCTTTCTCTCTGCTGATGAGTTCTTTCAGGGACAGAAATAAAAAAAGAGGGATGTTGAATGAAGATCTGCTTCTTTTTCATCCATTGGCATTTCCTTATCTCATCTCCTGAAAAGAAAAAAAAAATACAAAAGGTTTAGATTAAGAAAGTAAAATCATTTCTATTTAATTAAGTACACAGTGTCCACAGCCAGCTGGTCCAAGGCATACATTAATTAGGCATACATTAATTTGGCTCTTAAACATTTTGTACAACAATGTCTGCAGGGAAGCTCTTGAGAAGCAGCTGAGTTGGTTTGTCATGGATTGTTTAACTTTTAACCCATTTGTGTCAAACATAAACCCAACAGTATAATAAAGAAAAATGCAGCAGATGATGTTCTGATTTCTGTATTTCTCTGTTGTTTTGGTATAAATCGGTAGCTCCTTGAAACTCACAGGCTAAACTTATTAGAACAGAGAACATAGAAACCGAAGCAGACGTTAAACTTCAGATGTGGACAATAATGGGTTAATTCAGCATGTATCTCAGGGGGACTGGTCAGCGTGAGATCTAAGAAAATCTGACACCATGAAATAAAGGCCGTCTCTAGAAGCCACCTTTTCACGCGCTCTGTCCGGCTGGAAAGATAACGCTGAGGACGAGGGTAACCCTAAACTGTCTCCCCCGGGAACACAGGCCTCTTTTGTGTGGCCTGCTTTTAAACTTCCCCGTGGGGTAAGCTGAGAGGGGGCAGAGATCTGAAGGCAGAGGGGCTGTGAAGGACAGGGGTAGGGGGGTACGCTCTCTCTTTCCCATGGCAGGACTCCTCCGCTTAGGAGAGAGATGTTTAAATAAAACAAAAAAAAGGGTTTAGGGTCACTGCGATAGCTCTACTGCTGCATTCTCACTGACTACTCTGTCCTGTTGATCAAAGCTCAGACCAGACCCTCGACGTGGAGACAGAAAGTTGAGACGTCCAAAGATTTTCTACATCTACAGAAAAGCCTACAACTTCAGGCATATACTAATATAAAAGTCATATCAGTCTAAAAGTTATAAAAACCACTACGTGTATGAGACGTACCTACACAAATATACCTGTAATGTTTTTGTAATGTTATTTTAAACGCAATAAAGAGCTGGTAGTCACAGATTTTGTCCCTAAAGGCCCTTTATAACACTTAATTAATGTATGGAATACTATTATAAGTCCTGTACATGTATTATATGTATCTAATATAGACTCAGCAATCTTTAGTGTGAGCTGTGATGGTGCTCAGAAAAACAGGTCAACTAAAAGCCCTGGATCTCAATATGACAGTGTAGTGAGACAGTGTAGTGAAATCAGAGCTGCTCTGTGAATCTAAAAATCTCTGGATAAACCACTAAAACTGCAGCCAAACTGCAGCAATTGGGTTTTAAAGGTGTCCACGATAACCATGTTGTATATAATAAATAACACATGCCCTATTACTGATTTGCCAACAGTTAAAGGGACGACACTGCAGTCAAGTTTACAGGAAACAGGTCATGAAAATGTGTGTGAATACCATTAAAACATAAGAACATCTAAAATGGTAAAGAGCTGTTGTGTGATTGACTGTACGAATAGATTTAGTGAGAATTCAGAGCTCTCTTTTTACAGACTGCCGAAAGCTAAAGAAAATAAAGGACGAAGTCTGCATCCTATTTGCCAGCTTCTTGATTGAATTTTCCCCTTCCAAAAAAAAAAAATAAATAAAAAATGTTGCAGCAATTATTATCATAACACCTGAGGCGCCAGAACGCTGCTGCTACACCATTTATGGTTTAACAGGAAAATTTAAACCTAAACAATATTAAGCTTCATCTTCATAGAGATTGTTGCAACCAGCATCAACTTAAATCCAGGCACTGAAAACATGGAATTGCAGCTGCAAAGTTATAAACTGTATTGACTACAATTTTTATTTTCATTTATATTCTGGTTAGAGAGTTTTAGCCACCAAAAATGTACCCAGTTTTCCTTATAATACAATATACTCCTCAAAAAGTATAAAAGTTATACTTGTAATGGAGAAACAATAATAATCTTGATGACCACAAGAATTTATATTTTACTATCAAGTCCAACTATTTTTAGCTGAAGCAGATAATCGCTTGCTACATTCCTGGTTCCTCTGTTGTCCCTAATAAATGCAGCCTTGTTACAAAATGTATTGCCACTCAGTCCAACTGACCAGGAAATGATGTTAGTGCATATCCTCTTATAATGGTATCTATTAGACCTGTCATTGTTTAGCTATAATTGACCAGTCACACCTAGAATATGGCCCTGCTAGTGTAAAATTAGACTAACACTAACCCTCTACCTCTTTGATTCATTACCCTTGTTGTTGTTTTGCTATAAAGAGCTTTTACTGTGCATACTTATTTAGGTGTAATAAAACAATACACAATTAACAACATTAGTGTTTACATAATTACACCCGATTCACATTTTGCATTCCTGACTTTTCTCAATTGGACATCAATTTTCAGGTGTTTTAAGGATTTTAAGATGGAAAAAGATATAACACATGGTACAAAGAGGTGTTTTAAGAAAACCTGAAGCCTTAAAGCCTGGAGAACCCATTACCCTGACACTCTTTATTTCAGTGTTTGAAAACAGCACACACCAGTGCATGTAAAGAGTGTCTCCTCTATCAAGCTGCCTGGCTTGTGGACAGCAAGCAGCTTGTTGGTGACACTTTAGTGCGGTAAGAGCACTTAAAGCTCCACTCTAGACGTGAATAGGCCTCTAGAAATCTCAGTCATTGCTGCCTCAACCACGGTAATGACAAAAAGAGCACTTAATGTGTATGTCGGACTAATCTGCAGGAATAGCTGAGGATTAGAATTAGGGCTGCAGATGACGAGCTTTGACAGTAAGGAGAAATGTCCTGAATAATGCAAGCGTCCTTGATCTTAGAATATGCTCTTAAAATCTTAGCGTCCTCACCAAGCCACCAGTTGCTATATACATTATACAGTCATTATGCTAACAACTTCAGGTCTTAATTGTCTCACCTCATTTCTTTTGCGGCTGTTTCCATGACCTCTGGATCCTGTCGACCCTCGCGATGAAGAGCTTCCTGTCGTGGAGCAGTTACTGGACATCTGGCCGCGGGACAGGAAATTGGGCTTGTTGTAAGGAATCAAGTCATCATCTGTGGAGTGACACATTTGGCACATCGGTCAGTTCTGTGCTACTGAGACGCCTTGAGCTTTGACAGAAAAGAGCTTATATAAATGTAGTTATTAAGTTTAATCCTTTAATATTATTAACTTATTTCTGCCTTTTTACTTACTTTTCTTCTTTCATAAGTAAATTCACCTGAATTCATATTTTTGCCTATGATATAAACTACAATTTAACTAACCCTCTAAAACATTTTTTTAACGATTGTACAAATCAATAATCTGAAGTCTGCTTTCACACACATTCAGAAACCCTCCCAGAGCATCCAACACTAAAGGCTAAACCCTTTTTTTTAATATAGTGATACAAAACAGCTCCTATTCCACATGCTGATCCATTTTATGGCCAGCATGGCGGCAGATTTAATAAGCTAACAGAAGTCTGTGAATGTATCGCTGGCCAGACATTACGTAAGAATTTGGGAAAAAATATTAAACTGTTAGAGACTGTAATGAGTGTGTAATTCACAGATGCTGTACACATATGCAAAAAAGCAGAGTCAGTCTGCTCACCGTCTTTCCGTCTTTGAGCTGAGTTCTTGCGGTTGGGTGTGTTGTGCTCTCTCCTCTCCATGGAGGACAGCGAGCCCCCCTCTCTCTCCAGCGACGTCTGCCCGCACTCAAAGCCTCCGACTGAGCCTCGGACTGGCTCGTCCTCTGGTGGGGGTTCTGGAGGAGGGGGCAGATCTGGGAAGAGAAGAGGTCTCAGTGTTAACAAGTAACTGGGGGGAGGGTAATATGAACAGTACGCTGCTATATGTTATTTAAAGCACACATTAGTGCCCAATCGCAAAACAACATCATGATATACAAAAAACAAACAGCATATTTTATCATAAGACGTATCATAGTTTTATCATTTTGTTTTATTTCATTTAGACTTGGATGCATAATATAACACTCAGTGTTAGGATTGTTGTTAGGACTATAGGTCTGTCTCAAAACCTAGTGAGTGTGTAAGTAGGCTGTCTAAGTAGCAGTGTTCTCTCCTCATCTCTCCTCATAAAACAAATTACTGAGACGCTACGAGAGACTGCGTCACGGCTTGTTCCCGCCCACTGCAGCATGCGGCCGGTGGTTTAGCTGGTTGCTAAGCTACCGGCCGGCATCCAAAACAATAGCCCGAGGCTTAAAAATCCGCAAAAAATTACTTGCACAAAACATTATTGTTAACATTTGTTACTTGCAACTTGCGCCCTATGGCTGCTGCTCTTCATACTTGCACATAAAAGCACACGTAACTTTATTTTTTATTTTTTAACTATATATAAAAACGCTTTTATTTATTTCAACTATTATTATACTTTGTATATTTTGTATATATTTTTATTATTTCTTTTTTTGTTATCTTATCTATTGGTGAATGGAGGAACAGCAAAGTAAGAATTTTATTGTACAGTGTAACTGTCTGTTCTGCTGTGCTAACGGCTCCAGTATAAAACTGCAAAATGATCAACGACTCGTTACAAAGTTGATAATAAAATACTGTTTTGTATGATTATATGACAGGTAACACATTAAAACACCAGAGAAAATCAAAATAACTTACATTTTAAAACAACTTCACTGCTCGTAGATTTGCCTGTGTTGCATCATGGGATTGCCTTAGCGGCTCAGGAAGCGTTCAATGCTTCCTTAAAATTAGAAATAGGGTGCCTCAGTAGACAGCATGTTTAAGATATCTACGAATTGGGACAGCCTACATGTCGGGAACACATACTATGATGTAAAATGCTGCCTATGTAGACCCTCACTAGATTTTGAGACACACCCCATATTCTATGAGATGTTAACTATAAAAACACACACATATAGTGGGACTGAAAAGCTTTGTCTCTTGTGTTGTGCAATTACTAGCTGCAGTGGCTTCTTCATATTTCTTCATACTTCACATAAAAAGGCTGCCACTGTTTCTACCTTTAGTTAACACTGTGTTCTAGTTTTTGTATGCACAATTCCAAAATTGAATCAATTGTAAATAGCCAAGGACCCTTACCATTCAGTCTACTGTCCTTCTCTTTTAAAGCCCTTAATTTTCACGATTCTCTTCTAGCTATGAATGTACTACTTTGGGCAGGATTAAATTTGACATATTTTATCTCTGACCAACCAAAGAACCCATCAGGGTTAGCAAGCTGTTTAAGTCACCTACCTCGATACTGTGAATGCATTGCAACAGTAAAGATTCTGGACTTAATATCCTTCCCTACAGTCATTTAAGGGAAGTGTCTTATTCATTTCATCTGGTCCCAAACAAGCACACATTTCTCTGGTCTAACTTGTTGGCGTGACGCAGTTCCTGATGTCTGGTTGTTTATGGTTCCATGGTGAGCTGGCAGCAGCACGCAATTGTGATATTAATATATAATTATTAGAGTACCGGTGCTGTGCCCAGTGAAGTGTATAGAGTTAAAAAAGGAACCCCATGGCACTGAAACTACATGTGCTGACAGTTTATCTGCTCTCACCTCCTTGCATGATGTCTCTACGGTACTGGCCACTCTTAGAGGTCTTCTTTGCCTTCACCCTTGCCTTCTGGCCTGGAGGGGTCTGGACTTGCTCTCCTGCAGACAATCTTGCTCGCCCTTAATAATAATAATGAAAGAAAAGAAACAAAGTGAAACCACATGCTTCACCACATCTGAAGAAGCAGCTACTGTATAAAAGTCTAACAGAATCATTTGCAGATACTAATAGTACAGACATATTATAGCCATGTGCAAGCAAGCTGGTGCTGTCAAAGTTGGCACACTGAGTGTGAGTTAATCACTTTCAGACCAGAATCCAAATTGTATGAACACACAAACACACACACACACCTGATGTGTTGACATTGTCTGCACTCTGCGCGGCTCCTTGGCTCAGATCCCGTCTGTGTGTTGACCGGTGTGGTGTGCCGCTCTCAGGGCCCTCCTGATTAGCTGATAGGTTTGGGTTGGACTGTGTAAGAGGAGGGCTAGGCGCTCGGGGAATGGGCACTGGTCCACATGGTAACCGGCTGTCAACATCAAATAGTTCCAGTCAATTGCGGCTCAACAAAGACAGGTCAAATAGACACGGTTATAAGTCTTTACATTATGTGTTCTCCGGCACAGCACAGAGTCTGAAAACTTATATCCCACATCAGGAAATGATAACGACAATAACCAGAAACTGACTGAGGGATCAATTATTCATAAGACACATTTCTCCCAAGTAGGAACAAAGGAATAAGTAGCAAAACATCTCCAAAGAGCAAGAAAACAAATGAAGCATTATGTCACAGCATGGAAGTAAGGCGCAGGAAGCTAATTCCCTAAAGGATGATGTGTGTGTCACACAATATGGGATATTAAGAAAAGGAGCAAGACAAATCTACCTCATCTACATCATCCACACAACATCCTGCTGGTGCAATGATATTAAAAAAAACACACAGGGGAGCTAAACATTGCCATATGAAATACAGGCTTGGTATAAGAAAATGATTCAAGCATAAAATGCTAATTTTGTCACGCTGAAACACTATATGTACTTTTAGGGCAAAACAGGAATATGGATCTTATTTACGTGAATTATTGAGTTCTTAAACCATCCAATTTAATAACAGCCAATTCTACCCACTAGATGGGTCTTCTTCTACTTCTCTACCAAACTAGGCGAGTGAGGGCTTCATGATGCATTCAGCTGGTGGATGTGTGAGTATATAGAACTCTTCATTTTATAAGATTCGTTAAACATCTAATGAGCTCATGCTTGATAATAATCTTGACATCTCCTGATACTGTGAGGTGTCTCACCGTCCAGACTGGGGCTGCTCAGAGTGGTGAAGGCGTGGGATGTCCTGGCAGTGGCGGGCCTCCTCTCTGGGTGAAGGTGTGAGAGTGGCTGTGGATTGATGGCTATAGGAAGTGGCTGGGGAAGACGCATCTCCTCTGGGAGGTGGACACGGTCCGTCCTCTGTCACTCCGTCTATAAGGTAGGTCCTCTCTGGCAGTGGAGGGCACCAGTCCTCCTCATCCGTGCTGTGTATGAAAGGAGAGATTAGAGTGAAATTAACCCGGATTTTCAAGCCTTGTACTTACAGTACAGTAATATGTTCAAATGACCTCTGTGTTCATACGTGAGCTATGTGAATAAAGGACTGTAGAAGTCAGTGTTATGTGCTACCAAATGTAGTTTAAGAGGATACCAAGGACTGGGGATTGCTACCATTAATGTACTTCTTAAACTGCAGACTTCACATATTAATCTTAAAACTAATAATTCAGCAATGACTATAAATTATAAAGATATGTAATATCTGTATTTATGAGAGTTAGGAATTGAAAGATGGGCCCAGATACAGGTCCTCAGAGTTTAAGGGGATACAAAGAGTTTAAGAATACAAACAAAGTGAAGAAAGTTTATGTTACACTCTTTGAACATAACACCTCCTTTCCTTCCAAGGGTTTAATGCTTGTAGCTGAAGTTAAATCAATCCCAGCACAAGCTTTTTCATCCCTCATCCTCAGTACTCATGGCTCGGTTGAACTATTGGGCAGTGATTTCTACTGTAATGCAAGCACATGTGCCTGCCTGGCCCTTGGCTGACTGTGTGGTTTTGGACTTGAGCAGGGGCAGTCCATGTCAGAGAGGAATGATGATGACTTAATACTGAGTCCTTGTGAGTGACACTCAGGTCTGAACCCCAAGGCGTTTACATACCACTGAAGGGATCTTTGATACTTAATACCCACTTTGAAAGAGAAGTTTGCTTTGGTGATGTGACAGGTATTTGAACTATGTTGCTAAACTGTTATGCCACAGCTATAAGGTTAGCACGTGCAAGCGAAAGGAATGAGCAAAGCCTTGGCTGTAATTTAATAATCAGACCCATATTCCACTGAAGGGACTAGAGGGCTCTTGCAAAGGTCAACCCCGTTATCCTCAAGTTCATCGCAAATTGGAGGACTTTACTGTAGGCTAGTAATGGAAATCGAGTTTGGCTGGGTGAGTGTGCGTGCTAACGCACTGAATGATCCTATTCTGCTCGGAGGAAGGAACATGAGAGGGGCTGTACCTGCTGCTGGCTAATATCATTACCGCTAGCCTGTTGGAAAAGGAGGAAAAAGAGAGCGAGAGAGAGGCGCATCAGCGCTATCAGGCTCCCACATCTCAGCAGTCTGTGCTCTCAGAGTTAGGCCTGGTTAACGGCCGGGGTTAATGTGCCTTGCCTCCTCTGCGCACCCTTTGGGCAGCCATTCAGGTGAAGTGGCAGCAGAGAGTGATAAGTACGTCTACCTGTCACCGCTTGCGTACGCACACATAATGCCTGCGGGTCAGGCCACTCAGCGGCTAACGCTAACCCCACTGCACGCTAACGAGAGAGTAATGTGATATAGAGGGAAGAAGGAACAGGAACATTCAGCCCACAGACAGGCAGAAAGCTCGCAAGAGAACAGAACACAGGCCAAAGCAACGGCCAGCATGTTGCTAACTTCGTTTTTCACCACAGAGAGCCCTGTCGGGGCCAATAACAGACACAGACAGCACAGCTAATGGAGCAACTGTTCCAGGAATAAGAATGGAACATTCAGACTTTCTGAGCATGATATAAGAGTCTATGCTATCATAAGCCAGTGAACAAACTAATGGCAATGGTTTCTTATGATTGCTGTCCAAAAAGTAAATAATTAAAGTACAAACTATATAATGATCATTGATCATCTTTATCTCTTTATAAGAATAGTTTTGCCTTCTCCTGTAAAGTTTTTGGACACACTTTTGATTATTGGACAGGGTCAACAAGTAGTATATTTCAATGTAGGCAGGGTGGAAGAAGTATGTAGAAAATATACTTGTGTGAAAGTATGGGTGTCAAAATCGCACTCAATTAAAAGTAAAAGTATAAAGCCAAATATATACTTCAGTGAAAGTAAACAGTAAACAGTGTTTTCACTTCTGAATGTCATTACAACATTGTTTAATTAATAATGCTTAATTGGCTGACAATATATAAAAGTATGTTACCAGTTACAAGTCACAATTACCAGTTTACTAGTTTAGTCTATTTAGCATTATTGTTCAAGCTTAAATAGACACAGACATTACGCTAATCCCTCAAACTCACAAGCGTATTACAGCCTAAAGCTCCTTATTCATAACTACACTGAAAACATTGCATAGTAGCTGAACTATTTTGAGTTACAGAACTGAAGAATGGAAACCTGAAACTGCTGGGTCTGGGGCAGTTAAAAACAGGACAGACAAAAATAGTTCATGTTACACTAATCCCAGTGCAGAAGTAATATAATCACTCTGAAAGATAGTCTGTACATCTCTAAACTCTAAGCACATGATTTAGACTTAAAAAGAATTTTCAATGAGAATCCCTACTGACAGTGTAATTCAGTCTAAAACTTCAAAAGCATGAACCAAAGGGTTTGTTTGAGTTACAAAACTAACTGAAAAAAGGTTGACCTTAATTGCTGCTGCATTTAATGTTGGGGTAATGAAAATTACATACACTACTGTGCAAACATCTTAGACACCTAAGCTCATTCTGTAAAAGCCTTTATCTTATAAGTGTATTTTCACCAGTATGAACACCAGATACTATTAGAACTGATGAAAATAATCATAAATACAATAAAAAGTAACAAAGTAACATGAATATCTTATTATGAAAGAAGTAGATCATATCTTGAGCTCCAGATTGAAGAACAAAGCGTAGTTCCAGATTTCTCCTGGACGCCCAGACATTGTATGAATGTATTCAATTCCTTCAGCAGTTCCTTCAGCAGCTTGATTTAGCTTAATAAAGTACTGAGCAGTCAAAGCAGGTATTAGATGAGAACTGTAAATAATACTAGGTTGTTTCCACAAGGAGAAGCTTGGAAAGGGTTAAATAAAAACACTGATGTATGTAAAAGCACTACATACTCCATTAATTCTGTTTGAATAGTTAAAAAATAAAGTGTTTTGCAAATAAAAGCTTCATTTATAAAAAAATTCATTTATTAAAATAGCTTTTTAAACACAATAATGTCCCCAAGTGCCTAAAACTTTTACACAGTAAGTATTAATAAGTGTATCAGTGAATCAAGCATCATACCAGCTATGGAGAACAAGCTTATATTGTGTATGAATAGCAATGCTCTTACCCTATGTCCTCTATATGTTCATCCTCATCTTCATCTGAACAGTGTTCTAACTCTCCAGAGGGAGGAGGTGGTGGCAGCGGCTCCATCCAATTCAGGGAAGGAGTCTTCACTGCCTTCCCCATTGACTTCTGCTTCGACTGCTTGGCTGTAAGGAGGATAGAGAGTCATTGTGAGTAAACTAGGGAAACGCTGGAGTAGTATATAAACGTGAACATCATAAATGATGGGACATTGGCAAGCAAGACTATTCAATAAACTGAAATCAACATATAAATTAACAAAATCAAAAGAAAAAGACTGAAACAAGGTAAAACTACAACCACTGTTTTATTATCTGTACCATTATCTGCTTTGGAGCGGTCCGGCTGGGCATACTGCACGCTTGAGGTTCCTGGTTGGTTGATCCAGTGGCCAGCATCCTGCTCAGGGCTGCAGGGTGCCTGGTTGGTGAAAGGCATAATGGGTGTACTGGCATAGGGTGTAGTGTGCTGAGAGTACTGTGCTGAGAAGCTGCGCAGGTCTTCGGCAGTGGGGTCAATGGTGCTGTAGATGGGGCCTTCATTGGAACCGGTGCTATACTTCTCCGTTTGGTTCAGGTAGTTAGAAATTCCGGCCTCTAAGAGAGCAAGGGTGTAAAGGGTTAGAGAAGAATTCAAATGAAATTATAACAATAAACATAAAAGTACAGAGACATCAGATGTTTAAGTTTAACCCTTAAATAGATACGACCTGTCAACGGGTCCAGGTTTTTAATTCAACTTCAGACAAGCAATATATAATACATAATCATAAGTATTGAGTCAGGGAAAAAGAACAAACAAGCAAAATGATAGAACATGAATGAACATCTTTAATTTTATGTGTAAATTTGATTTCTTAATAGAACCTATTCAGTACCTGCTATGAATTAGTCAGCAAATTCTAAAAATCTAATGTGTAAGTCGTGAGAATGAGGAACTGAATGGTCCATGTATGGACTCTTAGGGATTCATCAGTTAAATGAAATGTTGTGATTCAAGATTCAGATTTTTTTGGCACTGAATGCATCTCTAAATACATACACCATATCTTACCATTGTAATATCTCTCTGCTGTGTCATGTTTGGAGGTACAGCAGTTGACTGAGTCTTTGGCATTGTGAACAAGATTCGTAGTGGGCCAGGAATCTGCCAGCCAAGGGTAGTTTCCCATGTTAGAGCCCAACACACCTGGCCTGGAAATAACAAAACATAAGGCAGGTTATTCAAAATCCAGAAGTCAATTTTCTGCATACTATCAGTTGTAACCATGTACTGGGGGACTAACCTTCCATTTAATCCGGAGCCTTCCCCATGAGGAAAGCCAACTGTGGGGAAAAAAGCAGGGGAGATGGTAATATATTAATTTGGTTAGCAAACTATTTTATTTACGCCTTGTGTGTTTGTGTGTGTGCCCACCTGCGGGTGTGTATGCGAAGGAAGCAGTGTAGTGGCTCAGCTCCTTTCTCTTCTTGCGTCGGCAGTATATCCACACACTGAAGCCCATGAGGATTACCCAGCATGCCCCGCCAATGCCTGCGATGAAGGCGGGCTGCTTTACCACGTCTGTGATCTGCTCTGCAAGACTTACGTTTTGATCCGAGTCGCCGCCCCCACTTGGTACTGCGGGCTGCTCTGCTGGCATCTCTGATAGAGAGCAAAGGGGAGAAAAAAAAGAGAGTCAGAAAGATAAGCCTAAAATGGAGTTAAAAAATATTCCACACTTGCCTTATCGAAGATTGCGCTGGTATTTAAGCTGCGTGTTATTTTAACACATGAACACTTCATGGACCAAAATCAACAAGCCTATTTATAAAGAACGCAGATAATAACATTTGCATTGCCATCAGTACAGGCTAACTGATGGAGGCTGTGTGGGTTGGCAAACAGAATTCATTTGCGAGCTTCTTTGATTTTAGTGTATGCATACATTTCTGTATGTAACAGAAACTCTGGAATATATTGTCTTTGGTATAAATTATAACATATGTATCTAAAACAGGAAAGGATATCACCGCTGTCCAATGAAAAACACCAAAAACATTCTTTACTTTCAATGTAAGTCAATGGAACCAGATTTTATTCCAAGCTGTTTTGGAGCACTTCTACTGGTCCATTCATCATAAATTTTCACACAATGTAAACAATCACTGCAGTGTTCAAATGTAGAAAACTCAAACTCGTCAAAAATTTTGATTTTTTCACGTTTTTCATTGGACAGCGATGATATATAAAATTTTATATGTTAAATTTCAGTTCACTCATAACTCACTGATGATCACAGAGACTGGTTGGCTGTGTGTGCCCACTCCAGCGCTGGTCACTGCTGCCACCTCCACATGGTAGAGCACACCAGGCAGAAGGCCCTTCACCAGGGTGGACAGCACGTTCCCATCCACCGTCTGATTAATGTGGTAGCGCGTCTGAGAGTCGTTCCCCAAGCACCAAATCTGAGAAGAAGAGAGAACACTGCTCAGCAATCTCTACTAACTATAAGTCCACGGTGCAACAGTGAAAGAAGCAGAATGTGCATTCACACTGGTTGTACACTCTCGATGATGCAGCATTTTTGACCACAGCTTCAGTCTTTGGTAATGCTTTATCTGAAGGCTTCCATGCAAGATCTTTAAAACAAACCCATCAGCAGTGGACAATGTAATTAAGGAGCCATACTTGAGGATCTATGAAATGCTTATGTCTTGAGGTACATAATGTTATGAGGTCTTTCGCACGTACGCATGTTTAAAAAGAATGCCGTCAGTCTGGAGGTGTTCTTAAATTCTGGTATGGATTTGTAGCCCAGCATCCTTTATTTACCAACCAGAGAATGTTTCCACCTTGACTATAAATGCTGTACTGTTTAAATGTGGCAGAACAAGGTGATTTATGTTCCTCAGATTGAAATTTGCTACGCTGTTTTTCCAGAATGGCCAGTCCTTTTACCTTATATTCTTGGATGACTCCATTTTGCATCTCAGCAGGGGGAGGCTGCCATGAAACACTGATGCTAGAGCTGTTGCTGGGTTTGACTGTTGACACGGTAACAGCCTGAGGAGGGGCACTGGGGACTGGCAAGAGGGAAATAACAAACAATTAAAAAGTCATAAATGCAGTAGGCTGTGTTTAAGTTTAAGGGCAATGTGTGAGAAATCAGTTTGACATAAACTACTACATGAGGATTTTAAAGCCTCTACAGGATTAAATCAAAGGTACTTTTAATAAACAACTACAATGTAGAGTCTCACCCTCCTCAGGCGTGCGCAGGGTCAGTGGGCGGCTGTCCATGCCCTGAAACTCATTAAAATATGGTCTGATTTTGACCTCGTACTCTGTGCCTTTCAGCAGGTTGCTGAGGACAGCGCTGCGCTCAGGGGCTGCCTTAACATCCTGCTGGACCCAGGAGCCCCCAACCGGCCGGTATAGCAGCCGATAGCCCTGAATGTACTGGGACTGACGGTCAACCTTTAAAAGAGAGAGAGAGAGAGAAAGAGAGAGAGAGAGAAAAAGGGAAAACAGAGAGTCTCATTAGATAGGACACTTGGTGTATTAATTATAATATGATCCCGCTCAGTGTGACTGACCTTGCAATCAGACTGCACAGCCTCCAGGGTAAATTGTACAGCTTTTAATCTATCAGTATTTGTTAAATAGTTTTATTTCTGTATCATACAGTAAACACATTTTAGTTGCTTTTAATAAACCATTTTTAATCTTAATTCTATAATAATTGATAACAACAAAGGACGTTTTTGCCCTTTTTAGGTTAAAATCTGTGCTGTATCAAATCCCAAAAAAGATAAATCAAATGTAACCCCAGTGTGTGAGTAAATATAGACTGTGGATGCAAAGGGTGTATGCAGTCAGTACTTACGCTCCATGTGAGCTGTACGCTGGATGCAGTCAGCAGCACAGGCTGCTGCAGTTCCACTGCCACTTCACCCAACTCTCGCTGCACCTGTCTATGGTCCACCCCCTGACCCGTCGGACTCACGTCTAAACATAAACAGTAAGACACGAGGATTTGTAACCATTTCATTCCTTTAAAGTATTCCATATTCTTTAAATTAATACATATGTAATTCACGTGACAACAGTTTGACCGTTTCCAGATGCGTACCTTGTGTGCGTACGGGCTCTGAGATTGGGCTGGGGTCACTCAAGCCATAGGCATTAACAGCTCGGACAATGAACAGGTAGATGGTGTTGGGGGAAAGGCCGCTCACTGTGTGCTTTTCGAGCCTCACCAGATCCGCCACTGTCTGCCACGTACTGCCCGCTGACTGGCTGCAGAGCAAAATTCAAAACATTTTAATTAAGCAAACAGCCTTTTAAATTACATTTCACTGACCTTCACAGGTACGAAATGAAAACAGCCTTTGGATATGAGTACAGTTGGCAATCGTCTGTGAAATCGTCGCACGAACCACGTTTATTCCAGGGCTAACTGACCATTTATAGAACGAGTGAGGGTATGAGTGTGTTTTTGCAGTGAATGTCAGTGTCATGGCTGTTCATCTGTGAGCTTGGAGATAGCCATTACATGCTCTGCTGGATGATATCGCTCATTGCTGAAGTAAAGCACCGCTATGTTCCTGGATGTTTGACAGTGCTCAGTGATGACAGGGCTATTTTTAGCTGGAACAGGGCTTACCAACCAGCAAGCAAACATCTGAATGCAACCGGTGTGCACAGCACAGGCTGCCGATACACGGCTGATAGAAGCCTTCCACATAAGAAAAGGCTTTGAACCAAATTTTTGGATTAAACTGGGATTTTTGCCACTGCTGGTTTTTTAATCACCTTAGTATTACTGCTGAAATATCTGAATAACAATGGCCCAGTGCTCAGAAGCTGACCTATAGTTTCTAAATGTATTCCTACAAAGTGCAATATCAGGGTTTATGGCTCATATACACAGAGTGTAATAATAATAATAATGATAACAAAACCTATTTTGAGAATGGTCCCACAACCAGTCAAACCTGGTCGAAGGGTGGCCCTGTAGTGGTCTTTTTCCATTGATGGACCTGGAAAAAGGTGGCTGATAAACTGTGCAGCAACAGATGGGCTGCAGTCTATTTGTAAGCCTACAAAGTGCATGGATGGTGATTGAATGACCAATGAGCATAGGTACAAGGTAATATCCCTAGCAGCTCAGTGTATATTCTTTAAAAGTTAAGGACTAATAGAAAAAAACACTTTGCTCTTCATTTTCATTGGGATATACAGGAAAAAAAACAGATCTAAGTGCAGCAATTGATCGTGGAAACTTTGACACATACAGAATCAAAACTAGGCTCAGCCTATAATAAAGATTCTCCATGGTCTCCCTAATCCAGGAATAATCACATTAAAGAAAACCTGTGCAAGATATTTCACTGTACCGTCCCTGCAGGCACACATTTAGATTAGATTCACATTATACATCTCCTCCATTATAAAAGAAGTCATTAATTTTAAGACCACACATCTGTCCACCGTGGCAATAGCTTTGCACTATGCCTCTTCATTTGTCTGTGGTTAACCAGCATCCTTGTTTAGTGCAGTCATCACGTGTGCCACGTTTAGCGTTTTATTTTCCCCCTGCGGCTCCTAGTGCCGCAGACGCAGCCCCCATGCAGCCAACCTGCACCATTACACAGAGCCAGGAGCACCGGGAGGCTCGTAAATATTCAGCCTGCAGTGCTGCCAGAGAGGCCATAAATCCAAGGTCACTTTGGCCATCAGCTTGGAGAGATTGCACACCTCTCTCTCTCTCTCTCTCTCGGATGTCTTCTCTTTTTTTCTTCTCCACTTCAAGAAGAACTCACACACATAGGAAAGAGAAAACATTCTGCACTCCCAAAAATAAATAACTTTCGGTTCTGTAAAGGACCTTTCAGAGCACAGTCCTTAAAGAATGAGATGACATCTGTAGAGAAAAACAAACTGCTGCATAATGTACACTGAAGATCTTATTTTTAAGAATGCACCAGCTTTCTCCTCCTTCGCATGCAAACTCCAACACACACATAAACCCAGACTAGGGCTGGTGAGGCCATAAATCTATGTGTTTCCATATAAAGGTGTCACCTTCTCTTTCCCTCTGCGCCTTCAATTTTTATCCCTCCCTCCTTCCTCTCTCCCTCGTTCTTCTATGCGTCTCACCATCCATCGCTCATCTTCTGCCCTCCTTCCCTCCCCTCTATGTCCCTCAGCACCTCAGGCAAGGAAATGTTATTGTAAACACTCCATTCACCCCCAGAGCACTCTATAAAGAATCAATTTTGGGTCGTGTGCCACTGCGAACCACTGCCCAAGGGGCCAAGACGGGAACTGATGAAGCATTGTGTGTGTGTGTGTGTGTGTGTGTTGCATTGCTGTTCGGTCTGCATCACGCCCTCTATGAGCCTTCACTGGCGAAGCCCACAGGACTTCAGTTCTGTAATTAGAGCTAGCCCCGTTTCAGCAGGCTTACAATAGCCTAAAGAGACGTCCAGGCGGATCGCATTTTGAATTCATTAGCATGTCATATTCTAGCCTTCGGTCTGTCTGGCCTGCTAAAGGCTACATTGCACGGCTAAACTTGTCGCATGTGGAGGAGGGCGCTCTGAAAAGCAATACGATATGGATTCTAAAGCTGCAGGGTATAATGTCTTAAGTGTAGGTTAGAGTTCAGTGAGAAGTGCACGTGAGCTTATAGAAAGGGAGCGCGAGAGAGAGGGAGACAGGGTCAAGGATAGAGCACCCACAGGGCTATACTTTCCCCATGTCTGTCACGCCTGGCCAGCATCACTGACACTCTGACACTCAATTAATAAAAAAATGAAGAATGTCTTACAAGAGCTGCCTCTGGCGGGAGACACTAATATCTAGCAATGGAGGAAAAAAAGACACCAGAATGCATGGGGGAGTAGAGCTAGTAATATTTCTCCAAGCCCGATGGGACTTGGCTATTTGTTTGGGTTTTGTTGGGTTTGAACGAGTTTAGACGTCATTTCTCGAATATTTTACAACTCGGATTGGCTCCAAATGTCACAATTTGGGAGTTCATCTCCCTCCTTAAACAAATTTTGGTCTGCACTGACCCCTGATTTGTTTTTTGTTCTTCTATTTTAATCCTCCTTCCTTGTTTTATTCATTGCTGACCACTCACGTTGTTGGCAGTGAGGTCCACAATGGTTCAGGAGACCAGCATGAAAAAAACAGATTTGCTATTGTTTACCCAGACTAAAAACTTCTGGGATGTCTTTCAAATGCATTAATTAGTGAATACATTTGCTAAAGTGGAGTTTAAATCAGGCCTCGGGACCAAACAATACAAAAACAGAAACATCCTAAAGTGTTCTGGAACCTGGCTCATTTGAAGTATCTAAGCGTTTACTAACATAACGTTTTCAAAGACACAAAATGTATTCGTCTTATATAAACATCACTTTTATACATTGATTTTTATTTCTTTAAATGTATCATTTTACATGCTGTTCAGCTCAGTCTGTACGGTTAGACAGCTTCAGTTCATGACTATAGAAACAACCTGTAAACGACTTACTGTAAACATTTTCTCAGCATGTGAATTTCCACACTATGGTACAAATAAAGGATTATCTTATCTTATCTTATCTTATCTTAGCAAGTTTCTTTGTGTTTAAATATACATTAGACACATAACTAGGCATGTTTGCACTAAGGAGAGCTAATCTACAAACTGGATCTCTAATCTACAGAGAGAGGATTCTGACTAACTAGCTAATTGTATAGCCAAGTATGTAAAAACAATAGAAAAAGATTAAGATAGAAATAAGACCAACAGTCAGACAGACACGGTGGAATTATTTTGCTTTACTTTGTGTGGTACCCTTAAAAAATATCTGCACAAGTAGGCTGGAGCTAGCAGTGGCTTTCAATAGCTTTCTAAGCCTTGTTAGAGAAACTGCATGTTGACACGCTCTAGTCAAAGCTGACTTTTCTTTCTGGTGACCACAAAATGTGCTGTGGTAAAAATGTGCTCTGCTGGCTTAGATGTAGCAGGGATACTTTCCAAAGCTTCTATTTTATTATATTAGACTCGCACAGAGCCTGAGTAAAAGGAAGCGAACGTTGATTTTTATTTCGTGCAACCACTCAAGTTGGGGTTGAAACGCAAGGACAGAAGCATAAATACATTGGTTCTCAGAGCAGAGGTAGCAAAATGACTGACTAGGTATCCCATTTCTGAACCCTAGATTTAATTTTGAATAGCTATTTAGACTATTAGGCTATTTTATTTTGTTTTATTCTGCTTCTTCATGATTTGATGACAGCTGCCGTTGCTCTGCAGCAATTCATGTTCAGTTTGTAGTTCAGAGGATCAAGCTGAACTAAATGACTATATGTGGATTCAGTTCAAACCCTAAGGTCAGGCACAATCAAAGATGTAAGAGAAGTGAGTGAATGTGTATACGTGTGCTCTGTAGGTTTGATGAAGGTCTATATTGTGCATATGTATCAGGCGGTGTGTGTGTGTGTTTGTATATGTGTGCTCTTGCATGCATATGAATGAGACAGAAGTTCACTGTTGCAGTAAACACTGCTTTCCATACCTGAAGGCCTCAATGATGTAAGAGGTGACGGCTGCTCCGCCCTCGTGAGCGTTGGGTTGCCAGGTTAAGGTCACACTGTTCCGGGTTACATCTGTTACAACGGGCTTCTGAGGTGGACCCGGCAGCTGGTAGGGTTCTGAGGCAGGAGCTAGGGCCATGCCCCCACTATCTGCAACACGATCACGTTAAACAAAATATTAGTCCATAAAAATGTTTGTTAGGCTGCGTGCTATTAGTCTTGAGACTGGTTCTTCAGTACTAACTCTAAATTACTCTACAACAAATGCAAACTATGCCGTTAACTAGTCTTCTACTGAACTACAAAGATTATAGGCTATTCTGAATGCCATTTCACACCACAAATAAACACGGCTCTATTTCCCACTGTGACGTGAGGCTACTCAACATTGCCAAACAAGCGATAAGGTCATGAAGCTCTAAAAAAAGCAAGTAAACATGAGTGTGTAGGTTTGCTTCTTTACCTTTCACAGTAAGTACTCCACTCCAACTTGTCTCCCCACTGGAGCTGGAGGCGACGCAGGTGTAGACCCCAGAGTCTGTTTCCTAGCAACAGTAAGATCGAAGGTCAGTGTTCGTATGGACATACTACAGCAAGATACCTGCAGACACTCCAACACTAAGATAAATCTCCACTCCTCGTTCCTTAACTTCCATCACAATCCACTTACACTACTAGCCCACATACCACACATAGCTTCTGTAAACCATCAAGCTTACTGGACAGATAGAATGTTGCCTCCCAGTTTAGGCTAGACAGTATTAAATCAAAAGCATCTCCAACTTTATAAATACTGGATGGAATTCTTTGTCAAGAAGAGTTTCACTTTCAGTCAAATGTTTGGACACACCTACCCTGTTTTTACTATTTTAATAGTAATAATAATATTGAATAATCGAATAATTTAAACTATACAATAACACTTATGGAATTATTCCTGAACCAGAATAAAACATCTTGTTGTGCTTTAAAGAATGTTTAGCGCTTATTTGCTCTGATACAGTTTTACATACTTTTAACATTCTGGGCAGCAGCTTCATGAGGAGCCACATGAGCTGTTTTTCTGTTTTGTTGTTTGGGCGTGTTACAGGTATTTATATGTAAAATATTAATATCAGAAATATTTTCGTACATAGGCACCAGCTTCACTATTTAAACTTATCTTTCAACAAATTTAGATTAAAATATCTTCATAATTATAAAATATGTTCAGTCAGATGTGTCCAAACTTTTGACTGGTAGGTGCAAATGGTAGTTGGACACTGCTTGTTCATATTATTGGACAAGGTCCACCACTTTCAGCAGTATGTGTGGAACCCCGACAAATTTCTGCTATTACTGCTTCAAATTTAAACAAATATGCACGTTTGATGTGAGAAAGTAATCTGCTTTGACATGCACATCAAACGTCTCTGTAATATAAACATCTTAATCAAACGCCTAAAATGTAATTAGGGTTTTCAGTGGTATCCTGTGAGCGCTCTGGCAGCAAACTCACAATCATCTGTACCAGAGGTATTCAGTGAGGAGGGGTTACAGCATGTGTGTTCAGAAAGAAAGGAGATACACAGGAAGCCAGAGAGACAGGGGATGGGGAGGTGGGTAGACATACAAGGTGACAGCCATTAAATTTTTACTCTCTGGCTGAGGGACAGGATCAGGGCTGAAATTGTTTACAACAGTGGAAGCTGTCGCACGTTTTTTTTACCCTCCAATGTGTGACCAAGATCTAATAGTTGTGACAGCTCAGGGGCACCCCTCGCAGCTCTGAGGTCACACACATACGCAGACAGACACATAAACACATACAGCAGCGCGAGGGCGTACGCGCATGACCCTGTATCACCAGCCAGTCAGTTTTATTGTTATAAAATGTTTTTCCAGCCGCATGGCCTGTGCACTCAGACTACCGCGCTTGGTTAAACACAGTGTTACTACACATTTTCAGGTTTTTACACTTGAAAATATTTTAGAGTCCTTTTACGATGCGGAGCTCTCGGAGTCTCTTGGGAGGCAATGAGTGAGAGAACGGCAGAGAGACGGAAAGAGACGCGGAGAGACATGCTGACCTCCAAAGCTCAAACTCCTTGTACTTTTACAACAGTTAAAATTCTTGGCCAGAGCTCAGTCCTGCTAAGAGGGTGTCTGTTGATTACGCATGCTTAAAAATGTATGAGTGAAGAGGCAACAGGGAGCTAAATATTTTCACCCTCTCCCCTTTCTCTTCCCTTCCATCCCTATGCTCTCTCTTCTCTTTCCAGTTTATGGATATCCACTCTCCTCTGCTAATCTCACTTAGGCATGCTCTTTCTAACTGTCCTCTTTTGGAACTGTAGACTAAAGAATGTCCTCTGGTGATTGCTTCAGTATTTTGGAATTTCTTCACAGTTTTTCGGTTTTATTTTTTAGGCCAGTGTGTCTCTTCTTGCCTGTGGTCCAGGGGATTATTGGTTTTTAATGAGACCACAGTATAATATACTGTATAAGAGTAACTCACAGCATAATAAACCCAACAACAATCACAATCATAAATGATTACCATCTATTTACAATGTGTGGGTGGAGGTAAAAAGCCTACAGCTACAGTCTTCCTGCAAAGCACACGCCAAGGCAATGCACTGGTGCACAGTTATAATCTGTAAACAATACTACAAGAAGTTCAGTACAAAGCCAGTCAATATAAAACTTTTAGCTACTTTTATATGGTATATTGCAAATATTTAATAAATAAAGGTATCAGAAGATGTCTTGTACTTTTCTGTTGTTTTTTTTTTTAAATATAAAACCTAATACTATGAACATAATGTATCAATGAAAGATTTTCCTAGGGCTGTATGTGCAATTCAAGAATAATTTAGGAACACATTAAAACAACCTATGCATCATTGCTGTCCAAAGAAAAACAAGTAGCTCCAAAATGGTAACTTCACAGTAGAGGACAAAAAATGCCTCTTTATATTTTCAGGTAAACTACTGGAAAAGTATTTTTCGAAAGAAGTAGCAGCAGAAACGTTGATACAATGTAGAAGACAACAATAGAATTCAAATGATGCAAAAAACTAAATATCACAAGAAAACAGAGATACTTGGTTTTCAATGGACAGAAGCGATGGACAGAGACGATATGACAGAGACGATGGACAGAGACGATATGATTGGGTACACTCGGTGTAAAAGCAGCCCTTGAGTTTCTTTAGTCCATGTTTTTATAATGCAGAGAGTACTGTGAATAACATAAGCAACACAAACTAGCGAAATGCTCTGTTTTTCCCTCTCAAGAGGCAAATATTCATACTTACTGCTTGTAATGTGTTGTCCACACACAGCACACCTATGTGTGCATGCTTAATACAAGCTTTTTAAGGTGGATAGGGATTTTTCAGCCATGCTATTTTGGCTACTTGGCTAACGGCAACCTTGTTGTCTATCAGACACACTTAGTTTAGATATGCCATGCTTAGTTTGTTCTTAACCCAAAAAGACTTATCAGGTATCTGGACTGTATCAGGTACAAGTATCTTAGCACCTGTGTTTGCTGACTTGGGGTGTGTTGTTTCTGCAGACAAGATGGTAATCAGAGAAACTTTTAATCAGTTCCTCATTAGTGACCATTGACTACAACTCAGGGTTGCTGAGAGTACAGTAGCTCATAAAGATTACATGACCCCTCTCTTTCTGTTTCTCTGTGCCTCTCTCGCACTCCGCTGAGTCGAACGAGCATTTAATTAAAGGAAGGGCGATCGTTAATCTTTCCAGGCCACGATCAATTAACCCATCATCTGTTGTCATTGTGGTGTGTAACCCTCAGGTGAAAAACACACACACACAAACTCTGATGAATGGATATCAGAAACTGCCTCTCAACCTCACAACAGTCCATATACACTCATTACTGTCATAATCAGCAGCTTTATAGCTGTACGCATCTCCGGTGTAGCAGCTAGGGTCACCCATAAAGACACTCAGCACGTACTAATAGCGGCTCCACAAATGAGGTACTTCTGTTCGCTGTCAATTTAAACGCCCCTCACCTGACCCTGTCATCCACTGCGGCGCTGTACGCAACATCTACGTGTTGTGTACCTTTTTGTTGCTTTATGAAACACACGTGAATATGCTATATCAACAGCAAATGACAGAAGACACTGTCCAATAGCATATGGCGACTGTCATATGAGACATTTACTGAAACGTAACATGCTGAGAGAGATTTGAAATATCCCATATGCTAATGTCTCAAGGGTATGAGTATTTATCATGCATATAACACAAAGTAGCCCCCCCCCAACCCCCTACATTCATTTAGTACCTGCAGGACTGTGATTTGTAAAGTGCCATTGTCCATTAAGTTGATGCGGTCATCGTTTCCTAGAATCCTCTGCCCATCTCGCTCCCACTGGATGCTCGGTAAAGGGTTGCCCATCACATGGCACTGTAATTGAGCAGTGGCTCCAGGGGCAAGCGTCTGATTGGCTGGGCCTTGCCGAATGATGGGTGGGATCCGATCGGATGGAGCTGAATTGAGAGAAATGAGAAGGCTAATTAGATGCTTATATGATTAGGAACATGTGCAAATGTTTGTACACACCCCTGTCAGCTACTTTCAGGATACTTTCATTGCAGACACTGACACTGAGCAGCAAACACAGCTTGTATAAGCTCCATAAAAAAAGAACTGCATGTAGAAGGGATTGAAGAGTACGAAGCCCTGGAGCTTTGGGCTGTAGAGCAGTGGAACTGTGTTTTCTGGGTGATAGAGCATCATTGAATACCTGCAGTATTAGTTGAATCACCAAACATCAGTACCTGAGCTCACTACTACTCTTGTCACTGAGTGCAATTAAACCCTCACAACAATGTGCAACTATTCCAGAAAAGTGGAGGTTGTTAGTGCAGCAAACTGTGACAAGCTCCTTATTAATATCCTTGATCTTGGAAGAAACACTGGATGAGCAGAAGTCTGACACATACACTACCGTCCAAAAGTTTAGGATCACTTAAGAATTTAATTTCATGCAATTGTCATGCAATTCACAAACAATATTGTCCATTTCTCAATTAATGTAAGTGTATCAGATGATTTTTAAAGAATAAAAATGTTTGTATTAAAGTCTATTTTTGTATAGAGGCTTATTTTGCATATAGTCCTATTATCAACAATTCTCAGTCCTCTGTCTAAATCTCCTGGTACGGCAGCCAATCCAAGTTAAGGATGTTATTGGATTAATTGGTTGTTAGGACACTCTTGCTCAATTGTGATGCACAGCTGAAAAACATTCTACTCAGTGAGTATAAAAGGGAGAACAACATTCTAGGTTAGTTTAGTATCTGAAGCATCAGCAGTTGATGGCTTGCTGACAGGTTCAAAATGGCCAGAAAGAAACAACTTTCTTTAGAGACCTGTCAGTCCATTGTTGTGTTAAGGAAGGAAGATACTCCATTAAAACAAGAACATTTCACTGTGATCCCAAACTTTTGAGCGGTAGTGTACATACATAAAAAATAAAGACAATTTAAAGACAATTTGGCTAAATGATTCTGATTTGTTTAACTGAATACATGCGTTTTATTTTAGTTAGCCTCTGCCAAGCCACAATTTATGGGTAAAAACAATGTAGCACTAAGCAGGACAATAAAACCCTTAATGTGTTTAGGCCCATTAGATCACTGCTATAGATTTCCAGACTGGCACAATGTGATGGAGCTTAAAGGAATTGTGATCGTTAGCGTCAAGCAGCGACTTCCATTTGTTTGTGCACTGTAAGCGGCTGGATACATGAGCATGCTCTATCTCAGTGGAGCTGTGTCATAACGCACATATTGGCTTTTAAGATGAATGAGCAGTGCTTTAGCGCAGTATTAGAAGAGCCTGGGGTATTAGATACAGACGGTCAGCAGGTCTTTGAGCTGGTTTAGGTGTGATAGGCTTTTTTTTTTTTTTGCCAGCAGTGTGAAGGTTCAGCATTTCAGACGCTGGCTAAATTATTTACTGTTTGTTTATCAAGCACCACAAAACGGCCCCTCGGTTGACCTAAATGCATTAATATATAATTGACTCATCAGTTACTTCAATATTAAGCATTCTCTCTTTCTCGACAGACGACTTAGGATAAGAGATCTGAACTGTGTGTTTAAAATGTATACTCACACTCTTAATTTTAATGAAACAAGGAGTAAGTGGTCTTGTAGACAAGACAATGTATATTGTACGCTGTAATTCTTCAAAGCTGATGCATTCTGTTGTATGTACATCCTTTGTATACCATTTTAACTATACATGACTTAAGTATAACTAGACTATAACTCATAACTTAAATTTTATGATATATAGGGGTTGGACAATGAAACTGAAACACCTGGTTTTAGACCACAATAATATATTAGTATAGTGCAGTGGGCCTCCTTTTGTGGCCAATACAGCATCAATTAATCTTAGGAATGACATATACAAGTCCTGCACAGTGGTCAGAGGGATTTTAAGCCATTCTTCTTGCAGGACAGTGTCCAGGTCACTACGTAATGCTGGTGGAGGAAAACGTTTCTTGACTCGCTCCTCCAAAACACCCCAAAGTGGCTCAATAATAATCAGATCTAGCGACTGTGCAGGCCATGAGAGATGTTCAACTTCACTTTCATGTTCATCAAACCATCTTTCACCAGTCTTGCTGTGTGTATTGGTGCATTGTCATCCTGATACACGGCACCGCCTTCAGGATACAATGTTTGAACCAATGGATGCACATGATCCTCCAGAATGGTTCGGTAGTCCTTGGCAGTGACGCGCCCATCTAGCACAAGTATTGGGCCAAGGGAATGCCATGATATGGCAGCCCAAACCATCACTGATCCACCCCCATGTTTCACTCTGGGCATGCAACAGTCTGGCTCCACAGAAAGAAGCTGTACATAGATTTTGTAATATATATAAGTTACAACAGATTGCAAATGTATCATTACAAAATCCATGTACAGCTTCTTCTTACATGGAAGTGGATTCAATAGCTTAAGCTTTCCTTATTCGCTTGGTCCCTGAGAAGTGGTACAGTACTGTTATCCTCTATCCTTTAACCCTATAAAACCAAACTTCGCAATGGCTAAAATTCCCATGCACTTAAATCCACTGACAGAGACGATACAGTTCATGTACGTCCACACTGTGCTTCCTTTATTGCTGAGATTTTGTTGTGTGGGACCACGGAAGCACATTCAGCGAACAGTTCAGAGCAGCATTTGTTATTGTTTTATTTAATCACAGTAGCGAGGAAGAGCTAATGTGTGACAACACATGATGACTTATGCTCCTATTCATGCTGTTTCTTGTTTAAAATGTTAGTTTTTGGAGCAAGCTCTTTAAGAAAAAAAATATTTTCAGTTAGATCATGTTCTTTACATATCAAATAAATGCAGCAACAGCACGGCACATGATTTACGGTGAAGAACGGATTCACTGACAGAAACAGCTGGGGTTCGGCGTTTGCCTTAAAGGATAAATTAGTAAGTAAAACACTTTAGAGTGCTTTACAGAGCACATTAGTCATATGAGAGAAGTATAGAAGACGAAGAAAATGTGATCATATTTCATGAGTCTGCTGCTTTGATTCAGCTCTCCCTCTGCTGGGAGACAGAGAGAGGGAGAGAGCGAGAAAGAGGTTAAGGTTGTTCTTCTGACCCAGCATTGTATTGCTGTTGCAGCACTGAAACACACACACACACACACACACACACACACACACACACACACACACACACACACACACACACACACACACACTGTTGATCAATGCTGCTGTTCTGGCTAAGTGAGGCGTGCTTGGTGCACCCACTGCAACACTGAAAGCTGTGCATGTGCATGCATGTGCACGCGCGCACACTTCCACCCGTGATGTATAAACAGTTTATCGGTCAGTGGGGAGCAGGAGGGGGCATATGTTGCAGGGTTATTTGCATAGCGTGATGGCGGCTTGTCCTTTTTGATTATGTCTCCCCTGCCTCCTGCTGCTCGTGCGTTCGGGGACGCAGAAATTTTAATTTGGGCTGGCTTTGAAGAGTTTCTAATTTATTTTGGTTCTGGGGAACGAGCCGCACCAGGCAAAGCGGCAGTTTGTTCAAACACGAATGAAATATTGCTCAAACGGCTGCGATAAGGTCTCGCGCAAATAATGCAATTATATTTATGGACCTGGAAGCTTAATGTTATTAGAGTGATATTAAAATATCAATCCACTGTTGGTGCCGCCGTGTAAGGGGTATGGGATGATGTATGTGGGGGTGTCATACATACGCACTGAAATCAAAGAGCAGAGCAAAGCCGGGCTGGTGGTCTTACTTACCATCTTCCACTTCCAGCAGGGCTTTGGTGAGAATGCTGCCTGCTACGCTGATGGCCTGGCAGATATAATACCCAGAGTCCTCGCTGTGCACGTCGCTGATGGTCAGCTCCCCACTCAGTGACACGGAAAAGCGGCCTGACTGTGCCGGTGGCTGACTGGGAAACAACAGGATCTGCACCAACATACCAACACATGACACAATCATTACTAAATAAAATGGACTGGAGGCAAACGTCCTTGTAAAGTAGTTGAAATACACACATATGCCTGCATATATCAACTGAACTTTGTATTAATGCTCTAAGTAGTTGAAAAGATATGCCTTTCTTTATAGAGTAACATTGGAGCATTACATTGTTTGGCAACCAAGGCCTACTGGTATTATTTGCAATTACTATTAACATTAAATAACATTTAATAAACAAGGGGCATTTATGTTATTATCTTATTATTGGTTGACAGGTGGCACCCAGTACATATGTATAGATGCTTAACTTGCCATTCATTTTCAGTATCAGTTACATCCACCTTATATGTGATTGCTATAAAACTGTTACAAATCTGAACATCTGTAGAGTATCTATGAGACTACAGAAGTGACAAAATACAATAAAAAGCTGTGATAATGATTACCGGTATTATAGCAAAATCTTTGCTTTGTTTTAGTTTAGTTTTTTTCTTTTTCACATCAGCATAGAATTTCAGCACCTTTAGTACAACCAATATTCATCTACATGTTCTTTGACATTTATGCATACAGGCTAATCACATGGTACATGCGCTGTAATCATTGTATATCTTGTTCCATTCATTTAATTACTAAGGCATACCATAAAGATATGAATCAATGCATGTTATTATAAACAAACATACCACTACATTATCAGCAACCAGCTGTTTACGTTTACCAGGCAAGACCGGATATTTCACCCTCACTGCTAATACTATGATTTAATTGTTAAAGACATAAGATCAGATAGACATTCGGGAGATCCCAGCCTTAGTGATATGAGACTTGAATTTATCCCACAAAGATATAAGCAGTAAGATATTAATAGGACTCAGAACATGGCAGTCAACGGTTGATTTGCATTTTCAAATACATCCCAACAATGAGTGCTGTAGTTGTCGTTGGGGCATATAGGCTATTCAGGATGACCACTAAGATTTATGTACACACATAAAGGAACAAAGGCAGAGCTATCTGGTGGCTAAGGGTGTATGTGTGTGTGTAGAGTGTCAGAGAGACAGGGGTCACACACAAAGGCCTGAGGATAAGAAGTCTTCCTCATGCACGAGCCAGCAACACTGACAGCTGCCCCATTGTCTGAGCTGGCCAGGGGGGGGAGTATGTATGTATGTGTGTGTGTGTATATGGTTGTGTGTGTGTGTGTGTGTGTATGTGTGTGTATGTGTTTTACTGTTTCGTTTTTGGGGATTATCCAGTGACCCCCTCACCCCGGCCCCTCTGGCCCTGACCACGGTCACTCTAAACCCCTTTTATTTGGTCTCTATATATCTGTTGCCCCCTTATGTGGGCTCAGACACACATACTCCCTGCAGAAACAAACCAAGAGAACAAGATTATTCAAAAAGAAGTTCATGACCTGTAGCCATGTGGATATGCCATCCTTACCAGAGGCTTGTGACACACAGTGCTTAAAAAAAAAGAAAAAAGACGAAGGCACAGAAAGAAGGACTGGTTTCCTTCCTCCGAGTGCTCTGGACCGGGCATTGTTTCTTGGCTCTCTCTGTCATGAGCTATAAATAGAGATGACTGAGCTTTATCTAACATGGCCCTGTCAATGCTCTTAGTCCTCACAGACATGAAAAGTTAGGGCCTTAACTTCTGCATACTGGACATTACGGCTGCATGGCAGATATTAGGGCTGGATAGATACTGCAATTGTAATGCTAAACAAACTGTTACATGTAGATACATACTGTGTAACAATTCATGTTTTGTATTTAAAGCTCTTTTGGAGGTGGATAAGTTTTACCTGGGAAGGTACTATAATTTGAATGATTACTGACAAGATCCATGATTTTATTCAAATAATAATAATAATTCAGAGATGAATTAAATCTATTAAATATTAAATCTCTATTAAATCAGTAATAGCAGTCCTACTTGAATCAACCTCATGGCAAAAAATAAAAAAATCTGCTAGGAGACAACGGCATCTCTATTGTCTCCTGTGTTGCAAATGTCTACAACACTTTTGTTGATCAGGCTAAATACTAGAAGCATTAAATTAAAAATCCAAAGATGGCTTTCACAGGGCAGAATTATTTCTATCGTGTTGGGTGGCATCTGTTACATGAGCTCACTTGTCCAATGCTGCTCTATTTGGTATTAACGTAAAGTTAATGGATTTGTTTGTATACGTTAATTGTGAATCTTAATGCTGACGTAACCACCAGGCTATATTTACATTTTAAAAAAATATTTCAATAGTATTAATATGGTAAGTAAGTACGTAAGCTGGTGAAGAATTTAATACATTCATGCAATGTCTGAGGGCGTTCAAGAGAAATGTGGAACTAAACTTTGTTCTTCAAACATGTATTGCCGTATTGCTATAATTAAGGGTTTTAAACAATGAGCTTAGGTGCCTAGGACTTTTGCGCAGTAGTGTATATAGGGAGGGTGTGAAAATGCATTAGGAAATAAGGCTCTTGAAGAATCTGCAGCACTGTGAACTAGTCAGAGACCAACAAGGCTTAGTTTATGTACTGGCTCTTACCTGGCTGCCCTCTTTTTGCCAGAAAACAGCAGGTGGAGGATTCCCTTTAGTGCCACACAGGAAGGTGACGGTACGGCCTGGTGCTGAGATCTGGTCTCTGGGACGAACCACGATCTGAGGAGGTACTAAAGATAGAAGAAATAAAATCACACATCAGATGTGATTGTTCATCTGGGACATTCTAATTCTGTGTTAAAAGCCTTGAATGATTTATTCTGCAAATCTGCAAGCGTGCATACTCTTGGCATGCAGTAAAGCTGTCATGGGTGATGCTGAGCATGGTCGCCGGGCTTCGGGGCCACCAGTACAGCGGAGCATGATGAAGTCTGTTTGGAGTGTTCGCACCACACACGCACAATTCAAACCTACCTGGATGTTCTTGTTTAGACCGTGTGATTTACCAACACTGACACCAAACCCATAAACTGACCGGACGACCACCATAGCCACAACCAGAGCCACACACACAGCACAGGATTGTTTATCATTCCATGCATGTATGGGTTTTCTCACACTTTTCAACCCAGCCTTGACATTCCACCAGGGCACTTGCTCAAATGCAACCCACCGCATTGTTTGATGTGCGCTCATTTCAGAGTTCGCTTCATTTAGATTCAGTGCTGGCATATTTTGCCGTCGCTTATTTTGACTAAAAGGTCAGAAATGGCTTTGGAGAGTGTAATTATGACAGGTTTCTTCTCTTCTGCTTTCATGCAGGCTCTTCACAACACATGGCAGCGCAGTGGATGCACTTTCTGAAGAGCACTTCTTAACTGGCATTGTGTGGGCTGCGAGCTCTGTGAGTGAGTGTGTGTGTATAACCAACCCTCCGCTGCTGAGAGCCTGTGGGACGCAGGCCTGTGGGACTGAACAAAACCAGTCCAGATTGTGCTCAGCGCTGGGGATCCTCTTTCTGAGAGCAGATTTTTGTCTGTTAATGGGGATTTGGACGCAAAAAATGATGAAGATCCCCACAGGTTTGGACATAGACCAATGAAGTTAATTACTAGGCATGGCTTTGCTTCCTGTTTTTCTGTATCTTTGCATGATCTCTACATAGTCTTGTAGGAAAACTAATCATTTGGTGGTTGCTGTAAATCGCTGTAAAATAGTCCAAAGCCTGCTGTGCTAAATGAGTCTTCAGGTTCTGCTATTATTGCACCCTATTACAGTTATTAGACTATTACTGACCAGTCAGATCAAAAGGAAGGTAGACCTTTAGTGACTGTTACACCCTGGCCTGTATGATTTCACAGACCAAAATTAGCTCTACATGAATAAGAATAGTTTTATTTGTTGGTGTTTCATCGCAGTCAAAAACCGCAGTGTAGAAAAGAAACCACCTTTACTGTCATAGCTATATGCCTGAGTATGTTGTGGAGTTTGCCAGCATGTTTCATTATGAAGAGCATAATTGGTGTTTAATAGGATTGAGAGCAGTGAATAATAATCACTGTATTGTTACATAGTTCATTATTATTGTTTTTTCCACTTGCGATAATTACATAACACACATCACAATATTTAGACACAAGGATAGCACATGCTAGAAGTGTCATATAAAAAAAGTGTAATCAAAAACAACAAATATGATTCAGTTATAATTATTATTCACCATTTCACACACTCTGCAGCACTAAATCCAATTAAACAGGACTAATTATAATCGCTTTCCAACGAAGCATGCAGCTATTCAGTGTTTTTAATACTAACGATATTCACAGTATGCTCACATATGCATAATTTAAAATCTCACAATAACTGTAAAATAGGTGCCCAGCCTAAATGTAACTTAAACCTCAGAAAAAGGAAATAGTTTGTAATGTTAGATTTTTGTTATATCACCTACCCCTACAACAAAGTCATTCAACTTGTTGATCACAGCCAACTTGCTGGCTATGGGTATATTCAACGCTCACAGCTAGCAGATGCCAGTTTGTGGTGGTTTCAAGTCCTTGAAGAGGTCTTAACTTTCTTTGTCTCTGTCTCTCACGCTGCCTCCTCACTTCTTTTCTCTACCTCTCTCTACAGTTACTGCTTGGTCCTTGCCCTCAGTGCAGGCGTGATCAATGGCTCTCCCTGATGACTGTTAATCTGTGGTTCTTATCTTGCCTGCAGGCCCCCGTACCCAGCTCCACTGATCCATGCCTCATGTGGGCACGGACCCCCATGCTAGCCCGGTTCCTTTGGCTAGACAGAGGGATTTATAGAGCTTCTGCAAAGGCAGAGGAAAATAACCTCCAGGCTTCAGAGATGTCCCTCAGCAGGAACTGGGGGAGGGAATATTGATCAAAACCCAAAGCTATTGCCCTTTAGCACAAGCCTGTGGATGGGTGATGCTGCCACCTTTAACCTTCAATGGCTAATTGATTTCTCCTCACCGTTCCATGGCTCTTTTCTCTCTTTCACTCATGGCAAGAGTGAGCCGCTCACTCTGACACTACACATTAATACCGGAGCAAGGTGTCTCCTTTAGTTCACCTCGCATTTTAAGGCAATCCATCAGGTCAAAGCACTCGGAGGAACAACACCTAGACTGTAATGTATCTAATGAACTGCATACTTGTATCTCTCTCTGTTTTCTTTCGAACCTTAATGTGGCTTACCCATTCTCTGTCTCTCTCTCTTTCTCTTTCTCTTTCTCTCTCTCTCTCTCTCTCTCTTATTTAGCGAACAGATGCCTCATTGCTGCCTCCATGGCTGAAGAGTAAATACACAAATGCACAGTCAACAATGGCTGCTACAGGCACAGCTTGCAGGCGTGAAGCTTGCTAGATCGGAACGAAGCCCAACAGAGAGGAGGGAAGCGGGGTTCAGGGGGCGCTGTCCAGAGGTTAAGCAGAGCACCCTAGCCCTGACCCTGGGGTCAAATCTGAAACATGTCCCCTGTCTCCACAATTTGCTCCAGAGGAGCTTCACGCAAGTGGTGAACGTAATGATTTCCAATTCTTTAGCTTTCAATAACCATCTCCAGGCTGGTCCATATCGATCCTATCACCTTCTCTTAGCTGGGCTGATGCAATGGAAGAAATATTTATGAAATGCGGTGCAACACTCTGTATCTTATGCAATACTTCCAACGGTTAAAAAAAAAAAAAACTCCAAGCCCAGAACCACTGCGACATCAGGGCTTTGCTGTGACCCATATCCATGTGAACTTCATTCAAACCCACGTCCCACCGCCAGGAGAAAATCATGTCAATTATGTAGCAGGAAATGTTATTTATTTTCATGTAAGAGCACCCTGCAGCACATGGGGCTTCAGAATGGGCCTAACAACCAGATTTGAAAGCCACAGACAAAAAGTGCCTATGGCTATGATAAATAATTAGTAGTTAATGGAGATGGCAGTAGGCTTTGGAAGTGGAAGAGGGGTTTGCATGTAGCAATGACATGAAGAAAACCTCAAGAAAGGATTTCAGATGTACACAATACATCTTTCAATAACCAAACCTTGTAGTATATAACCAAATAAAACCAGCTGCTCTGGTAGCTGGACATAGCTATAGACATGCAGAGTAATAGACATGCAGAGTACAGGGCTGTGGGCAAAAATTCAATATGACAAGATAAACGTTTAGTGATACATGAATAGAGGCCTGCATCACTATTGAATCTGCTGCCACAAAGCCAATGTATCAATAAGAGAAACTGCTTCTTTTGCTAGATGACCAAAATGACAATCTAGAATTGATCATTTCTTATAACTTCTATAAAAATATCTTCTGAAAATAAAATACTAACAATTTTGATGAGAACTTAAACAAATAAAGTATGGTCACAACCAATAACCAGCCATATCAATGCATTCCCATTATTATTAAGATACCAGAAACTTTTAATTGCTTATAAAAAATAAACAACATAGTCTTTCCATCCAAACTAAGAATTCCATGTAAAACATCGCAATGGCATTTTGAAGGTGAAAGCAGATGGCATTATAGGATTTCTTTTTTTCGTTTACTGTCTGGCTGGTCTGAGACAGGTCAGCAGTGTCGGAACCTCCACCCCTACCCACACACACACTATGCTGACACATGGAGTTCAGGGCTTTCATTCTCAGCCTCAGACATGCTGGAGTCTCCAAATCACCCTCTGCTCGCCTGCTTTTCTTTTCAAAACAGTCTGAAACACACATGCTGTGTCTACACTTTTACTCCCCCTCAGAGAGTGAATAGCTAGTGGCCTTAATGCACAGACAAAACCAGCCCATACCTCCACACATCCAAAAACTTTAGTGATTTGAGAACCTTCAGTGCTGTTGGCCCTCTCTTTCCCTATTTCTCTCTCTCAGACACACGCACACCAAAATCATCAGATCACAAGCAGTAAGTAACACACCACTGCCAGTCTGCTGACTTGGAACCCCCAGGGGGGCTAGCCTGACAGGCACTTGTCACACCCAAACAGCCATGCAGACAGACATGGTGAAGAGTCATGCTTCACTAAACGCCACTGCAATTAAAATCCCTTCACGCAATTAACACAAACTCTAGACGGTAACCAACATTCAATGCTCTGCAGCAAGACAATACATACGTTTACCCCTCCCAAACAATCACCCATTGACTGCACTGCATTCATAAGTAGTGTTGTCATGAATAATCACTGAACTTGATCGCATGCTTCAAATAAAACAATCTGCTGAAATTCTGTTTCTTCATGAACGGGTACAATGATAATGCTTATTATCAAGACACAACGCCATTGTTCAGATGCTTGTATAAACTAGTGTCTGCTATAACTGTTATATAGGCAGTTTTGTATAAAATTCAGCAAATATGCAGTAATGTTGGACTTAAATGTGTCAAAGTAGTGGATGTGTATTATATTCGCTTCGGGGCATCCAAACTTGCTTTCTTGACTCACGTCCACTGTATTTTTCAGAGAAAACCAATTTAACTAAAATATCAAAACACATCTATTTTGTATTAATGACATGTTCTCTTTTCTTTTTTTCCCTCGAAATCAGTTTTTCTCTACATTCAGAGCTAAAATATCAGATTCTAGAATACCTGCATTTATGTAATTTGACATGTTGATTTGAAAATTGAGTCACATACTGAAAGATATAACAAAAGGGTGTTCATATATATATATATATATATATATATATATATATATATATATATATATATATATATATATATATATATATATATATATGTGTGAGTGTGTGTGTGTATTTACATAGATATTTAGGCTTGTATGTTCAACTGGCAAAGATTCATAGGGATTTTCTGAAATACCTATGCCACTGTAGTGTTACTGGTTTCTTTTACAGTACGGAGACTGATAAACTTTAGTTTTTAATGAAAATTTTCCTAGTTTTTCTTTTTCCAATTAAGTAACAAACAATCTTTAAAAGACAATGCATAATTTATAATGTCTATTTTGAATGTTTGTCCTCTCAATTGCTCATTTAACTTGTTTTACAACATTAATTAATGCACATCATTTACCATTTAATTATATATACTTAGTTACTCTATTGTCATATGACAATATGCTGTGTCATCTGCATAATATGTATGCAACCTACTTACTTACTTACCTACTTACTGCATGTTACACTTTAGTTACTTTTTATATTCTTATAATATCATGTTTCTTTTATTTATATATCTGTACATGTATGGGAGGTTATTTTTCTATTGCTTGCTCCTCACTGTACTTCTGTGCTGCTGTAATACCTGACTTTCCTTTTGGGATAAATAAAGTTATCTATCTATCTATTTATCTGTCTATGAATTGGTAGGAACTGCTTTTATTTTTTATTCTTTATTCTTTGTTTACTTATATATTGAAGTACTATATCCCAGTGATTTTCCCTAATATGGCCTGGCTAGACCACACTGTCAGGCGGGCATTTAAAATGGTCCCTTATTGCAGACTCACTGGCTCCGTAATGAGCTCGGGAGGGGGGTGCGGCCGGGTGCAGCAGGCTTTAGTCTGGTATAAACCGCTGTTACACAAGCTTATTTCATCTCTATTGTCCCGCAGCTTACACATGCTAATGAAGAGGCCAGTTAAGGAAATGAGCAGGCCGGATTATTTCCATGACCTGCCACTGAGCGTATGATGAAACAGATCCTTCATCTTTAGAGCTAGGCAGACCCCTTCCGATCCTATTCCTCTCTCTCTCACTCTCCTGTCTCTCTCTCTCTCTCTCTCTCTTTTTCTGTCACGCTCACGTTGCTTTTCCTGCTGCTTGTCTAAACCACATATACAGATTTAAGAGCAGAGGGGGTGAAAATAAAAAAACAAAACAAACCTTATTGGGAGATTCAAACAACTATCCAACCGTGTGTTTACTTTTTTAACCCTGTTTTTTACAGAAGAGTTTTTTCTTATTCTGCTTCTTGGGGTAGTTTATGTGGTTTACTTTCTTTTTATTCATACAAGCTTCCATACGTTGGCAAAAAAAACATCTGTGGCAGCCATCTAACTGGTAAATTATGTTAAAATCTTTCATTTCTGCTTACTAAAACTTGTAGGATTACGATTTACTTATTAGGATTATTTATCTAGTGACTCCTATGAAGTAAGTAGTAATGAGTATAAAGCTGATTTGGAATTTAAGGCTGTCAGACGGTATTTTGAATATAGCTGTATGCAAGTTTGAACATCCTTAGTCATTGTTGATTATCTAAGAGAAAAATAAGTTACCTCATGCTCTACAGGAGGAGCTTCTAAACTGTGGTGGACAACTTCTAATCTGCTTTTGAATTTTATGCATTAGAAAAGAAACTAAATGCACTATAACTCTTGCATATGTCACATATTAGGTTTGCAATAAAGCAGCAATTAAACATTAACTGTGCATTAAATTGTGCAGTAGTGTGTTATCTGTAGACGACCTGCACCTATATTCACACAGTAAAACAATGTAACATAATCTAACGTAATTAACAGCGTAATTAACTTTTGCACACGACTGTGTATGATATCAAACAACATTCACTAGAAACCTTCAACCATTTCAAACGACACAAGCTGTGGTAGAATGGCATGAGCATAACACGACACTTTGAAATGACCAGATGACGTTGCTCAATGACATCTTAGCCCTGCCATGCTATCCTTAGAATATAATTTATTTTATACAATCAAAAATGTTATATTATTATCTAAACACCTCTGAAATCCAATGAAATAGAGTTAAATTCAATTATATATAGTTTAAAGAGTTGAATTGAATATATTAAGTTGCAACAAGGTGACAGCTTCTATAATGAGCCATTAAAATAGGGTAAAAATATACTTAAGGGCATTTCAATGATGTCCTAATATTTAGATTTTCAATAGATCTGATAAGGTGAAAGAAAAAATACTATTAAAATGTATGAGTATAATTATTTTTCTCTTTGTAGTGCAGCATGCAGTTAGTCATTCTTCATAAAGTACTGATATGTTTACAGAATATATCATGACATTATCACGATAATGCTAAAATATTATCATATTGCCCACGACTACATCAAAACAAAAAACTATAAACAAACATAAGAGAATCCTAAACTGTGCCCTAGAACGAACTAGTTGAGAATTCTAGAAGTTTTGCTGTTTCATTCAGTGTCCTCTCAACCTGGAGAGAACAAGGCTTTGTAATCATCTCCTCACCTCCTCTCCTCATCTCTCTATCGATCTGCTCTCTCCCTCTCTCCTTTCTACCACCCTATATTCCTCTCAGCGTCCCTTAGGAATGCTAAGGGTCAGCCCTGCTCTGTGACAGATACAGGCCCATTGTAAATCACTTCGGCCCCCACAGACAGCAATTCAGCCCTGAGTTCCGCTCAGGTTTAAATGTCAGAAGCTATGGGTGTCAGTGCTGCGCGGGGTAGGCGCTGATGAGTCTGCTAAATTACTTCATTAATGAACTGAAATATGGCTTGGACTGCAGCGTCTAAAGTCAGCGCAGCGAGTACAGCACGGAATGAAATGAAGGCCTGGACTTTAAACATACTGCCGTTCTCCGCCAGCTAGATGACTATCATACGCAGTGCGACTCCGCCCCCAAAGGGTCATAACCTTGTCACATCCAATCACAATGGCTCCCCCATATGCATGCACACACACACACACACACACACACATGCAGTATGATGAGATGGAATGGTACTTACGAGATGGGCCCACTAGAATGGAGGACAGAATGGAGAGAAAGAGAGAAAAAAAAACAAAGGGTGAAAGAAAATGAGATGGATGGGTTGTGGGTTGGATTTGGTTTGCAATAAGAAAAAATGTCATGGAAAAAAAAAACGAAAACAAAATGGCCAGAGTGATCAGTGTAATGCAAGGGCAAGTCTGTGTGTGGGCAATAGTGGCAAGGAGAATAGAAGGAGGGCAAGATGAATGAGTCTGCGTGACTGCACCCTGACCCTGACTTTACAGTCTCCATAGAATAAATAAGCATGCTACAATCTGATCCAGCAAGAGCCCTAGAAGACTGGACTCTTCAAAATGAGGTTACTAAATGGATTTTGGCTTGAATGCACAAGTCTAGGAAAAAACAGCAGTTTGTATAGAAGGTTTGTATTATAGGTGCCTTAAACTTTAAAGCTACACTACGTCAGATTTGAGGCCCTCTCTGGTAGAAATGTGTAATTGCATGCAGCATTAAGAAGAACCGTAATGAATTGTATTTCTGTAGATAAATCTGATGTGTTTAAGAGCATTCAGTCTAAATCTGGTGATGGACATTGTCTGAGAACGTATTTACTATTGTCATCATTGCTTATTCAGTATAATGTTGATTCTGCATTTGTGACCTAAACACTGAATTTTTTTAACTGATTCCTTCCAAGTGATTCCTTTTAATTTCAACAAAAAACTCTACATAAAGCATCTTCAATAAGGTCCTTTATACTTGAACCCTACACAACCCTAGCTCTTTAGTTAACCAAGAGTGGGACTTCTGTGGCAGTGGTTCTTTAACCAGTTCTCAGAGACCCTTAAGTGGTCCAACCCAATTCAAAACACATAGTTACAGGGGTAAAACGTGGAGTGTCTGTGGTACCTTCAATCACTGTTCTTTGGTTCTATGGTTTACATGTAAGCACTCTTGAGATATTTCCATACTTAGCCAATGTTTCTCCGATTCTCCCACCAACTCTAAACACTGGACTGGTTTGTCATAACAATATGAAATTGCCGGGAAGCCTTTAGAATTTTTTTCATAATCTATACTGATATCAGTTTTTTTTCTCAAGCTACCACCACTAGATATGCTTATATTTTGGTCAGTGTGTTCTGGGCTTACAATGTTAAAGGTACACACCAGCATCTGCTGTCCATCTATCTGCCACAGACAATAATATTAATGCATTTTTGCTCTTTTACAAATTACAGATCAACCATTTTCAGCTTTTGTTCAATAGTTTAAGATCATCTGCATGCTAAAGACACAGCATCTGTGCGAATGGTGCTCTTTTTTTTGTTGATTTTCAAATCCTAACAACCACAAACAAAGCGGAATCTAGGTTTTCCGTGCTTATTATGAGCAAAAGCACTTGTGTGAGCCATTAATATTACAAGCACACTTGGCATGCTAATTTATCTCTCCAACAGCTGCCAGATAAAATCAGCTAAAGGCACGGTGTTGCTGTAAGCTACCATTAGGTGTGCAGTTTTTCTTAATGCAATAAAATGCCCAAATCCACAGTCATGATTCATAAAGTGAGACGCGCCTCCAACGGAACAAAATTACCTTTAATTGTGTCTGGCAGCTGTGAATAAATCACTGTTTCTTTAGGAGTTTGCCCTTTTTGATAAATGCCGCAGATGCAATCTAGTATACGCGAGCTAGAAGTGAAATGCAGGGAACTTTAAAATGTGTCAAAGATAGGACATGTCACTCTACGCTGATGTAATGCCAGTATGCGTGTCTGTCAGTGCTTGTGTACATGTGTGGGGGTGTATGATGCTGTAGCTTACCGTGGACCTGCAGTGTTCCTGATGCCTCGGCTTTGCCAACGCTGTTCTCAGACACACAGGTGTATGTTCCTTCATCCTCCGCTCTCACCTGCGTTAACCTCAGGCTGTTATCGCTCCGGACTTCTGACCTGTGGAAACACATATACAAGTAGCTGATTGACTACATCACTGTAAATAGCAGCTAAAGAAAAGCTGTGTAAGACAAGGTATTTGTATATATATATATATATATATATATATATATATATATATATATATATATATATATATATATATATATATATATATATATATATATGAGACTGAGGCAGCTTTATTTCTAGTAGTTCCTTTCAATGCATAAGAGTTGTAGGCAAAGGTTTGGGCATTCTTTGTTGTGTTGTTGATTTGTTGATTTTCTTAAAGTTAAATAAATTGATTTACTGATTTTGTTCTGTAGTTTTTTTGATATATGTTGCACATACGCTGTATTAAGAAAAATGTCAGGTTTAAGTCCTGTAGAAGATATGCTAAATAATTTTCACTTAGCAAATCAAATTTTAGTGTAATTTTTTTTTATACCAGTAAGCCAAAGTCTGTATGAAATTATACACTACTAAGTCACATTAATAACAAATAAGCATTATTAGGAGATAATACACATTAATAACAAATAAGCATTATTAGGAGATAATACACATTAATAACAAATAAGCATTATTAGGAGATAATACACATTAATAACAAATAAGCATTATTAGGAGATAATACAATAATACAATTTTGGTGGGATGAAAGGATCATACCATAATAGTATGATCCATAATAGGATCATACCATAATACAATAATAAGTTTGATCGCCAGTTTTCAAATATGAGGCTTTATGGATGCTAATTTTACTTTCAACTTCATTTCTCAATTACTTTAATCATCTATAGCATTTTGATTATTCTCAGCCAACTGAAATGTCCATCTGTGTATATATGGTATTCGCGAAATACCATATAAACAGCTTTATATTACAGCGATTCCAATGGCAAACTTTTGACCATGTGTGTAGATTTACAATTTACAATGTAAGGGCATATGTGTGTGAGGGTATGTTACCTGCCCCGTGGCAGTTCTCCCTCCTCTCTCCTCCAGCGGATTGTGGGCGCAGGATCTCCCTGGACTTCACACTGGAAATCCACTGTGTCATCAGACAGAACCACCTGATTAACTGGCCGTCGTACAAACATGGGCCGCTCTGCAAAAAGATGTTATGGTTATGGTTAAAGTTATGTTTTCATAAAGATGTTCAAGTTTTGTTTTATGAAGAAGCTCATAAAGATGAAATCTATATATATTTTTGTATTAGTTACTGTTGTAACCAATAATGTAACGAGTAGTATGGTAATATGTACCACAGAAATGAAAATTTAATTCAAAATTTTTAGGTAATGACTCAATTGAAATGACTAATTTGTTTCAATTAAAGACAAATAATATACAACAAAATGTTTTTTATACTTTCATTTAAAAAGTACGTACTTTGTTAAATAATATAATATTATAAACGATCTTAAGATCCAAAAATGCAAAGCCTTTTACACTCTTGATGTACAGTGTTGTTTGTTGTGTCAATAGAAAAGACAAGAGAATATAAAGGAAGATGTGCAAGCTCACCAAACACCACAAGCTCAGCCGGATCACTGTCTTTTTCTCCCACCATGTTGGTCCCCACGCACACATACATTCCTGCATCGCTCTTCCGTGTGTTTGAAATCATCAGCTTCCCGCCGCGGATCTGCACAGCACACAGCACATCATACGCATCATTCAGGGCGTTTAAGCAGAGCCTGGACAAGGCGTCCTGTTGCAGGACAGCTGATCAAAGACCAGTTGTCTTCTTAGACATCTTTCAAACATGACTACATTCTCAAAGAGGTGTCTCTAGATGTGTTATACAAGAGATAAGCTGAGCCAATGTTTGCAGCGGTCTACAGTGATGCCAATCACTGCGCTAAGAGGCTACACCAATTCAGTTTCTATTACAACATAATCCAGTTCAACAGCATAGCGTTTTAATAAGAAAACACAATGCAGTGACACTAAACATTCGCTGTAGCAATTTAAATCATTTATGTATAATTGACCAACTGAATAGGATTTCACAAACTTCACAGTTAGAATTTATGGGCAGGTCATGTTCTAGTCTGTTTATTCCAAATAACTTAAGCGGCCTGTTCAGTCATAAGAAGGCCAATTATCACAGCAGTACTGGTCAAAGATTTTAAAAATGGGACCGACATTTGGGGTCCGATGATCAGCTTTCTCTTGTGACAAATGTTCTTGGTTCACACAGACAGTACAATTGCAGTGCTTAGATTGAAACACAATCTGCTATTTTTCTCACTAATTACTATTCTTTGCCTCTGTTGTGTATTATTACTGTCTTGTTAATTGCTTTGTCTGTTGTGTCCAACGCTGCAGAACTGGGAAGTCATGAATAAACATTTCATTTTCATTTTAAACAGATTCCTGTTAACAAACACATGGCAGATGAACCTGTAACAGCTATGTGCTGGTTACACTGCAGTAGCTTGAGAAGAGGAGTGCATAATAGGCATACCAAGCATTGGCAGCCAACATTTTATTTGCAGACATCCTTAGAAGGTTTATTCATTATTTTTAATAAGATACTGGCATTACAGTGACAATTAGGCTCATTCGTGTATACTGTTATACAGTTCTTGGGAAAAAAAATGCTCTGGATAAATTTGTCTAAAATGTAAACAAAAATGTACAATAATTGTAATACATTTCTTATTTAGCTACATAAATTAAAATAAATACTACACTATACCACACTACACTATGCCAATACTATATATGTACTACATATACGCAATTTAAATGTAAATGAAACTGTCATTTAACCATATTTTAAGGCTATAAGAATCATTAATCAAGCCATCTTTAGTGTTTTTACTAATCTTAAAGTAAATGTTTTTAAAAGGCAGCATATTGCTTAATATTATCAGTGTCTTCATCGCCCAGAAATTCCATACCAGTGCATCACTGGCACACACAATATTTCAGACAACCTGTCCTCTGAACCTATGTACCAATGTCCTGAACTCAAGCAAAACTTGAGTTTACTGTGAGCAAGTTAAGCAAACCAAGGTACTCCAGCCCGCAGAGCTGGACTAGGACTAGCATGTCTGTTTATGTCTGTTGCTGGCATGCTTGACACGGAGAGAGCGTTCTCACTGATGTGTTTGGAATACACTGTCAAAGACCATTTAGATAAGTGGCTTGCACAAGTGTTATGGGCTATGAAAATCTGCGTGGGCATCCACGAGAGAGAGAGAGAAAGAGGCACAGAAAGAGAGAAGGTAAGAGAAAGAGAGAGAGAGAGAAACAGACAGCAAGGTACTCACATTGGATACAGCCATAGGATGAGTGGATGAAAGGATTGTGGAGCAGGGAGAAGGACAGAGACAGAAAAAAAAGAAAGAGCAATAGTGGGGTGCAGTGAAAGGACTGTAGAGCAAGAAAGACAGAGCAGACTTACGGTGATCCTCTCGTCCTTGTCGTTCACTTTCACGTTGTTCCTCTTCCATGAGATGGTGGGCTCGGGGTGGCCACGTGGGGGAATACACTCCATAACAGCTGGCTCCCCTGCGGCCACCACCACATCACTAGGCGTCTGCCGAAAATCATCCCGCAGAACTATGGAAAGAGAAAAAGAGAGGGAGAAAGAAGGAGAAGGTGAACGATGGCCTACTTTTGTGTAGTTCAATATAATAAATCACGATACAAGAATTTGTATAGCATGGTGTAATAGTAGTGTGGTATAAAGCCAGGTCCATAAATATTTGAACATCAACAAAGCTATTAGAGCTGAAACTAATTAAATTAATACGAGCTAGAAGTGCAGACGTACGGTTTTAATTTGAGGGCATTTGCATCTTAATCGGATGAACAGTGTAAGAATTGCAACCATTTGCATACACAGTCCCTCATTTTTAGGGGCTCAGAAGTAATTAAACAAGCTAACAATTATTAATTAAACTGTGTTTCTCTCTGCTGCAAATCCTTTGCAGTCAATGACTGTCTGAGGTCTGGAACCCACAGGCATTACAAGATGCTGAGTTCTTCCCTGTGAAGCTCTGCTAGACCTTTACTGTTACTTCAGTTTCTGCTTGTTCTCGGGGTGTTATATCTTCTATAACTGGAATGCACGCTTGATTGGACTGAAAAAAGGTGATTGTAGAAAATTGCCATTGCAGAACATTCTCTTTGCCTTACAAAACTCTTGGGCTGCTTTTACAGTATGCTTAAGGTCACTGCCCATCTGCATTTCACAGTTCATCCTGCTGTTCTCCATGATCTCCTCTCCCATCATTCTGGTGGAAGTTAATCTTTGTTTCATCTATGCATGAAACTGCCCAGGCTTTTTAAATGTTTTTGGCAAACTCTAATTTGATAACCCTGATTTTCGTTTACATCTTGTGGTGTTTATTCTGGTTTTTACTTCTCTTGATTGTTGATGCAGATAGGCAGAATTCATGGAAGGTGTTCTTGATTCGACCAAGAACTTTTTCTACACCAGTGAAAGAATTCTTGTCGTCCACCACAGTTGTTTTCCATTATATCTGGGCCTGACCAGCGTGTTCTTGTTTTGCTGTGTCACGGGCAGTGAAGGTATTTTGGACTGCACATTGAGAGTTAACAGCGGTAGATTCCAAAATGCAAATGACATACTTGAAAACAACTCAACACGTTTTATCTGCTGCTAAGAAAAATAATGAGGGAATAACACAGACCTGGCCATGAAACAAGCTGAGCAGCCATCTGTCCGAACATATTGGAAATTATTCGGAAAAATGGGGGACCAGGGCTGTGTATTGGCAAGAACCTGATACATTTTCATTTCAATATACTTCAAAATATTTTGATTTTGAAAGAAATGCAATAAATAATTTCCTTAAATCAAATTTTAGGAAAACATACCATCATGTGCGTAGGTTTGCTAATGCAATGCAAATGTTATTGGTGCACACTTAAACTACTTGTTTATGTTGAAAATGGACTAATAATGGATTACAACACTGATATCCAGAGATCAGAGGTTTAAACAAACACTAAATAAATGTCTGCTACAATTCTTACAAAAAACTATCAATAATCAAGACTGTTTTTGAGAGTGGATACAGTATAACAAAAAATAATATTGCAATGTTCAAATGTTTTCAATATTTTCTTACACCCCCTGGGGGCTTTGTATGAAAATGGTTGCAATTCCCACAGTTTCAACCAGAAAGCCTGCTAAGGTCCAATGCTTTACCCTTGCTAGTGAACAACACATACATTCACATTTACTTTAACCAAAAACAATGGAGATTTTTCAAACTACTCCATTTGCTTGCATTATGGGTGTAACAGTACACATATATGTAGTTTCAACGCAATTTCCGATTTTAAAGTCAAAGTATGATATTCATTAATTAATTTATTTTTCTTCTAATGTAGATTTTAAAAGGGTTCTATTTTTAGACTGGTTTGTCTAAAAATGCTATTTTAAGACAAGACATTGGAGACAATTGCTTTTGAAAAATAGTGATCTTACACAACAGTTCAACTGAGCGATAAACAATATAAACATAAACAGAAAGCATGTCAGGTTTTGATTATTGACAGTTGTTTCGACAGATGACTTAAGACACACTTAAGTCAATGATGCACTCACCTATTACATGCAAAAAACTGTCTTTTACATTGATGAGCATTTGATTAACTTACAAACTAACACATTTTATTCAAATAAACAAAACTTTGAGGGTTAGGTAAATGTACATATGTAATTATGTTTGCAATACAACACATCGAGAGCGAAATCAAAGATAAGTTAGTTGTACACTATGTAACAATCAGTTGTTCACTGTAATCCAGTCAAATGTATATATATATATATTATTTATTTATTTATTTTTTTCGCTACCTCTTTAAAAAAGGTAAATAATTCATGATTCTATTCTAAGTAATATTGCTTTGGCCTTTAGTGCACATTTTGGTTGCTTTAACTAACTAACACAGCTGGGTTATATCTTTGATTGGAGTATTCTTTGCCCACTATCTCTCTCTTTGGTCTCAATTTACTCCCTGTCCCACGCCTTACTCATTAATAAATGAAGTAGTTCCCTTCAGGCACAAAGGCCATGAATAATTGAATGAACTAGATGCCGTTAAAAAATGCTGCTCTAAACAAATAGGAAATATTTACTCTATTTCCACGGACACAGACATAAACTGTCTGAATGCTTACATAAACAGTAATATACAGCAAACACTTTGTCGTCCCCCATGCCAACACATGGTAAAGACACGTGTCCAGCACAGAGACACATATCATCACAGAAAACACTCACACACACACACGTTTACACACAAATACACACACAGCCAACACAACAAAAGTAATAACTCCAGTCCAAAAACCCTTCAATCGACCTTAGCACATCTTCAGGGCTGATGCCATCAGCTGGACTCTCAATCAGCATTTCCATTCTACCGCCATTTATCAGATTCTTGTGTAGCAGCACTTCCATTCCTTTAATCTGAGCAGGCCTATCTCTCCCTCCCCTGCCCTCTGCTCGGTCGCTAGTTTGGCCCGCACGTTTCCAATCAGTCTGTGCCCCTGAGCTAGCGCCGCTCAGGGATTGCACAAGGATAGACTTTATGAAGAGAAGGGCTTTTTCGATATTGCGCTGGACCGGGTCCAATATAACACCAAACCACTGGCCCTCACTCCAAACGCCAATATCCAGCAATCCCCCACTAAATATATGTGCCGAAATAGACCCGTCGTCTCCACTCAACACGCACAGAGAGAGGAGTGGGGTGAAGGTTTAAAACTTTTCTGCAGATAGCGGGTATATTACAACCCTTTTCTCAAGAGGTATTACTTCTGTCTTCCTATGCTATTCACATGTAGTTCTGTAATTACATATTTACAATATAATTACAATAAAGCAGGAACAACAATTACAAACCCATTCAAAGTAAAGCACTGCAGTTGTAGCGTAGATTTGTCACATGATGTTAAGTTTCCAGCTTAAACTGTTACGCTACCAGGCTGAACTACTGTGTTTTGGTTTATCAAACGTGTAGGTGAGTTGGTAATAACAACTAATTGCTCACCATTCTAACATTGGCTCAGTGACACGACAAATAACAAACACTCACTCTATACTGACCTTTCACGTACATAGAAAATAAAATAAATAACTATTTATTTATAGTAGATGTTCTCCAGATTGGAACTAAAGTTGACTGATCGTAGAATGCTGTGGAGTAGACGTCCTGCTCACGGCTCATAAGCAGCAGTCTGAGTCAGCACTCTGGGGGGTTTACACACGGCTGCTGTTGGTCGTAAATGATTAAAGAGACTGCAACTGAATCAGTATGGCTGAGTTCATCTCTCAAGGTACAATCGTTCTGTGTGGGGTCCTTCCAGAGCTTTACAGACCCCAGGTCAGTGGTGCTTTTCTCTAATGCTGACTAAGAGTGGTCTTGCTTGATAAACAGGATGAATAGCTTAATAAACAATAAACATAATTTGACAAAGAAAAAAATTAACCGTTTGATACGAAGGGTATTAACAAACAAGACCCAGTTCAGTGGCCTCCTGTGTGTGTGTGTGTAGTAGTAGTAGTCAGCAGTTTGAAGGTCTATGGGTCTATTATGTAATGAGCATAATTTTTGAGGTTCAAAAATTTGCTGCAACTGCTGTTTTGTGCTCTAATGATGCAGGTTGATTCAGCAAACATTCCAGTAATGGCAAGAACCACTACACTTTTCCAGTATAGGTTATATGTCCGGACAAAGGCTCAATGTATTCCAAACTCAGCATGAAGAATAGAATTACTCGCATGCGGAAGTCATTAAAACGCTGCACTGGTCCTATGTCTCTCTGTTCTGTGTTAGTGGAAATAAAAGGGTATCTGTGTATGTATGCCTGTGTGTTTGTGTTATGTATGTGTGTGTGCCATATCTTGGTGGGGAGGAGATACTGCCATTAGGCCTGCATTACACAGCTAATGCAGCGCCAATGTCACCTCAGCTGAGAGAGAGACAAATGAGGCAGTTTTGCTTGCATGTATGTGCGTGTGTATATATTCTAATGAAGAGGCAGGACAAGTGATCTTATGGATTTTAATGTTAACCCTTGGGGTGTCTCCTTTATTTGTCTGTGATTGATAAGAGTTAGGCTCTGCAAGGCTGCCTCCATCACTTTAAATGTCAGAAGAGCATACTCGCGTCTATGTAATGAATATACATAAGAGGGCAACGGCGCAAAGACCTGATGGGTGATAGATTATAGTCTTGGCTTGAGAAATGGGACTGTATTTCCAACATCTTCTAATAGCTAATATTCCCCACGCTATGACAAAGACACATACTCATACCTCGGCAGAATGCAATATAGCCTCATATTCACTTCGCACCAATACTATACAAATAAACAGAGAGGGAGGGAGAGAGAGAGAAAGACAGAAAATAAGGGAAATAAAGAAACTTTAAGTTTTTCCAAACTTGCATTGGAAATACTGAGATGCCATTGAGATGACCCTAAAACTAGAACGCAACTATAGCTTGGTCTTTTAATAGAAACCTGACTGCAGCGACTGTATCAGTCTGTATTAAGTTATATTAAAATTATAGCTCAACAAAATTCTGTAAAACACAACTACAGTTCAGCGAAATTCTGTTTGAACCAGACTATATCCCAACAGCATTCTAGCCTAATCCAGGAGGAGTCCAACAGAATGGTGGTCCCACACTGAGGCCCTGTAAAAGTCTGTCTGAACTGAGAGAAATCTGTAAAAACCCCAGACCTGTTGTTTTACTTCATTTGCATGCATGTTTGCATACATACAATACTGTGCAAAAATATGATATTACTATATTATAAGAAAAACACTCTTTATAATAAATATTTAAACAGTAAACCCGTTCAAGCTTCTCCTTTTAGAAACAACCCAGTATTATTTACAGTTCTCATCTAATACCTGCTTTGACTGCTCAGTACTTCATTAAGCTAAATCAAGATTGCTGCTGAAGGAATTTAATAAATGCATGCCATGTCTGGGCCGTCCAGGAGAAAACTGGAACTAAACTTCTTCAAACTGGAGCACAAGATAGTACTTCTTCATTCGTGCTACTTTTTACTTCTAACTGGTGAAAATAAACTTGTTGCTAAGCTTAGGCGCTTTTGACTTTTGAACACTAGTGTTGGCTTAATGAACCTCACTGGCAACACCGTGACTGACTCCATATTAAAAACTGTTGGAAGTAAAAATAAAAGTACACAGGAACACCAAAATAAAAAAACTAAAGCAAGACCAATTCTGTTAAAAGAGATGAGCCTGGGTTAAAAATGTTCCAGAAATGATTTCAAAACCTGTTTGAACCTGACACGAAAGCGTCCAAATCAAGACACGTATCATCTGATGATTAAACTCTGACACGTCATGCATTTTCCTCTCTGCTAGTGTCTCAGTGAGAAAGATGAAAGGTATCGTTTTTTGGGACTGGCTCGGGTCTTTCCCATCTGGTATGACCCACACAGACTCCCCGGAGCTTGATTAGGCTCTGCCAATTACCCATAAAGCCCTGGGGGAGGCGGATTAAACCTGTGACCCTCGACCTTCGAGTGCCAGCCTCAGGGGAAGTGCCCTCTCCCTCTCTCTCTCGTCCTTTCGCTCTTTCTCTCTCTCCTTCCAGCTTCACAATAAAGCCAGTGTAATCCTACCCGCGAGTGCTGCAGTCCACTTCAATTACCCCTCCTCCAGCTCGCCACGGCTGCATTCTGACGGGCATCGCTAATGAATCCCTTGACTCCCAACCTTTCCCTCCTCGCAAAATCAATTCTAAATCCCCAATCTTTCATTCATTTTTAAGTTGGTGCCGCGAGAAATGGCTAAAATCCCCATCGGTGTGCCTCACTGTGGAGGCCCTTCACATTAACCTAAGGTGGCTGCCTGTATCAAAACGAGTCTATTTGTTTGAGAGACTCTGTGGCAGGAGGAAAGATTGCTAAAATCAATAGGATGAAGAACAGCAGGTCAGGCAGGAGCGTTTGAAGTCTTCTTTAGCACCAAGCTGCTAAATGTAGCTGACCAGCTAAGACAGACTTGGTGTCCAAAGTTTTACAAAGTTAGTTTTGTACTGGAGCTATAAGTTAAAGGTTTAGCCACCAACGGAAGCGCACAACTTGTCAACTACTGTCATGGAAAATGCAGTATACGGCATGCGGTAATCTATAAAAAAGGGCAAACGTATGCTGTTGGAGCTGTTGACAGCAGCAAGAGCCATATTTATATCCATTATTACAGTTGGGTAACAGTGGTTTGATGCAGTTTAACAGCATCAGGGGAAACCTTGCAGATAATTAACAATTATTATGGGTCACAGCATAGCCAGGACTCAAACTCCCAATGGGCAAAACCTATAAGTGATTCTATTTAGGATTTCTCAGCAAATAAATATGGGCTGAAGCATTTTGTTATGAGATTTAGCCATGTAGTTTGTAAGATACCAAATAGTGGAGAATTGCTACATTACACCCAGATATCGGAAGTCACAATCTTTTGGACACAGAACATCTTTTGGTTGATAGACTACATTTGGAGTAAATTTTTTGCCAAACTGCTTTGAGTGTGCTTTAAGTGTTCTTTCCCAACTTTTGCTCAACCACTAATCTGCAGAGAGGGTTTACTCTTCCTGCCCTATGCATAAAACCATAATGGGCTTACTATAAAAGCTTTATGATAATATTCCACCGAACGACAGGGTGTGATTTGAGGTTCAGATCAAACGCTACCCATGTGCTGCATTAGCAGTTGGTCACTGTTAATTAAAAGGTTTATCGTCGTGATCAAGCAGACCACAGCCTTTTCATTTTTTTCCCCCTGCAAAAGCCTCAGACGTTTTCAGAACTCATGAATAAATATTAGTATGAAACTGGGCAATGACAAATGGCTCTCTCGCCAAGATGAAAGGTTTACATTTCAGCTCCTGTTGCCGGCATTTGAGCCGGTCATCTGTCAATCTGTCCCCTTCCGTCTCAAGCTCCCGTGAAATCTGTCATACACACACAGACCAATGCATGCATACACATGCACGGAGCATCGAGAGAGCTTCACTGGGCGCAGACACAGGTCGCAATCTCTGCATGCGATAACAGCTAAATATTAATCTTATTAAATTCAGGTCATGGAAATCGTGAAGCATGTCAATATCAGTATTAAAAGCTCTAATCCACGAGTCTACACGAGTCTAGAGAGTCTGCTGCTGCAGTGAGAATTTGATTTGCTGGTAACACAGAGCTCAGTGATAAGTGCTGAAGTGTCTGACAAAGCTGACAGATTCCGTACAAGCGATGCTGTAAAAACTACTTGAATTGCCATTTCACTGATCATTTGGCAGAATGAATGATTTCGCTATTAACAATGTTTCCCTTAAACACTATTTTAGCAGTATTCTTTTCTTTCCGGTTCATTTAATACTAGCAACTCCTAATGATGCTGGGTGAAGAATGCGCAATCTTTGTTTATTGATAAACGTGAACAGGTGGTAGACGTTTGAAAGGAAGGAATCTAATGGACCAATGATCAATAGAGTCAATAATCACATGAGTATGTGGACATATGGAGAGCTCAGGGCCTGTCTGCTGGTCACTCAACCTTCTTCAGGCCTTTCAAAAGACTGTGTTTGTTCTACCTAAAAGCTACCAACCCCCCATCTACCTCAGGGCAAGGGGTCACATTTATCAAACCCTTGGTGTAAGGCCATTTGTTACAATTTGTTATGATTCCAAATGACTATGATTGTACTGTATGGATGGGGGAAGCTGATCCTCACCGCTGTGCAATGTATTGTTTATCATCATTACTGCGATACAGGCCTTTGCAATACCAATATCCCAGAAGACTACGATGAGTTCCGGATGAGTGTTTCCGTGGGTGAGAGGAAAGGCACTCATATCATCCAACCGATGTAAATTATTTTGGTCTGAATAACACAGAAAGATATTCAACCATGACATATTATTGATTAAATGCATTTTTAACACATTGCAAGGTTAATCACATAATCACAATACTAGCACATTGTTCATATCATGCTGGCCGGGCCATGATATGAACCTATCCCTATGAGAGAACATGGACACCCTATAGCAAGGGTCGACCTCAACCTGGACCTAAGTGTCAAAGAACAAATGGAATTGGGAGCAAAAACCTCCATGTATTTAAAACATAAGTTCTTCTAAAACAATTGCTAAGCAAGAGCGCTATTAAGACGACTGTCCAGGATGAAAAAAAAATAGCCATTTGAAGTGCTTCCTTTTGAGCTGTCAGTGTTTTTTCTCTCTTAGCACAGTGAAGAGTTGTTCCCTTGTGGTGTCAACGCAATTACTGCAGCTGTGAGGGACCCGTCTCTTATATAAGACTGTCTCTGCCCCACATCAAAGGGACATCTCAATATCCTCCTCCTCCAAACAGCCTTGCAAGACTAGACATCACATCTCCTCTGCCATCACTTATGTGAGAAAACAACACTGTAGAATGGCTTTTAGTCACTGGAAAGCGCAGGAAAGTGACACTAGAAGGAAGTGATCGTTGGAAAAGGAGCAAAATTGCAATTGAACGTAAAACTCACGAAATGGAAGAAGATCTATTCGACTTGCGATGTGTTTTTTTCACTCGATTGTTTATCTATCATTATTTTTCATGCAATCTCTTTCCCCACATGGCTAAGACATAGAGATGCAACGGAATATGATTTTACTGGCAACAAATGCTGAACCTTTGCCAGTCATTTCATAATTTCTTGTTATTTTGAATATGTAGCCATGGTCACTGTGGTTAAAAATACTTGCTGCCAGTAATTTGTTAGTTGCTTCTTTATGTGAATCATTCCTGTTTCAAATGTTCTGTTATTAATACATAAAACAGTGTGTCCTGACCACCAGGGGCAATATAAAAGTGTAATCAAAGTTAATATATGAAGCATTTGCTCACCTAACCACTCTACAGTGGCATGATTCCATTCAGGAAACTAGAATTTAGAAAAAAACAATAACAGTCGCAGCTACAAGAAACACTTTAACTGCTTTATTCTGTTGGCAAGTATTCTTCCAGCTCATGTTCAAGGTCTGTTTCTGTCTAGCCAGTATGACTGCAACCATTGTTAATTGGTCTGGCTGTGCATGAGGTGGAGAAAATTCCACACAAAACTGGCTATCGCTGGCTACCCAAACTTCAGCAAACCGAACTGAGTATATAATTAAATGCATTTTAAAAATCTTCATGTAGCCACCCTTGAATATACGTATGTATAAGTTAAAAATCACTGCTCTCAGAACAAAACCATGCATCTCTATTTTTGTTGTTGTTCAGTTGTTGACATTTTAAGAGTAGCTGTTTAACATTGTTTGTAAATTTAATAATAATTAATAATAAATGGAGCACAAAAATGTCTCAAAAATAAGTGTTTTTGCACACACTCATATTAATAGTAAAGCAAGTTTTCTCTTTCTCCTGTAAAGTTATTTGGGAGTTATGAAGTTTTGTTTTGGCAGCAGCAATACAATGCTTGTATTTGTATCTTTTTTGTTATAATAGTAAAAGTCTGCAGCAAGCTGTCCCCCGCTCTACAATAGCCATGAGTAGATTTGCGAGATGGAGCTGACAGGCCTCTGCTGCACCTGGGGAAAGAAGAAGGGTCAGTTTGACTCCTCTGCCTGTAACGGGACACTGTTACAGTAAGCGCTGACAGCAGCAAAGCCTGGTGCCCAGTGCAGCTGTCATACAGCATGGAGGCCCTTGCTCAGCCTGCTACTCAGGGGAGGGGAAGAGTGAAAGTGTAATGGGGGGGAAGGGATAGGACCGGTTGCTTGATGCTAAGAGGCACGTGCAGCCTGGACATCTGTCCCCCTCCCTGGACGTAACCCCCACCAGCTAGCCCTTTAAACCCACCGCACGCTCGCACATACAGAGCACCCCAGTCCCCTTGACGTTTCATCATTTCAAACCCCGATAGGATCAAAGAGGCCTCTCAGGGTGTGATGAGGCTGGTGCAGGCTCAGGGCAGGACGCCCACGCTCCTTATTGCCTTTGGGACAGAGGGGAAATCATGGCTGCAGCGGTGCTACAGACCCACGCGCACGTTTTCTTTTTTCCCCTCCTAACTCTCGCCCTTTGTTTGGCACGGCGTTAGCGTGTTTGTCTTCGTCGCGACGCTCATTTGGAAGCTGTCTGTGCTGCTTAGCTATCACCTGAGTCCTGTTAGGGGGGAACAGCTGGGGATAGCATTCTCTCTATCTCTCTCTCTCTCCCTCAGCCTTTCTCCTCATTCTCACTTACTCTCTCTCTCCACCTCGTCTTCCTTTGCTTTCACGCTGTTCTGACCCCCCTCCTCTGCCCTTCTCAGCTGATTGATGAGAAGCATCTGTCCACATTGATGCGGTGACTGCGCATGAAAAATAATTTCCGCCGTGAGGGAAATAGCGCGGTGACCGGACCAACTGAAGCTCGCTTCCAGGCACTGAGGGATCCAAACCAAACAGTGTTCAGCAAAAACAAAGCAAAGCAGCGCTTTAAGACTGAATTACACAGTTTTCATACTCTGCTATAGAAATGCTATAGAAGGAATCACTTCTGGGTACTTAAAGACTCAAGTGAACTCAACTTAATCCATCCATCCAAACAATCCTTTACCGGCCCTTTAATGCAAAGATCTAAATAAACAAATTACTACCGATTACTTTGTTCTGAGTGGTCAAAGAATGGTGCTCCAAATCAGGGCTCAGTAAATGAAACACTCATGCGTGAACCGAACGTGAGGACAGTTTGGTATAAAAATTTCACCAGCCTGTGTGCCGCTGCTGTTTGGCTTGTGGTTTTGGGAATACATGTCAACTTCAGCCTGTAAAACGCTTGCGGCAGCAGGCCTTGTGCTTAGGAATAACGGTAATATTTCATCAGTTTACGACCCAAAAACATTATGTGGAAGCATGGAGCTTCCGAAATGATATGCATACAGATAAAAGTAGAGGGGGGTGGATGAGAGACGGAAAGATAGACGAGATGAGCTGTCAAGGTGCATCATTTCAAGGCTCTTAAGCGCTCATAAACACACCGGCGTGGTCCTGCCCGCCACCTTTCAGCCCCCGCCGCACACACCCGCCCATGTCAGGGCGACAAATTGATGTAATAAATGCAGGTGCTTTATGGTGAGGCCGCATGTGCAGCGCTGGAGGTGGGTCTCATTATCCGGAATGAGAGAGAAGGGGGGAGGGGTCCAACAGAGGATCCAAGCGGGCCTGCATGAAGTAGAATGGATGCAGGGGGGGAGTGAGAGAGGGGTCCAACTGGCAGTGGAGTCCAAAGGCACAGAGCCAGAGAGGCAACTCTGACCTGTAACCCAAACATTGAGAATCAATGACCGACCAGAATCTCCCTGAGGCATGGCACACTCTCATTCAAACGAGAGAAAGAGAGAGAGAGAGAGAAAGAGAGAGAGACAGAGAGATAAAGATGGTGTTTGTATTGTCTGGGGGGGCTGAGTCACACTGATGCTACCATTTGTCAGCATAAAACATGGGCCAATAAAAGAAAACAAGTTGTATTCAGTAGAAGTGTAAATCTCTGACAAAGATTCAATTCAACTACTATTCTCTACCAAATAATGCGATTCATCATGAAACAATGTTCACAATAATTCAGTTGGATTCATAAAAACAAACGCCTGAATACAGAAGGTATTTTGGAGACAAGTGGAACTATTTATGCTGCGCTGGAAACACAATACACTAAGCTTTGGTTTGAGTAGCTAATGAACTTTCAATTCATTTTTTGGCCAAAAATTTTAACCATACATTACGATAAGACTATCCTAGTCATTAGATCTGATTCTAACATGGCAAAATCAGGGTATATGAATCATCACCACCACTCATCATCCCCATAATTTCTGTTAGGGACAAAACAATTCGTAAAATCAATTCCATATAACACAGTGGTGTCTAAATTCAATACATTTTTCAATACAGCAGTCATTACAATGACCAAAAGGTATCGTATATTAATGTAAATCCTTTATTAGTGTTAATATTCTGTTTACCAAATCATTTAACAAAGTACAATATATGAAGCTTTTTAGAGTCCCGATCTGACACTCTAGCCATAAGCTAATCTGTTAGTTAACATTCTAGTCAATGGTCCAACACAACACAATACTCCGCAATACGATTCAGTACAACACGTCTTATAGGTACCACCTTCTTTTCAGATACAATACTGAAACCTTGAGTTTTGGCTTGGAAATTCAGCATTTTAAGATGAGCACCAAAAAGCAGAATGTAAAACAACCCAGACAAATCACAGGAACTAATACACAACAAACACAATGTGCTATATATGTGACTGTGTGCTATATATAGTATATAAGTATATATAAGTATAGAGGCATTATTGGATCTCATTGTTATGTCCCTAATAAGTTAATAGACAGGTATAGTAGTCTGAAATACTACTATATAGTATGTTGAGCACTGAGTAGCTGATTTCTCTGCAAGTCTCTGTATCTCTCTCTGTCTTGTTCTGACAGGCATTTTGAGAGTAAATCCTTCAGTCCATCCTTACACGCACACACACACCTCTCAAGCCTCTCTGCCAGGTCTTCCATCAGCAGAAATCTGGCCGTGTCTGGGGCTCAGAGCTGTGTGGAGCTCAGGGGGAGAGGTTAATCCTTACACCTTCTCCTAAGTGGGGAGGCCTGCCATTCAAGAGAATACCACACACATATACACCCACCCACATACACACTACGAGAACACACATACACACACCCATGGTATCCTGGCACAGCATCTAGCCTAATAAGAACGTTAACTTGTAAAATGCTAGCATTATAAAATCTGACCAAACCCCGGTTTCCTGGACAAAAAAACAAGTGTTCCCAGAATTCCTCTGACATTTTGTATCATGCTTCCATGCTCAGCTCTGGTTACTGTGGTTACCGCACGTCACTTGTGATGGAATTTGGCTTTCTGGATCTTGACCCTGACGGTAAAGTCTGTCAGACACAACAAACCTTTATCTCACGAACTCCAGCGGATCGTTAAAAATTCAAGCCGCTTGACAATAGTTACTTACTTCTGCTTAACTTGAGGGGCAGAAAGTTTTCCAGTTCTGCATACATTATCCACGTAAAAACACTCACGCTAAACGAAACTGACAGGCTTCGGATTTTCTCATCTTTGAAGAAGAGGTAGACGCTCCCATTAGAAACTGAAAAACTTCCTCTGCTCTCTTTCTCTAATTATATTCTGAAGAGGCTCTCTGAGATCTCGGAGCACCAATAGTACTTCAAAAGAGTGTTTTAGGGGAACGAGAGCTGCTCTGCAGGTGGTAGGCTGCTTAACTGCAAGACCCCCCCACCCCCCCAACCCCGCAAAACACATAGACACACTGACGTCCTACTGTACATCTCATTATTCAGTTATTTGTGTCCGTTGCATGAGCGGGAACTGTAACTAGCCAAGCATTGCTGGACAGAAGGCTAGAAGGCTGGCCTACTAACGGCTGAGTGGAGAACAAAAGAGCCAATGAAGAAGGGATGAGAAAGGTAGGAGGGGACAGAGAGGAAGCCAAAGTGGCTGCCGTATTTATGGTCCAGCAAGGGGAACCCGCGAAGCCCCCAGGAGCTAGTCTTTTTGTATGCAGACACAGACAACAATGAGTCCATTAGAGAGGTGGGCTAATCTGGCGCATGTGGCCGCACATGGTGGGGGCTAATAGAGACACTGTCTGCAGCAGCAGGAAGGATTACTTTAATCTAGTGACGGGCTGCACTTCTGCTGGACCTCAACTGAGAGAGGACGGGTCGGGAGTGGATGCACAGTGTCCTACCAGTGTCCACTTTTCACCCTCAGATGTCCACCACAACCCTTTCTGCTGCCGTCTGGATGGACCAAAGCAAATCAAATGAACTGCTCTATCTATTACTGACAAGTAGCATTCAAGGAGCCTATTAGTCAGACATCTCGTATTTTGTTTGTCCCTAACATCATCCTGTGTGATAAAATAAACAGTGATAATTTATGTAACACGTCCATTTTCAAGTCTTTCTTTTGGAATCAAGCAATTTTTACTGCTTTGCTGTTAATATGCTGATATTTTGTCGCCATCATGACTAAAATAAATTGGTAAATTGGTAACTTTACTAAAGAGGAAAAATATGTACATGAATAAAAGAAGCATACTTTCATACTTTTCAGAATGCTGAAACATACAGCACAAACGTTTCATCAAGGTTGAGGCTGAAATATTTAGGTACCTCAGCAAACAAAACTTTAGCTATACATTTTTTAAATTCTCTCCCCACATCTAAAAACACATTCTTACCACTTCAGCATGAATGGTTGGGATGAACTTCTAAAGTCTGGCGCTTAAAAGAGCCAAAAGCTGACGTCCAAACCGTAGTGAATTCAAACCAGCCTGTTTTTGCTGCTAAATGGTTTTGGGAGTAAACAGAACATTTTGAAACTTTTATATGAAACGGTACATCAAACAACTGATCTCCCATGATAAAGCCCTTTTAGTTCCCACCTGCCCCTTTGCAGTGGGTTGGACTGTATTACTGCATAGTTTTCTAACACAAAAAATGAATAAATATTTTTGCTATGTCCAAATGATGCACCTCTAAGTGTTTAAATATGCCTATGAATAATTGAGAATTAGAAAAAAAAACTGTCTAGTCACAGTGCAAGTGGTCTAATAAAGATGTTTGTGATTGGTCTATAAAAGACGCTTTTATTCCATAAAACACACTAGATTCATTTTAATGACCTGCCTCAGGAAACAAGCTATAAATTTGACAGGGTGTAGGTTTTAAGCTACGTAATGCCTGGAACTAAATATATGCACATAACAGAAGTCATGAAAGAACAAAACAAACCAAGCATGTAAAGGACAAGGGTTAAGTGTGTAACCAGGAGCTTCACAATAGTGCAAAAACGTGCACATATCGAATCTTCCAATGCTGTAAATACTACGACTGAAACTCCTAAACAATCCCTAAACAATATAGCAAAGTTGAGAACCTTGTTAAAGCATAATAAACATAAACATACATGTACAGGCTTTATACATATACCAGGGGACTATATGAATAGATAGATAGATAGATAGATAGATAGATAGATAGATAGATAGATAGATAGATAGATAGATAGATAGATAGATAGATAGATAGATAGATAGATAGATAGATAGATAGATAGATAGATAGATAGATAGATAAGCTTGTTAAAGCACATCAACATACATGTACAGGCTTTATACATATACCAAGGAACTATATGGATAGATAGATAGATAGATAGATAGATAGATAGATAGATAGATAGATAGATAGATAGATAGATAGATAGATAGATAGATAGATAGATAGATAGATAGATAGATAGATGGATGGATGGATGGATGGATGAACTGACGGACGGACGGACAGACAGACAGACAGACAGACAGAGTTCATTATGCTTAAACAAGGATATGTCCAATCTAACAACGATTTACCGAATTTTATTGTTTAGAAAGGGTGTGCGTGTGATTATTCATATATGGCCTTGAAGGTACATCTAATGGACAACATAGAGAACCTATGACTTGCTGTCTTCTCCAAAACCTGGCACATAACCCAGACATCATGAGAGGAGACAGGAATCAAATCTAGTAGAGCTGACATATCTTGGAATGGTCTGAATAATAATTCAGAACACATCACTGCGACGTTGCTCCGGATCCAACCTGACGTTAGGGCAATTCCGTGTGGATGTTTATCCCGAACCCTCTGATCCTTCAAGGTGAGGCTGTTTGTACGTATCTATTTCAAACAGATAAATGACATCAGTGGCTTCTAACACAGACGTCACTAATGTACTCGGACGGAAAAAAGTGGCTCTTCAAGAAATGATATTTGATTAGGCTGTCTCCTTCATTTCAGGACACATGATGGAACATGAGTGTACGTGATGGAACACGACTGTCAAGTCTGCTTCTTGTAGGTTTCAGTGATTTGTCTGTTGGGGCCGCTATTAAACATTGCACTGCCACTCTACTACCACTGTTGCTACGCTGACAAATGGCCTAAATACTGTCACAGCTGCTACCTAAGTAGGTTCAGATTTACTAAAAGAAACCAGTGCTAACCTAGTCTCAAGCTCAGGAGCTCTATCTCATGTATTGTATCTTAAGATGGCCACAACTATAAGAACTTTGTCAGATAAACTTTGTCTGGCTATCTGCACTGCCCTATATACACATCCTTGTGCACCTCCCGACAAAGCTTATATTATCAAGGTACATGCAAGCCAGTAGAAAGCTTGCATGGAAGCCTGCTCTACAGAAATCACTGCATCTTAAAAAGTTATTCAAATATTTAATAGATGTTTGCAGACAAGCACATATTCTGTTTGGGTCCCTTATTGGCTGTATTGTTACAGTGGCTTCTCTTTGTTCCTTGTTTTATATGATTGGGAGAACAAATTAGAGAAAAACTCTAAAATTTACATTTGTGTGCATTGATGCAAAAGCAAAGGTCTGGGGTTGTTTCGCATGTCAGTCAAATGCCTTTGTCCAAGTAGGCCACTCTTTGCCACGCTGAGTGACCCACCAGACTTCTTGACGACAGTCAGAAATTTGGCTTTCAAAACTGCAGCAAACCAAGCATGGGCATTATAGTTTCAGCAGTCTCTACTGTAAATGTTCATATTATGAAGATAAAACACTCAAATCCATTTCTGAAATCACACTGATTTTTGTCATTATGTGGAGCTGAGAGAGGCTAGTTAGCAGCTGGGTCTCTTCCAAACCTTCAGATGGTGTGAAAATATGATTGAATGTGGGCTTACAAAATGTGCGGAAATAAAAGTAATGACGAACTGCTGCCGGGGTGCACATATGCATATATGCGCGTGTATGTGTGTGTGTGTGTATTCCCTCCAACTTGCTAAACACAGAGTGATGTCCTGGCTCGTTGCCCTTTCTCCCCTCCCTCTCATAGCTGCTGGCATCAGGAGCGAGAGAAAAGCAATCAATCATCCAATTGCAAGGCAACTGTCTGTGCAGTCTCGCTGGGTCTTAAAGCGTGCACAAAATGAAACCAGGAGGTGGACAATATAACTCGCCTAACGGCAAGTTATCGCAATGAAACATCGACAAGCTGGTTGTGTGCCCCTGGGAACGTTTGCTCTGCTGCTTCTCTGCAATTACAGCTGAAAGTTCAGCAGCCTGTAAGTTATATTTCTGGCTACACTCTTAAATATGAAGTTGCCATACAAGGTCTTTGGAAACCACTTTTGGTTCTCCTAAGAAACTTTTGCAAATATGATTTTTTAAAGAACCATTTTCTTTGTACATAAGATGGGCAAGTGTGAAAAACCTTTTTAAAGTTTGCAAAACCACCCAAGGTTTTTCCTTCAATGATGTATCAAAGATGATAACAATTCAGGAACATTTAATTTTAAGAGTGTATTGAGAATTTCTCAACTGTGAAAGCTCTAAAAGCTCTAAAATCTACAAGTAGCTTATGTAGATTCATACCGAAGCTCAAACCTTTGTCACTTGGGAGAAAATGAAAAGTAATGACTCTTTAAACAAATTGACTGCCTATTTGAGGAACAGATTAAAAGAATAATTCTAGTCCTAATAGCCTGGGCTCCACAACATTATGAATTAATTAAGGAACACCTGCTTATGAAAAACACTTCACTCTTGAGGGAACAACAATGAATAAAGTAATGGGTTAATGAATAAGTCTACAACCAGAGAGGACTGGTTCAGGCTGCTGCAATCAGCCAGGGAACAAAACTCACTTTTTAGCCATTAGAAACCAAGCATGGCACAAATATAAAAACAAAGCTTGTTTATGGAGTGGGGGGGTGTCTTTTCTTATGACAGAACTTGCCCTAATTAGCTTATTGGCTCAGTGTTTCACAAGAGGAACTGAATCAGGTCTTCAAAATGATGGTTTCTACCAACAGTGGATTGATTATAAGTCATTAGGATTGGAAGCTGGTACTACTTCACAATTCAATGCGTATTCCATTACAGAAACCTAGATACAGCGTGACATATAAAACGGCATACATAGTAGAGTGTAAGAAAATATTAAAATATCGAATATATTATGCATAGTGATATTGTATCAATTCTCAAAAACAATGTATTGATACACAGATTCCTGGCAGACAGTGAATGGCAGTGTTGTAATCCATTTTCAGTTCCACTCCAACATTAACAAGCAGCGGAAGGGTGCAATGCTATTGTAAGCATTGGCAAAGCTGTTCATGTAGAGGTGTGTTTTAATAGCTGGATTTAAAAAATCGTAATATATCCCTTTTCTTGCAATATTGCAGTAAATCGTGACTGCTGTATCACAATACATATTGTATCGCCAGGTTCTTGCCAATAAACAGTTCTAATACATAATACATAACTGATGATTATAATGATGACTAGACATAAGTGTTCCTGCTGGAGCATTTTACCTAAGCATTTAATTACTGCAAAAGCCATGACTTCATTGGACTCCTCGTTTACAAAAATAAAACACTTAAATGTCAGCTTAAGGTGCCCTCAACGCAATGTTAGGTAATTATTTTTTCTCTTGACACAGTGAAGTTGTATGTTATAAATATCACACTCACAGACTTCAATGCAGACAACTGTGACCATATCAATTCATGTGTTTATCAATATTTTGAACATGGGCCCAGTCATCATGATTTCCAAGGCAGTGATGTATTGTTCTTTATGCCCAGCATGCTCTGCTCGCAACCCCACAAAGGCTCACAGATGCACTCCCATCTCCTATTCATTCACATGAGGGGCTGTCAGAGCTCATCCTCACACCACCTGTTAACATTCAGCTTAACTGCCTCTCTCTGCACCCCGCTTTCTTTTTGTCTGCTTAACTGTCTCTCTCTCTCCCTCTCTCTCTCTCTCTCTCTCTCTCTCTCCAGCTCTACCATAATTAATTGAGAGGGTTTTGATGGGTGAGCTACAGAAAGGCTGGGCCTTCCTATGTCCGTGTGACCCCACCCTGTCAGCAATCTACATGACCCCTACAATCCTTTAGGCTAAGTGATCTCATTACTGCTGCCTGAGCACACACAGACATACATACAGGGTCACAGACTATGCAGCCCAGCTAATGCCCAGGCAGTACACCAAAAAAACAAAAACCCAAAAAAACAGTCCATAGCATCTCTTCTACAGTAAAAGTAAAATGCACACTTAGAGTAGCATTTAAAACTTTGCATACAAGGCTGCTTGATGCAGATACTGGGATTATACTGCTACGCATTTTGGATGTGCCACATATTGCAATACATTAAAAAAAAGCCTTAGTGATTATATTGTTCTGGCCAAAATAATTTATATAATTATATACCTTATACACTGGTCAAGATTCTGACAGCTAACAACACTGCAATAAGTGAGGGAACTTACACTACAGACTTCTATACTACAGCGATATCAGTATTGCAATAAGTAACACTGCAATAAGGATTAACAAACAATGTATTGCACTGCCTTGCTAGTGACCCGAAATGACTTCTCAATGGAAGTAATGGAGGGAGACTGCAGAGATGTGATTCATTTAGTTTTTATTGCTGAATATAAACTGGGTGTGCCAAAGCATTAGAACTAATAGACTTTGCGTTAATGAAATTAAAAAGCTTTACAATGTTCTTTTCTATCGGCAGCTTACTGATTGATTTATACTGGAGAATTTTAAATCCATGGCTTTTCCATAACAAGCCTGTTGCTGCACCCACTGAATTTGGATCCAAGGCAATGAGGTTAATAGCACTGAGAGTGCCCAGCCCTGAAGGAGAGCGCATGCCTTGGTGCACACAAGTCACCATTACTCCATCTTCAGCTTGGACTGGAGAACCTGAGAGAGACGGGCTTATCTGTGCTCTTGCCCCTGCCTAATCCCAAGAGGCCAGCCAAAACCACTGGACCCAACAGAGCCTGACTCAAAACCCCCTGCTCCATAACTAGAAAAATTCAACTTTCTCCAAGTCTTAGAATCTGTAATCAACTGTAAAGAACTGGCAAAACATACCAGAATTCAAGCTGGTCGAGTGTTCTGGAGCGCCAACTGACTTGGCACTCAATTTTAGAGGGTGAGTTCAGTTGGCCTTCATGTCATGCCTCCAAAGGCTACTCCACAGCCAGCCTACAGCATGCTTGAGGAGAGGAAGCATGCTGGAGGAACCACTTTTGGCTTCTATTTCCACTCCCAATAAAATACATATTGGGGGAGTTGTTTTGTAAACACTTTGACTGATGAAACAACCGAGTCCTTGCAACCAGAAACACCTAAAACTTGTAATATTTAATAACTGTAAAGGCCAACAGCTTTTAATTTCCTTTGGGAAAAGAACTGATACTCAATGGTAAGCCTTGGATTGCAATTGATCATCATCTTAATAACTGTTTCTAGCAATGTTCCGGGTATTTGGCAGCTTTCTAGGCTATAACTTTTGGCCACAGGCGCTGTCAGTGAAATTCCACAAAGTGAGAAAGTTGTCCCTCAATTAGCCAATCAAAATAGAGCAGCGTCAGATTCTCTTTTCACCTGTTCATTCTCAGCATTTTACGGGACAGCTGCTTTTGTGTTCTCACCTGTTGCTTTGAAAACCAGGCCTGAACCCCCCAAACTAACTTCTGTTAAGGTCACAACTTTGTTTCACCCCAAAATTTTCCTTTAAACAGATACTTTAAACAGAGACTGCAGTAATTAATATAATTTTGAGTCAATACCAACAATAGCGACACAATCAATAACAATCAGTATTGAAATTATCTGGTGTTGGTGGTTCCAACATTGTACTGCAACCCAAGAACATGGCATAGCTACAAGTTACATCAATATTTCTTGCTAACTAACGACTTCACAACCAATAAATTCATATAATTCAATACTGACAACATAATGACAACATAATCACTGGCAACTAATTGATTCTGCAATAGTTTGGTGATGCTGAAGCAGCTTTAGCATTACTGTTTATCCCGAATGCTCAGACAAGTCACAAATACAATATATCTGTGAGTTATATAAATAGTCCTTCGCTAAATGAACCATTTAAACAGCATTGAAAAGAACAGATTCCAAATACACTGTCAAGCACAGACACTTTTATCTTTCATTTACTGCATAGCACTTGCTGCACACTGCTCTGTATCATCTGAACTGCAGCATCTAAGCATTTTAACACAGCATCCATGAAATAACGCTAGGCTGCCATAAATACCACCTTTTCGAAAGCAAGCGTGTAAAGGCATAGCGGAGTGGCTAAGTGTCGCAGTGTGTGCATTCATGCACTCCCACACGTACTGGGCCGCTGCCTGTTTCTGCTCTCATAACACCTCTCATCGGCACTGCTCAGTGCCCCCGTAATGTACAACATGCTTCCTGCTGCTGCCAGATGGAGCCGTTTGGCATTTGAGGTCCTCTCTCCACTCATCTCTCCATCTCTCTTCTGCTCTCACTCATTCTCTCTCTCTCTCTCTCTCTCTCTCTCTCTCTTTCTTTTTCTGCTCTCACTTCTTCTTACGTGCTCCCTGATTCCTGTCCTCTTACTCCCTGCTCTTTAAAACCTGTAAGCAACATTGACAAAGCCTACTCTCCTTCAGGGATGCACCGATTGGTAATGGAACAGATACTAACATTATTACACGGATCAGAGATTGTCTAGACTGGACTAGCCCACATCCAACATTTTGTTTTTTATTCACTTTATTCATTTCTTATTTCATGCAATTATTTGTAGTTAAGCTATTTTTCTAATATAGTTAAAATGTGACATGCCTCATGTTACTTTGCTTCCAGCAAATCTGAAGGACATTGTGTGGTATTGGTGCATCCCTACTAATTTTCATTATATATTCACACTCTTGTTTTTTTTTCTTCCTACTCATTGCCACCCACCCCTATTTATCCCCCACTTTCCACCTCCTGTGCCCTACACCAGCAGGGTGGCAGCAGCTGAGGAGCCCTCTGCCCCTCGACTCCTGCCCGCCACCTGCCTCCTGGAGCTGTGCCATGCTGGAGCGTGGCTTACTGATGCCACGCCGGAGCTGGCGTTGTGCACCCATGGCTCATCCCCCACCACGTCCCTGCTGAACGCTACCCCAGGGACCATGGTGTGCCCGTGAGCCTTACTCAGTCAATCTACTATTAACCTGCAAAGGTCTGACAATGAATATCTAGTACAATATTTGTTTGAGTATGCCTACATCACCAAACACTGGTAAAATATGCACAATAACCCACAATACGCACTAGGGAAGTAATGCTATACAAACATAATAAAACAATATGCATGTATTGTCTTTTTGTAACACTGGAATTAAACAGTAATGGCAGCAAAAGTCAAACTGTCAAAGAAAAGTCACTGTGCCTGGCCATGTGAATACAAACAAGCAATTTTCTTAGAAAACAACGTTGAAAACATAACAGGCATACATGGTTTTGGCTGAAGTGGATGTTTGTTTTCCTTACTTAGTGGTTCACTTTGAGTTATATCATCTGCTTTTAATAAAATATTGATATAATATAATAAACCTAGCTGTATTCAGTTCACAGCACGTTCTGTCTTGCAACCACCTTATTAAAAAAGTGAATAATAATACCCCTGATAAGCACACTTTAATTTAGAAAAAGCTGCAACGTCAAATCACAATCACACAAGCATGTGTGCATTCCTAAAGAAGGTAAAACTTCTCAAATATCTGCTATTTATTATGCTTTAAACATATAAATCAATCATAGCGCCCCAATGCTTCTGCAGTGCCTTTCTCTCTTTACTCTTCCAGAGATAATGACTGTCCTCCCATCCTGCTGAACGCTGTTGCAAGGCTATCAGGGCCTCCTCCTCACCCATAACCAACCAGCTCTCCTGTCCATTTGTGCCAACTGCAAAACCCTCAGTTACATCACTGTGCCATCCAGATGTACCAGCATTGAGATAGGATGGGACTGTTTTCAATTCACTCCCCTTTTCATAAAGACTTAGTCAGAGACTGCCTCAGCCAAACACTGCCTCTACCAGTGCAGTAAAGATTTGCCACCCAGACATCAAACAGAAGTTCTCTTCTTTTTTCTTTAGTATTTAACTTATTAAATTGTAAATAATGTTTGAGCAGAAGAGGATGGGTCTCTCCTTCTGAGTCTTGGTTCCTCCCAAGGTTGATTCCTCCAGTCTAAGGGAGTTTTCCCTTGCCACTGTCGCCTCTGGTTTGCTCATTGGGGGATATGTGTTGTAACTGTGTGTTTTCAAACTTCTGTAAGACTGCTTCGTGACAACATCTTGAATTTAAACTTGAATTTAATTGAATATCAGAAAACCACATAGGAAGACTATCCTATACTGACATTGTAATTCCAACAAAAGTTTTGATGGACAAGCAGTGTCATGTTCAATTTGTGGCAAATCTGTGTCAGTTATCAAATTAGGCTCTATCTGTAATCTCCTTTGACTACTTTCAGCAAAACTGGCCATAGGCCATCTCTCTGTCACTCTGTCTATCTCTCTCTCTCTTTCTCTTTCTCACTCAGCTGTAGCAGAGGGCAATTCTGAAAACTCATGTGGGGCAGCAATCCCTAGAGAAAAATCTGGATCTTTATCTCAGCCAAGATGTGCAACAGGGGAGTGGGTGTGGTTTTAAAATCTAAAACCAGATGTGCTTCCTAATTCTAAACTACTAAGAAAAGAATTGACTGCAGAGCAAACTGTACCAGTAACTAATAATCCAACATAGCGCTAGTTACATTAACCCCGACTTACAGTTCTCATGCTCAAAAAGGTATTACTACACACTAGTTATTAGAACCAATGCCATAGGGTGAGTGTTACTGACTGTATTGCCAACAGTCTGATGCTATCTTTCGGTACATGCTTTCCATTAACTGTATGAATGAACATGAAGTTTACATTAACAAAGGCATGCTTAAGATCTCCTGGCTGTAGATGTGTAGAGCTTTTGGCAGGCGGTTTCACTTACAGATTATCATTTGTAAAACAGTGTTTGGAATGCCTCAGCGCCTCAGAAAGGGCAATGCAGATTACGAAAGCCCCCTTCTGCAACTTTTATCGGACACAAACATCTGATTAGCCACACTCGCAGAGTGCAAACATGTCACTGTGAACTCCAAATGAACCTGGACAGGCTGGGAAATAATATGATGTTTGTAAAGTTTCTAAGTAGTTCTCAAATACGCAGAGTAGCAACACACTTCCAATGAACTCAGAGGCTGGAAATGTCATGGATATTTTCTGCAATGTTCTTACGTGACTTTTCAGATTTATTGAGGAGTTGTAATAGAAAAGGGTGAAGAGTTCACTTTTACTCATAAAGGAGGGGGCCCATTTATTACTTCGCTAAGTCCTGCAAACTCAGAGAAGTAAGCACTTATTCAACGGTTCTCTTTAATCAGTCTTATAACGCTGGCCCTGAAGGTCACATAAAACCTCTGGGAGAAAAACAAAATTCTTGGATTCAAGGTGAAGTGTTCTATTCTGGCTGGTACACACGGCAAGTGAAAATACCAGAAGATTGTTCTATAATTTCTGAATTCCATTATTTATTATCGTGGTGTGAGAACATTATGACTCTCTCCTGGGAGTAGGAGTCAGTGAAGCATATTAGCTCACATATAGCACCTTCAGCAGATGGTAAAGCATTTGAAAAGTCTGTCCTCGGAGAGGCCGACTCCAGTTCAGGGCTGCAGCATGTCTCTGCAGACTGTAAGTAAACAAAGACAGAGCTGTCCAAACATACTGAGGGGACGAACTAAGGATAATTAAGCCCAACTCTGTTTTCTTACAGCTCAAGTCTCAACCTTAAGACCTAATAGCCCTACTTCATTTATACATTTTATGGTACTTACTATGTAATTCATGTCAGTTCCTGGATAATATTACGCCTTAAGAATAGAAATGGAATAGTCTAGCATTTAAGAGGTTAATTTAGAAGAAAAAGGCACAGTGTTACATGAATACATTATGTGAGTGCCTGATAATCGAATGAGCATAATCAAATCGAGCTTCCCGTATTTAATTACAGGCTATTGGATATGGGAAGTCCTTCTGTTACCGCCTGGAGCCGGTCCACAAAAAACTCCTTCAGCGTTGCTGTATTTTTGGGACAAACATCTGTTACCTGCGAGCAGCCAGAGTCTCATAACTCTCTTCCCTTTTTTTTCTGTTCCTTACGCACGACATGCCATCCATCCATATTAATTCTTCAAACCAGATTACATCCTTTGAAATCAACAATGACCTCATTTTTTCCCCTCACCCTGGGTCTCTACAGGCAAACATTAGGAGAGAAATTAAGCAAGGTAGAAGGGAGAAAATACGAGAGTTGAAGAGAGGCGAAGACAGGAGAGCAGGTTGATGGGGCTACACAATATATCGTTTGCCGATTTAGCTGATATTGGCTATTGCAATATTGATATTGCTAGGGCAAATAATTACATAAAAAAATTTGTTTTTGGCTGGAAAATCTTTAAATGTCCAATATTTTAAGATTCTATAAAGCTCAAGATATGTGTTTCACTTTAACGATTAAACTAGTATTTATTATTATTATTATTATTATTATTATTATTAACACAATTATTATTATTATTTTATTATTATTACAATTGTTACACCACTGCTAACCAATTATTTTCAGAGCAAGTAGCACTATTTAGGGGGTTCTTGCACAACCCTGGCAACCCTGATCACTTTATTAGGAATACCTCCTTGAATCTACACTCATTGCTCTTTTCCTCTGGTCCCCATAGGACCACCAAAGGATCATTCTCAGCACTGCAGTGACTCTGACATCGTGGTGGTATGTTAGTGTGTGTTGTGCTGGTGTGAGTGGATCTGACACAACAGTGCTGCTGGAGTTTTAAACACCTCAGTGTCACTGCTGGACTGAGAATAGTCCACCAAGCAAAATGGTCTAGCCAACAGTGTCCTGTGGGCAGCGTCCTGTGACCATTGATAAAGTATTAGGGAACAGAAACTGCAGCAGATTAACTACAATGTCTAATTTTCCATCTACACAATGGGCCGACAAGATAGAACTGTCTAATAGAGTGGATAGCAAGTAGGGGTGTAAGAAAATATCGAAAATATCGAATATCGGGATATTATGTTTAGTGATACTGTATCGATTCTTAAACACACAGTATCGATAAACAGATTCCTGACAGACAGTGAATCAGTGTGTGTTGTGTTTAAACCTCTGACCACTAGATGGCAATGTTGTAATCCATTTTCAGCTCCACTCCAACTTTAACAAGCAGCACAAGGGTGCAATGCTATTGTAAGCATTGACAAACCTGTTCATACAGTGGTGTGTTGTAATAATAGGATTTGAAAAATTGCAAAAAATCACTTTACTTGCAATATCGCAATATATCATGATATATTGAATCGTGACCGCTGTATCACGATATATATTGTATCGCCATGTTCTTGCCAATACACAGCCCTAACAGCAAGTGGACACGGTTTTAAAAAACATTTAGCAGCACCGCTGTGTCTGATCCACTCGTAAAGCATGTGCATTACCAAAAAGCAGTTGGACTGCTTAGATTAAAACTGATGTTAAATTTAGAGCTCTAATACAGGAAAGCAAGAACAAAGTCTTGACAGCCCCACCTCCAACTACTGTCATGCTTCCACTGTGGCTTTGACAGATAAAAAACATTTAATTGACATGACAAAACTAAACACTGTATATGTATATGTGCTGCTCCTGTATGCTACTGGCAACTCACTAGACAAATGTTTGTTCGTAAACAAATGTTTGTTTCCCATCAGACTGAAAAACACTAAAGCACAGAGATGTGCGCTCTCATACAAATGGAAGCAGTTACTTAAATTGTTTTTCCATTTCATCAAATAGGCCTGGATTTATTTACAGTTTTGAATAAAACTCGTTATGTAATCCAACATATGTAAATACTTTTTGATTACTGTTGATAAGATAATCCAAAACATCTCTAACAACACTCAAGTACAACATACTCCATTCCCAATATGCACTATTACAATGTGTAGCTTTTTGTTCATATCTTTTTACCCTACCAGCAAAAAAGAACATGAAAAAAACATGAAAGCGAATCAAACAGTCTGCCTTACTTGCAACTTCCAAAGAAGCGTTGCGACTGACAGCCTCTCCCAGGTAGTTCCTGGCCACACAGACATAGACACCTTCATCTGGCTTGCTGCGACGTCCGTGCACGATCCTGAGGAAGAAGAGGGAGCCTGTGGGCAACAGCATGCGGTGGGAGCGAGGGTCCTCTCTGTCGGTTTCCACGCGCTCGCCGTCTTTATACCACTCCACCATGGGGGTCGGCCGGCCCTCGGCTTTGCAGTTCAGTGTGGCTGGCTCCCCTTTTGAAACTATCAAGTCTGAGGGGTGCTCCACAATCCGTGGCGGGGCGTCCTCCAATCTGGGTCGAGATCCTGGAGAAGAAGGGGCATCAAGGATTTCATGAGTACAAGTGCTTTCAAAAAAGAACTGCAGCAAGAAAGACTCAAAGATAACGTATTAGGTACTGTTTCAAAAGCTAAAACTCCAGCGTTTATTTAACCTGTATCTGCTGCATCTAGAGCATATGGTGAAGTACCACAACTTCTGGTAGAAGTTGGCTGTTTCAGAACTTTCCCTTTGGGTAAATGATGTGTTCTTGTGTCTTGGCTAAACGTTTGTTCTTCTTCTATTAGACACAGATGGAGAACAGTTTGTTTTCTGATTATTGAACTATTACTTTATAAATAATTATATCTTTATTACGACTAGTAATTTGAAGCAGGGGTTTTCAGGCCTGGTACTGATGATCTACCTTCCTAAAGAGTTTGGTTTCAGCACAGCTGGCTCTGATATTCCAGAAGCTCCTGAAGACATTTGTTAAATGGTGTGTTAGACAGTGGTAGACACTGTACATTAATCCTGTACATTAATCCTGTACATTAATACTCATAGTAAAGAACTGTGTACAGAATATGAAATGGATATGAAAATTAACAATGTAATATTTCTAGAAACTTAATATTATAATAATGACTTTTTCAGACATCTGCTCATTGGGAAAAGAGAAAAAGACAACTAGCAGTGCTGCATTTAAAAATACTATCAGAAACGGAAAACAAAATGATTTTTATTCAATATGTGTCATCCTGTATTGCACTAAATCCAGTTAAACAGATCAAATTTGCTCTCTTTATAATTAAACATACAGCTAGTCAGTAATCTCATGACAAACACAATATGTTTAGAAAGGAAACTATTTTCATGTTCATTTTCATATTTTTAATTTTTCATGATAACTATATATAGCCCTATTGGCCAGCCCTTCTGTTAAATATTCTAGGTCTTATGTCTTAATATTTTGATGAACAATTTCTGTAGTCATGAATTAATTGCATTAAGTGTAATAACTCAATATTACTGTTCTGCATTACATCTAGGGGAGATATAAACATGTAGAACATATAATATTTTATAATAATTTTATAATAAAATATAAATAATATTTTACCAAAAAAAATTTTTTTCACTCTACAGGACTATGTACTTCCTCCACCACTACCATAAAAAGGTAAGCCTTATCATATGATGTTCCAGTCAACATTTCATCTAAAACTGGTCCCATGCAGTTTATGATCTATCAGTAGAAAATGTCAGTTGAAAAAATCAGCAGTCAAACTGGTCAAACATAGCTAATACAGCCTGTAAGCCTCCACTCAGCATGCCAGCTCTCTGCAGGTCATTTACGCAAGCTACAGTTGACAAGGATAAAGAAATACTATTTCTGGCGGTACTTGGCTGAGTAAAATGAAGACACATTATACATGCATGGCTCTCGCATATAGCATTTAAATTGGATGGTACAAAATGACATGCTCTACATTCAACTGTTACCAAAGAAAACACAGAAACACATTTTCCTCCTAGCTGTGGGAGGAAAGCGGAATAGGAATATATAAGTGATTTTGTCCTGTGTTTTAAGCCACATATGAATTTATTTTCACTGCCAGTAAAGAAGAAGGGGGACTGGTGCTAAGATAATTCCAGCAGAAAGCTTTGAAATTGCTTTCCTCTCCTCCAATTTGAATGACAGGGTGTTGGCGGGACAATTACAGATGAATAACAACAACAAAAGCTGGGTTCTCAACAGGCCAGGAGAATTTTAACCATCGGGAGAGATGTTAGGATGAATAAGGAAGCCAGAGCACATGCCGATTGTCAAAATAATTACTAGATTCTTCACAATGACAATTATCCTGGAGTTCATAGTTTGGTTAAAGCATGGCAGGGCAGCAGCTCAGATTTCTGGTAGAGAGAGAAAAGAAGCGTCACGTTCCTGCCTGACTGTCTACTTACCTCCTGACTGACACAGGTGTAAGAAGCAGCACCTGATTTTGCGGATAAGGGGTTTCAGATGCACCGGGCAAATACCTTTCCCTAGCACTAAATCCTCCAGGGTTATATAGGATTATGAACAAAGGGCAAAGGCGTTTTAGCAGATAAAGAAGATAAAACAAAGTTTGACGGTGTCCCACTCAAACCAATTACCTAGAATTTGAAGAAAGCCTTTCTTAGATTCTAGCTTTCCGCTCACAGCACTTCAGGAACGAATTCAAACCACTTCAACTTACTTCTAGCTTCCATCTCAAGTCAGTTTTACCGGAAAACGTCCTCTGAGTAATGCAATGTCAGCTAAAACAAAACCCTTCCCCGAGTAATTCTTTCTTTTGGCCTTTGCTAACACGACACAGTGACCTTACAGCTCTAGTACATTAGGCCAGAAGCCCAACCACTGAGTTGTGTACGGGCCAGTTCACCTCTGAATCCCCGAGTCTGTTACCCTTTCTGCCTCTAAAAACAAAAAGACTTCTGGCCCGCCGGGTGAAGGGAAAGGAGACCACCAGGGCTTGGCTAATAGCTTTTAGCAGACACATATAGAGCAACGAACAGACTGCGGTTGGCAGGGGGTGGAGGAGAGACTCAGCAGGCAAAGAGTCGGCGAGCGGCTTTATAAATATTACAGGCCAAACACGTGGACTTACCACAGAGGAGATGTAACATAGGGGTCTTTAAAGGGAAAGTGCTGGCGAGTGTACATGGAGTTAAACGGTGTCTTCTGAAGTAGCTGACTGGTTTTAAGCTCATAAAAGAACTGGCCTCCTGACATTACGCAGATCCACTATACTAAAAATCAGGCAGATTTTTAATTCCTTTGTTTTTTAGCCACTAACACATTGTTTGATTATGCATCACAATGAGGTCTCCAGATACTTTACAGCCAACAAATTAAGCGAGTAAACACTTCAGTGCATAAAAATACTATAGACTATAAGACCTGCAATTGGCGTTTTGAGGATCCTTTGGACTTCTAGGACTAGATAAACTACTCTCTGTGGTTTAGCACCTTGTCAGAGTGATTCACCCTCAGGGAAACAAGGCTATGTGGAGACCTTTTCTGCTAGAGGGGACATCACTTAGAGAATCTTAGACTTAGCCACATAGGAGAATGAACAGCCACACTTCATTCATTCTGACAAGGCTTTAGAGTTGAGAAATAGGTGAGACTATTCTACAGCATTAGTGTTAAAACCTACTACTGTAGCTGAGCAGCACTAAGCAATGAACTCTGATCTGAGTGGTGCATTGAGATTTGTGTCAAACGAGTGGATTCAACAAATATAACCTCACAATATAACTAATACAGCGTTAATACCACAAGAAAATGTTATTATGCAGAAATACCATTACTGCTGCTTTCTATAATTGGCCAAAATCTATTTAGTGATTAGAAACACTGACAATGTCTATGAAATACACAGAAAAAGCACAATGTGACATAAATCATCACAGTAACAATGACATTTGTAATATTTTTTTCCACCAACTTAAGTCTAAAATGACGGACCAATATCAAACTACAAATTAAAACCTTTAGTCAGCTGCTCAAGATTACAGCTAAGAATCAGTCCTGTAAAATTAGGACATTACAGTCTACAGGAAGTTTCCACTGTCTTTAATACCATAGCGAGAAGCAAATCTCTACTGTAAAGCTCATTAGCATGGCTCAGTCAACAAGAGTGATTGAGCATGCAGGAAAAGTGCTGAGCTCCAAGAACGCTCTGCTCTTTAAGTTATGGACTGCTTGTGTTAAAGTGAGTATTTGACCTTGTTGTCTTGTGCAGGAAGTGTAAATGCCAGCTCTGGGAGTGAAGCAAGGGCCTTGCCAGACCCTCTGATCTGCCCCGATGGGCTTTTAGCGCTAAGCAGATTTATCTCTTCTACTGGGGGAGGGTGGGCTCCGTGGTAGAATAAGATCTCAACAGGACACATCTTCTCCAGATCACCACAAATGTACTCCAGCCAAGACATTTACCAGGACAGAAGACACAGGAAGATACTCCAGAGGCAAAGGTTCATGGTATAAGTTAAGCCAGCATGACACATTAGCTGGCTAATTCTCTACACTGGGCTTATTCAACAAACAATGAAAGCAGAAGCCTAATGATATGCAAATATGTCAAATATTCTATGTAGAGATGCCATCTCCATAACAACCATTCAAGAAGAAGTCAGAGGTCAATCCAATAATTGTCTTTTCTCTTGAAGTGGGAAGGCCTCGAAGTAAACACAAATACAGAAGAGACTTAAGATTGATAAAGCACCACTTTGAGGCTAATTAAGATATAAGGTATTAAAGGAAGAGGCTGATTTGGTATCTGAATGTTATCACTAGATGAAATCTGCTTGGCTAAACCCCAACTTCCAAACTAATTTCAAATGCATCAGTCTATAATAAGCATTAAAGAATGATCACAGTTAGAGCACAGCTCCCTTAGAACTCATTTAACTGAATTAAAAAACACATGTGTTCTACACTGTTTGGAGCTGAGACGAAAAGCTTAACAGGAACCTAAAAGAACCTGTCTGAAACACAAAACCAAGGCCATAGAAAAGAACAAGGAACAGCTAACTTTCTCTGTTCAGCCTCATCTGCAATTCTTTTGAGATGGCATCCATCCCCCTTAACCAGAGTTTGTTGTTTTACAGCCTCCCTCCTCCTGTTTTCCACTGGATTGTGGGAATTGATTTGCAAATGTGCATTCATTTCCCCCAGTTCAATTAAAGAGGTGGGGGTGTCTCCTTGAACACCCTTTCTCCATCAAGCTTTTCTTTGCGCTGGGGCACAACAAAAGGACACTTGCATGAGAATACAAACCTGAGGCCATAAAGCCATGCCCTTCACCACTGGGCCTCTGACAGTGAGAAGATGAAATGGGCCAGTTTTTGCCTCAAAGGAAATCACTCAGGAGAGTGCGTTCCTTAGGGACAAACAGCTCCTCCGTAGAGGCCTGGAGAACTAGGGATGGATTAAACAAACTGGCAGCCAGAAAATCTTGTGACAACTTTAACAAAAAATTAATAAATAAATATATATTATATATATAATAACTTGACACCTCAGGGACTAGGGCTAGAGCAGCTCATGTGATTTGCACTTAAGAAATCATGAGCCAGGAAGAGACATATTTGCGACAAGGTTTAAGATCTCTCATTCCAAAAGGAAGAGACAAGAGACAGTGCAGTGTCACGGATCCTCCCTAAAATAAAAATGCTGGGCAGGGTAGGTTCGGAGGCTGCATGTCTGTTATACATGCTTTGATGTAGTTCAAAGCAAAGAAATAACCCTTATGTGTTAGTAACTTTTTCTTACATGGAGAATTTACGAGGCCTCTAGCAAAAAAATAAATAAATAAATAAAATGATGTGTTTAAAAAGAAAGACAAGTGGAGAAAGGCCATACTTCATTTTAAGGTATGATTTAAAGAATAGTTATTGAATAATTACTCAAATGAATGGAGCAGTCTTGGGAACAGAGCTCATTCCACAAAGAGACGTATTCATTTTAGGTGATATGCCAGACAACTGTTCAAACATTATGCTGGAAAATTCAAATACCATTTCAAACATACCCTACAGCTGAGTTTCTAATCGCATCAATCTTTAAACAGAAGTTCATCATTATGCTGCTCACGGGTTTGGTAAGCCAGTAATATGGGTAAAAGGAGGAAAAAAGCACTAGCGATCCAAAAGGTTGACCCAGTGGGTATTGGTGGTGCTCAGGAGAAGATATTGATCTTTCTGTAGAGCCTTAAGAGAAGGTTTCAGGCAGAAGAGCTGAAAGGGGGTGAGGATAATATTATCCACACGGCTCACTCTCTCTGTGGGCAAGCTCTGAAACACTGGGACTGCACCCAAAGCAAGCTTCTGGTACTCAGACCACAAAGCCTAGACTGCCTCTGGGCTACACTGTTCTTGTGAGAGTAAGACACTGGCTGTAAGGAATCAAAACACTGAAATGCTGCCCTAGCTCTTTGGATTTCACAGGTTTTCACCTTTAATCAATTGTGGCTGTTCAGAGTGTTATGGGCTTACAAAGTTCGTACCGATTCTCCAGGCCCAACCTGTTGAACAAAAACACCAGTCTTCTTCTGACCTAGCTCTTATGGTCCAAGAAAAAAACATCTGGAATATATGTTGATGGCATATCACATATCTCAAGGGGGCAGGGGGAGAAGTTATCTTGTGGAGTTGCAGGAAGAGAAGTGGAGTATGAATGATAAATTGTGCGTGATGGCGATAGTAGAGCCTCGAAGCAGCTGCTCCGTGTCACAAGGGCCTCCTGAAATGGATCTCTTCAGTGCCTTGGCTATGGCTAAGAGGAGAGACTGGACAGGAGTAGCCAGCATACCACAGCTGGCAGAGATAGCATCAGTTTCCTAGTCCCCGCAGTGGTGGCCCACAAACCTCCGCATCCCCCCGGATTAGCCTCCACGGAATTCCGCCTCTGCGTTTCCTGCTTGACCCAAACGCCCATAGGTCAGGCCCACACAGGTTCACCAAATTTGGCTGAGTTTTGTTGTCGCCCATGCGAATAACATCTTTACAGAATGTTCCATGCAAATCCAGTCTCAAAGTTCTGACAAAAATGGCTTCATGTACTTTTAAGATAAGCACAGCAGTTGGTTTAGGGGCACTGGACTACCATCTGAAGGTTTCTTCCAGAATGCTGCTTCACCTCTTGACCCCCCCCTACTGTGGGCTTTCAACTTCAGGTAAAATCAGAGAACAGAAAAAACACAGGAACAAGAAGCTGTAAAGTCCTTCACAGCCATCTCTTCCAAAATTACTGCTTTAAAATCCATGGTCTTTAATAAAGATAACCAATCTCACTGCTGGCCAACTGAACACTTAACCTAGATTAGTATAATAGAAAGCAGGAAGCAGTAAACACTACGGCTGCACAGGCTCACAGATTTGGAATTGTAATAATGAGTATCTGCATATTCAATTTGGGCTGCGCTGCACACACGGTCATTAACATTCCCCTCCATCATCTTCCCTCAAGTGCTCTAAGAGATAACAGATCACAGTCAGGATGTGTTTTGTTTTCCTGATGGTGGAAGATTGCCACAGGAAATGGTCAAAATGAGGGGCTAGGAAAACCCCTAAGCTAACCACAACTTTAGCCCTACACAAGGAACTTACTTGAGGGTTCCCAGGGAAAATGTTTCAAGAGACCTTCCATGCTTTTGGGACTAGTATTTTGCTTTTACTAGTTGGAAAATGTGACATTTAAACTAATGTATGCATGAGGTTTAACAGTAGCATTTAAACTATATTAAAATGATGGGGTCATTCTATGTAAGTGGGACACATTTGTTCAGACCTTGACAACAGACTAATGATCCCAGCAAAAATAGAATGCCAATCATTGGTCAAGAAATTATAACGAGTCAGTAATCCATCTTAAATTGTTATGGCATGAATTGTTTTATGGTAAAATCATTAATGCCAATCTGAACAATTACCTGGGAAAGACTGCTACACATTGAGATGCAATGAAAAATACTGACAGCAGATGTTAAATGCATTTTAAGTGACAAAGCAAAGAAAATAGCAAAAAATTCTATAGCATCAGTTCAGAGCGAAGCCATGTGCTACAGCCTGTGTGCAAGAGAAACGATATCAATAACATTTTCTAAACTTAACTAATACCGCCTCAGTTCTATGAGACTTGTTAATGCAAAGCAATGCATCATATCCCTACAGAGATCCCTTTCATCATAAAAGGAATCAGATAAAAATGAGAGTGCGTGCTGCCCCTTATCTGACAGGGAGAAGAATCACCTTGCTAGTGCTTCGAACTTTTCAGCAGAAACAAAGACAGTCTGGGCCACATTCATTACATTCTCCTCATCGCTTTCTAAGATCAATGCAATCAGTTTGCGAACCATGATTTCCATCGACACACCCATTAAACAACAATCACGCAAGTAATAACCTGTGCCAAACAACTTGAAAGTAAATCTAAAGTCAGGGCAAAAACAACTTGTTTCTATTTTTTCCAAACTGCTCCTGTCTGCTCGTATTTGACAAGAGTGGCAGAGAGCTGCTGCCGAATCACAGCAAAGAAAGGGAGAGCAGTGTGCACAGGGAGTCAATAGTGCCATGGAGCCGTGTATTTGTGTGCGCGTGGCCATATGTGTCTGAGTGAGTAAAGACGAGGCTCCGTCATTAGTTTCAGGGCGCCTAATGAGAGAGCACGCACGGCCTTGAGGCCTACTGTTTACAGTGCCCTTCAAAAGCACAACACACTTACACACTGTCTCAGCCAAGTTTGCTCACCTCGCCAGGCAAACATTTAGGAGAAAAAACAAAGCCACCAAATCTCAGATGATACACTCAAAGTCCTCAAAGGACGGCACACAAGCTCACTGTATGCAAACACACAAAACCCACTCCTGCTGTTTGAGCAGTGGAGACAGTGTTTTATAGCTTAGATACTGATGGTGAGAGGCCTTGTGGTCAAACAGGAGCACTCAACTGATATGGTCTGAGTTTAAGTGAGTTCTCTTATCTCCCTGTAGCAAGATTTCTCGGTCATCCCAAATAACAAAACCTAAGCTTGTCCTGCAGGAGAAGTGGTGAAGCACACATCCTATATTTTATATTTGTATTATTAGCCCCACTATTAACTGGATCTGTGTACCAAAAACCCTTGATTATTTTCTTTATCCCTTAGAATTACTGTGCTTTTAAAATGCTGTTGCTGGAAATTTCATAATTGTCTGTTGCCCTTAGCATTTTATTTATTTAAATTATAATTTTAGAGATACAAGGTGTGCTCCAACAACAGCAATATGTCACCTCTATTCTGACTGGCAGCCTTGTTCAGTTGCTTGTGCAAAAAATATTTCAGGCTTAAGCACTCCCTATAACAAGAGCACCTATGAACCGGGCTCTATAGCTCTGTGTTGTAATGGCTGTTATGGACGGTTCCTTTAACATTTATAAATTATAAATAAGAATAACCCGGACTGAGTACCTTCACTAAATCAATAACATAAGCTAGACTGTCCTGTGAATAGAGGTACATGTGCATGTCCATGTCCTGTAATGCATACAGATTAAGCGCTTCATAGTACTGGTCCTCACTTCTTAGCCTTTTTCATGCACTGATTTATACTATGGCAAAGCAAGAAGCAAAGACATCTGTATAAGATAGGAAAGGATTTGTATAAATAGCAATCCATCATAAAAAAGGGGGATTATGTTACTTCCATTTATGTAGGATTACAAGAATATGTAGCCAATGTATCTTGAAAGGTCTTATCTAACTATTAAGCTAAGATCAGAAACAGCCTGGGTATTACACAGAATAGCTTTTATAAACACACACAAAGCATGTCAGATTCAAGGCAACTTTCAAGCACACTTAGGCTCACAAATAAATAAGTAAATAAATAAATAAACCCAAAGGATGTCAGATTCTGAGCAACTCTCACACACCAACAGAGCACATTTTGCCATCTAATCAAGCGCTGGCCTTGCCTACACAACCCACTGTCAACACCTCGCCTTGCTCTTTAAGACACCCACAGTCTTTAAATGTTAACAAGGCACTGGGGAGAGGTGTATACACTAAGCTGAAAAGACTTGCGGCTGTAATCAAACCATTAACTTCAAAACTGCACCAAGAGGTTGTGATATTCTGTCTCTCTCTCTCTCTCTCTTTCTCTCCCTCTCTCTCTTTTTCTCTTTCTCTGTCTTCCTACATCTGGGGTTTCCCGTTACGATGGCGTCTTTGGGGTCACCACAACAACAACTGGAACTAATGCGTGGTGGCCATTAAGCTGTCCTCAACTGGCAGCCAGGGCCACGGGCCCGACAGATTGATGTTGGTGCATTGTGTTTAGGCCCTATTCATCCCTTTGCAGGCTGAGCAAGATTTTGACAAAGTTCAACCCAGACTTCCAGTCAGCATTTTAAGAACGGCCTTATGTGCTATTTCCATAGTATAGATATATGGGCAATATGGGCAAACTACTGCTACATATGATTATAACACACATGCAAAAAACTCAAAATCAGTTATCTAACTTTGTGGCCCTTGAGTTCAAAACACACTCTGTAATCCGGAACTGTAACAGATTAATAAGCATTTTGATTGGCTGGAGGGCTTATATGTATATCACAGCTTTCCCCAATATCAATTCTGCATAGGTTGATATAGTGGAAATTAACAAATAGTACATAGTGAAATCCTAACCCTTTCCATTGTTTTGATTGTATAGTTTTGGGTTGGATATTGGATGAACATGACTAACCCACATTTGTCATAACATATAACAAAGAAGCTTTATAAATATTTTAGAAAAATATAATTTTTCAAAACCACACAACATAATTTTGGCATATCACAGTCTCATCAACTTATGCTGTATATTTATGTTCTGGACTTTGCTCCTGTAGAATATAAGTTCCTTAAAAGAACATGGGTATTGTATCAGTACTTGATATTGATCGATACCCAGAGACATTAGAATCAGTATCAGGAGAGAAAAATCAGTGGATCGGTGCATCCCTATTTGAAACTAAAGCTAAATGTACCTTGTCAGCTATACGCAAAGCTATATACTAACATGTATAACTATATACTAAGTTTTGAAGTCGCTTAATAACAACAAAGTCTATGAATAATCTTCAGTTTAGAGGGTGCAGATAACACTTTAAATTCCTACGCCAGTGCTGACACCTAAGAAAGCTTTATCAATAGTGCTCTTGAAAAGAACAGGATGGTCCGAAGCTTCTATTGTCTCGAGGATCAGATAGCAGAGCAAGAACGTGTGGAGGCTGCAAACAGAGACATCAGACCACGCTCAGTTGGAGATGCTAGTTTTTATCTGCCTCGGCACTGACAGGCCCTCAACGGTGCATTGTTTACACAGACAAGACATGGAGGAAGTCGAGTATGTGAGCAGGACAACCCATTGAGTCATTCCCCTGACATGTGTACAGACATTTTTCATTACTAATCAGCGGCAGCATAACAGCCCGTGGATCTGCATGAGTAAATACAGATGAACATGGATAAGATCTTAAAACATACTTGGAAATGTTCATTCAGCCGCTCAGCAGAAGCATTCCCTTAAAGTTGCATGAAGCCATGGGCATATAAAGAGTATGCGTTGTGTAATACTGTAGCTTAAGCTCGACTAAAAGACAAGATGCGGTCTGAAGTCGTGCACACACCAGAAAGGTGCGTCTGGTTTGTGGTGTGTCATTACTGGCTGAGTCAAAAAGCTTTGCTCTCGTTAAATGCATGTTCAGGGACAATCACGGCAGAAGTGACAGCTGTTTCTGGGCTATTTTCAAATGACTTCAAAAGGACCTGAGCTTGCACATGTCTTCCTCCAGTTACAAACAAACACACACACACACACAAGCAACAATGCCCAAGAGAAGAACCGATGACTATGACAAAGTTGAGCCCCTTGGGTGTAACACTAGCCTCTCTTTCTCTCAGCAGCGTTATCAGGTGTGAAAAGGTGAGCGCAGATAGCCAGCAGCCACTCCACACATACCAACGGTGGATCAAAACTACCTAAAAAGAAAGGTTTGCTCGGTTGAAACCTATGGTTCTAAGAGGGGTGTAGAATCTTTACATCTATCTTTATCATGTGACTGTCTTTAACACACCCACACATACCTCTATTACCAATATTGCTCTTTAAAAAAAACATTAAATCAGATAATCTAAGGTACTGATCCAAAGAATCTTACACCAGGACAATCTGGATTCATTCAGTGTATATGTGGAGCTGCGTGCTGTGTGCTCTGGGAAGCATGTGCGAGGTCGGAGCTGAGGAAAGCTCATAAAGTCACGGCAAGGTCTTTTTTTCCACGACAGTGAAGTATTAGCTTGAAATGTCATTTTCCCTCTTGGTACCTCTAAAGCCCCCTAATTCATTGCGAGATTGCATTGGCTGTTAAGATTGGGGCAGATCTCGCCGACAATGTTTACTACCCCATAAAAACAAGCTATTGCCAACCAGCAAAGCCGGCGAGGCAGCTGACCTGGAAATAATAAAAGCCAATATGAGTCAGTCAAAGACATTCAGGAGGGAAGCAATTTAAGTTCAAAGGGAATCAGTTATTATTATTATTGGGAATATGAAGCCTATGAATGCTTTTAAAGTCATGAGCTTATAAAGGCCATCTTTTTCTACCATGGTACATATAGGCTGCCTTAACTCTGGCATAAAAATGATCAGTTCTTTAATATATATATTAAAGAATATATATATATATATATATATATATATATATATATATATATATATATATATATATATATATATATATATATAAACTATACTATTAATTTGTTGTGCTCAGCAAGGTAGCTGCGTTGTATGTGTAGGCTTATGAGAGCAGAGCTCATATACACCACACGCAGCAACAGAAGAACATATCTGGCATAGTATATAGACTAATATCAGCATTAAAGAACAATCTAGACAACTTCTCAGTACTTCTTAAGTCTTACGCTGTGGTCTTAACTTCAGCAAACCGACCCTAGTGCTACCAAGCCCAAGGCTTCTCTCTTGTATGCTGCTCACATCGCGTTCAGACATATACTGACTGAACAGAGCCCACCCGGAGGACCCTCCACGAAACCCATCGTAGTTTCTCCAGCAACTTACCATAAGCCAAGCAGACGAGCGAACACAGAACATGTAAGGCATGAAAAGTCCAGGAAAACTCCATCCCCGTTTGGAGCAGACTCGAGGTTCTGGTCTAGGTGTCTTTCAACGGATAGTCCGCGTCTGGTTTACACATCCAACTAGCGTTAATATCCAACTGAGCGTCGGAGGACTCGGGGTCGTGTTTATGTCGAGGCAGCTCCGCACAGTCACATTGAAGAGGACAAAAGCGAACTCATTCCAGTACGTGTAGCAGTTAATTTTGTTTTTCCTCACAGTTGTTTGAGCGGCGGACTCGCACCTCTTCGCTCACACATCCTTCAGCCGCGTTCGTCCGGTAACGGGTTACAGCTAACGGGTCCGGGCTGCCTAAATCAACAGCAGCAGCTTTTTAAAAACAAGCCTTCTTCTTCACAGCTTCTCACTACAGCGAGGAGTTACATTAACCTCAGAATATCCCTCCTTACACATTTCTTTCTCCTCCGTGAAGACAAGAAAGCCACTTTCCTTTCAGCCGTTACTTCTCGCGCTCGGCTCCCGTCCCTCGCGACCGTTCTCAATGAACCGCACTTACAACTCGCGCGCACGGCAACTGTCTCGTGGCGGCTCGAGCCCTCCCCCTAGCTACCGGCCTTGGTTACCAGTCGCGTCTTAAAGGGACAGGCACCCGAATCGCCCTTCACGGCCTAGTTTGGTTGCATTTCGTAGATAAATTAGTATATTTATTTTTTTGATGCAAGCAACTTCAGTTTCATCAAGAAAAGGTGACAACAGCAGTAGTTAAAATGTTACATTTAATTTCGTAATACATTTACCAGTAGAAATTTTACGATTTCAGTTCTCACTAGTTATAATCCAACACGTTGGCCAATCAAGTTTAAGTAAATATTTTTAATAACGGTCAATTTTGTACATTAAAAAATCTATCAAAACCTGCAACAGTTAGAAGTTCATGTAAACATTTAATGTTTACTTCTGAAAAAAATATATCACAATACATTTATAATTAACATATATTTTTATCTTACAATTCATTCATTCATCCCGTGAAGGTAAATATAAAATTAATAAAAATTCATTCTTATTAGTGATATATTAAGCCATACATGGTAAAAATTACATAGTAAAATTATTTTCTATTAGGAAAAGGTAAGATATTGTAAATACAATTTTTATGTGAAATAATATTTATAAAATGGATAGTTCCGGTCCTTAAAAGCTCAGCCGCGGTCGCACAAGTATGACCCTATTAATGCGGCATGTAACGAAAAGTCCTGTTTGCTACTGCTCACATTGATCATGGACGGTCCTCATGAAACAAATAACCTGTAGTGGTTTAAACTGAAAGGCTGATAACTTATTTTCTCTGCTAAAACTAGGCTGGACAGCTAGCTAACAGGCTAAAAGATAGCAAGCATGCTGCCTAACTCCATCATTAATAGACAGACTTGAATTAAAGTGCCTATGATATGATTCACTCTGAAGCTGCAATGTAAAAGTCTATGCAACTGGAATGCCTTGCACACTTCAAATGTCAATGTTTTTTTAGTTAGGAGTAGCATCAAACCCAGGCTGAATCTCAAACGGCTCCTTACTCCCTAAGCAGTGCACTCTTTGTCGAGTATGGATGTGGCTAAATCCGAAGTGACTATACTTCATCTATGCCACGCAATGCAGTGAGAGATGGTGGTGGTGTGTTTGTGTATGTTGTGCAGGTGCGAGTGGATCAGTGAATGAGTGTCACTACAGTGCTGAGGCTGATCCACCATCCAAATAATACCTGCACTGTGGTGGTCCTGTGAGGTCCTGACCATTAAAAAAACAGGGTAAGAAAATATACAGTGCCCCTATATGGTAAGTGTTGCTGATAAACATGGACAATGTGGTTTGATTCATGAAGGTGTTACTTATGAAGTGGCTGATGGGCTGATCTTTTTTTTTTTTTTTTCATTTTAACACCACATATGGTGTTTACATTGTGTGGAATTATATACTATATTATTGGATAGTGACAGTATGTTTATTGGGACAGTTTGCTTCTGTGATTCTGTGAAATTCGCCTTCTCTCAACTCTACATTTGTGAAGTGCATAGGTGCAAACCTACGACATACTCAGAAAAGTACCGTTAAGAAGTTGATATAATAATCTTTGTTTAGCAAAACTGTGCATGCTTGAACACTGCTCAGAATTCCAGACATTAGAAGAAAGTCTTAGAAACACAACAGTGGTTATTTCAATACAACGCCGGGCTCTACGCAAATCAAGAATCATGGACTGATTTAAGCACAAGCTGTGCTGCTGTCTGATTTGATCAAACCTGAAAAGTAATATCACCAGCGCATCAGGACGGTATGAGCCTCAGAAGACGAGAGGTGACACACGGGCCTGTCTGTCCGTCTGCTGCAGATAATAAAGCTGGGCGATAACAGCACCGCACACGATTCTCACAAACAAGAGCAATGAAGTGCAGAACAAGACTCTGCTTTATATTCACCACGTTTCACCACTTCAGTTATAGCCAACCTCGAAGATTCATCCGAGACGAGGAATAAAAGGCAGCATTCTTTGTCAGGTTATATTATCGAATTAAAGAGTAATTACCATTCCTATTCATTATGCCAGAAAAAAATCACCCAGCCTCCATTAATTTATCAGTTATATTTATCTTCATTGCTTGCACAAAACACAATTTATTCCATTACATTCACATTAGAAGGCAGTCATAGGCCCACGGGCCCTGCTTACAACCAGTGGCCCCTGCTGCCAGCAGCATCCTTGCTTTTGTCCTCATGTTTCATGCATGTGCCTGTTTAACTTAATTGCGAAAACTGATTAATTGAGCCTTGGTGTGTAATTGAATAAAACATGATGCTGTTTCCCTCTAAATACATTTCATCTCTCTTATGACTGATGCAGTGCGCTCAGGAACCCATTAAGGTTTTGCTGGACCTGTCAAAGGAAAGTGTGCAGTCAATGAATTTAGCGCCATAATTGTGTTACATGGAGAGTTATGGCGACGTCACATCAGCAAGTGCAAATGATGCCATTAGGCCATGGGCTCACTGGGCAGAGAGGGCAGCTGGAGATGATTTCTTTGCCACTGCATGAGTAAAATTTTAAGGCCTAGTCGTATAATATATGAACCCATTATAGTCATGTAGTTCTAAACATTATATTCACTAGTTATAGTGGTGTCTAATGTAAAGTTGCTGTATTGAAATATTGTGTTCATTACTCTAACTAACTCTTTTTTATTGATTTTCTAAATGACCTGAGCTCTAAAAGGCTGTTTTAAACCTTTTTTTTTTTGTAATTACTATATGATTATCCGAAACACTCATTTAAATGGAATCGTCAGTTGACTAAACTAAGTTCCACTTAACTCAAATGCAGTCAGTCAGCTGTTTGGTGCCCAAATCTGCTTTCTTTCATTTAGTATTAGAGCGACGAGGCTAACATTGCCAACAAAATGCTAGTGGTCAATAGTCACCCAAATCTTTTCCATCAATGCATGTCCAAAATTTGACTCTCCATTGAATTCAGCTGGTTATTAAGGCTGCACAGATCTGTCAATGTGGTTTAGTGACTTACATAAATGAACAAAACTCCACTGTGTGGCTGAACAATACAGACAGCCACTGTAGACAGCAGGAGTTGCGCCAAATTCTGACTCCCCTGCAGAATCCGACCCCCCGTTGTGTGAACACACATGCAGTTTAAGCAGGTTCAGAGACGTTTTATGGATGTTTCTCCAGAAAGGATTTGGGTGACTACTGACTTCTAGAGTTTCTTTAGTTAAATATGGTTTATGTATCATTGCCTTAGCTTATAAACTGTGTACATTTCATTTAGCAAAAAACTATTTAACTATTTATCAGCATTACTAATCTACAATAGTCTATGATAAATTAATAGTCTTGTATTAAAATATAAAGGGGAAAAATTACTCATGTCTAGTATCTGCTAAGCACTAGTAGTACATCATTTAGGCCTATATTTTTAAAGCAGGTCCAACTATACAGTAGAAGAAAATACTTTTTTCCCTATTTCTAAATTAGAGAAAACAATCTGCAACAGAATTTCTCAGATATTCCTGGGAATAAGCTTCTGATTAGGGCTACAGGTCAGCATTATATCAGTGTGAATGGGTCAATAGCGAAGATGCTACAGCACTATATCTCATTAATCCATTGAATGTAGAACGGCCAAACACTGTGCCAGAGAAACATGATTTATGACCCTGATTACTTTCAGCATGTCAGCCTGACATCTCATACTGCACGCTGGCCGAGCCAGTCTGACACCACAGTCCTTTAATATAATCCTGACTGCTTTGAGTATTTCTTTTATTCAGGAAGATGTATGTGTATAAAAACTCTGCTTGTCAGCTTTTAAGCACTCATTTGGCCCATTAGTGTATATAGTGTCTTTTCTAAGCCTTAATAGTACACCAATATGATATGTATAAAACATATAAAACATTTGGCTATCATATCTGATTATTAAAAAATGATCCATTATGCTGTCCTATTATCCAAGACTAAAGACCACACACATGCTTGTGTCTTTGAGCTGAGTTACAATGTAACAGGCAATGCTGAGGATAAGCTGGATTGCCAGCGCAATGGAAGCACAGCAGATGCAGAGTCATCGTGACGATGCACTACATTCTGATGGCAAGCAATTTGGTTGATTATAAAAGCATTGTCAGCAGTAGGCCTGGCATCAAAACAGCTCGCCACTCAAATCAGAGGGGTGCAGATCAGCACATCAGAAAAAAATACTGCAGTTAATGCCTTGCATATCTTATCTACAGCTATTTTGTTCTTAAAGGTCCCATAGCATTGAAAACTGAAGCATCCTTGTCATTGTGAAGTATGTAGATTTACATTGTATGTGAATAGTCATGGATGTAAACTAAGCAGTCTGTTTTGACGCAATTGTTTTTGTCATGTCACAACCATGGCACTGACCTGCCAAACTTTTGCATAGCCCATTTTGGGTCTTTTTCCATTAATATTTTAAATTGAGCAACAACTTATGAATTCCTAGCTTTTGTGATGTCACAAATGGCATTTAGCTGCAAATATCTTTGAACACAATATTTGCTAAGGTTAATAATTTTGTAACATTTAACAACATTATATATAGAAATATAGTAAACTTTAAATTAGATAGGGATATATATAGGTGAGCCAATCAGAGCAGAGCTTATTTACATATCTCACAGTAGGTAAAACTGCCTAAAGGATAAGAGGGGTTATAAATAGTCATGCTAAAATGAATTTTTACTATAAACAAAAAGCTACAATATATAAATCTTAAGAACCCATTTATTTTTATTATTAGGAGAGTAGTTTATAGCTTAATGTTGAGTACAGTAATTTATATCTAATATAAGCAAATACCATGTATAGCATGTTTATGAGAAGCTGCCACAAACAACAAAACATCAGGCGCCATCTACTCTGCCTATTACCTGGGGCCTACAAAGATGTGCATGGGTTGTACTATAGATTAATTGATTACGAGGGTGCTGGGGAAAATTGCAATATATCTCTTCATTGATTTGCTTCTGAATGTGATTGGCTACTATCATCACCTCAAGAGACACAGGCTCACATTTGGATGCTCAATTTCCTGTTGCTTTCCATTAGATTGATAAGGCTCTCTCTCTCTCTCTCTTTCCCTCTCTCTCTCTCTTTCTCTCTCACTTTAACCCAGACTCTCTCCCCCCTCTGGTCTTTGTCTCTGAAGGCTCAGTGTTTGAGGCCCCTTTAATTGTAACTCTGTGAAGCGAGAAGGTCCCTCTGTTCGCCCGTTTTCATCTGAAAAGGTCCGAAATTGAAGCATAACAGAGGGTTATGTCCCGTCGTCCCAAGTGAAGCAACCTCCAAGACCTTGCAGGAAAAGCGAAATTAACCTCACACACATTGAACGTTATCACTATTTATGGAGACGAGCCATCTCAATGGCTAATTATCCAACAAAACCACCTTCCCTGTTGGCAGACAAGCAGTGCCAGTGCCTTCCTACAGGCAAGCCTTTCAAAGACGGCTACTAATTAGATGGCAGAGAGCTGTGGTGCTTTTAGGAACTGAAGCTTGTTAGTGATTACTCAGACCGAGTCTGGCTTTCCCTCATGTCCAAACGTCCAAAGTTTCAAGACAGCTCTCCTTCCTGGAGAAAGACCTGCACGAGTTAGCTTGTAATTTGGCCCTGAGAGTGTGTGGGAAGCTTGCTAACAACACACGTGTTCCCCTTCCCTTTAACTTGGCCTGCTGGGAAATTGGTGCCCCCATCATTTTGTTTCCCGGGAGATGAAATGACTCTTCCAATTCCCACAGTCTTCTGCGGGATCCAGGAGAGAGATGACAGCAATTATGGCCCTTGGTGGCCAGCGGCGCCGGCGAAATCTGCTCTGACACACGCGCTTTAGCTTCAAGCTCTCGCCTGGTCCCGGGAAGCCTGCATGACATCAGTTCGCTCGGTGAAGCAGCTAGTTTTTTCTTTCTCGCTGTCTGGCATATCTGAGATATACCTTCTCCTGTAGCACTAAACAGGCTGCTTACTTGCTTATGTAATTAATGTCTATCCCTGAGTCTCAAGTTATGCCATTTTCTCTTGTATTACACACTCGAGTCACATTATTATGACCATCAGCTAATATCCAGAGTAACCACCGTGTGCTACACGGACAGCAGCTAGACAGACTGGAAGACTCTATAAGGTCCTGGTAGGTTGTCACAGGTATCTGGAGCCATGCTGACAGCAGTGCATCCCACAGCTGGTGGAGGGCGGATGGGGGAGAATGCATAGAGCGAACACAGCAATGAAGGGGGTCCCACAGATGCTCATTTGGGTTCAAGTCTGGGGAATTAGGAGTCTTGGTCAGCTCTTCTAACCAATGTCAGACATTTCTAGCCTCTAGAACATCCCATCCTCCCCATGGAGGACAGTCAGCCTGTATGGTGTGTATGATCTGCAAGGATGCATTCATACCCAAATTGGTTGATAGTGTCTTCCACATGGATGGGTGGACCCAAAAATGCCCAAAAAAATATTTTCTAGACCATAACACATTAAATAATGGTCATAATAATGTGACTTTGTATATACTATTCCTTATACCAAAAAATACATGTGAAAGTAAATGGTTTGTAGTGAAACCCTGACACTACTGTAATACAAGTACATACACGTTTTAGTTAAAAATCAAATGTTAATATCTTAAATCAACCAAAAGAAGATGATCCTCAGCAGCATCTATATAAATACAGCCAAGCAACCTTTTCCATTGCTTAGGACTGCAGACATTTTCCATCTTTTTTTATGGCCGGGTTGTTTGCAGCTCAGAAATGCTGGGCAGGACGAGCAATGGCCCACCTAATGAGGGCTGAAATCTCTGTGCCACCCCGTCAACATCCACCGTGCATGAAGGAGCACAAGCACACCAGACAGTTCTGGAAGCACACTGTGCAGAGCCATTTTTCTCAAATGAGCTTTGGGTTCAGCATGTCAGGATGTCCAAAAGCAACCTTCGAAACACAATGCACCATGATCGGACCATCTGTAGGCCAGTCGTTTCCACTCATCGGCCACGCATGCCAATTGATAAGAGAATCAACATTGTGTTATACAAGCTGGCCACTTGTGCAGAGTACAGGGTAGTGGACAAATTGTTTAGTGTAAACAGTTTACAGCTCTGTTGCAAAGCAAGCAGATCGGGTGGAACGGAATCTTCTGACTTATGGCTCGATACCTTATTTATTTATTCGAACAACTCTTTATAGCTGAAATTTTCCACCTCATCATAGTGTACAAACTCTTTCTACAATGTTTGGGTGGTTTTTGGTGTCAGTTTAGTTTAGAAAACCAAAAAGCTTTAAAAATTAAATGTCTTTACACTATTGTGCAAAAGTCTTAGACACCTAAGCTTATGGTTAAAAGTCTTTACCTTAGCAATAAGTGTATTATCACCAGATATCATTAGTACAGACAGTAGCAGATAATATAAGTAGATAATATTATATTTAGTTCCAGATTTCTCCTGGAAGCCCCAGGCATTGTATGAGTGTATTGAGTTCCTTCAGCAGCAATCTTGATTTAGCTTAATGAAGTACTGAGCAGTCAAAGCAGGTATTAGATGAGAACTGTAAATAATACTGGGTTGTTTCCACAAGGAGAAGCTTGGAAAGGGTTAAACAAACACACTGATGTATGTAAAAGCACTACAAACTGTATGAGAAAAGCTTTTATTTCAGCAAAACACTGTTTATATAAAACATAAAGTGTTTTGCTGAACAAATAAAAGCTTTTCACATATAATAATGACTATAAGTGCCTAAAACGCTTATTATTCAAATGTTCATGTGCATCACTGTAAGCTTAGAACTAGCCTACTGCTAGAAATCCCACAGGAGTAGATATAATATGTATACTGTTGAGATGAGTTTCATTTTCATTGTGATATTTATGTCAGAACTGAAGATATAGTGCTAACAGTGACTAGTGCTCTCTGGTGATTCCTCCTTTTTGCTATGTGAGGCTAAATCAGTGTTACCACACTACATGTTTCTGTGAATTGTGTGTTAATAGTACACTGCACGCCCCCATTTCACTGCACAGCGTGATCACACTGGCTATTATACAGCAGAAGTCCTCCTTTAAAAACACAGAGCATATCATTTTTAATACTTCATAGAGAAACCTATAGCCTGATGTCAGTTTTGAGCCACACTGCATGACTGACATACCTGACAGGTGATTCAGCTTCAGAGGCTGCTATAGATCTGCTCTTGAATATGCAAAAGAGAGAGCTATTAGACACCAGCACACGTTGAGTAAAATGCAAATTGCTGCAACACATCATAGGTTTCGGGCTCATTGGCTATGGGAAGCGAGTGAGGCAAAGAGGAGGAATCAATGTTATCAGGCCTTTAGCTCGGTGCGCTAAAGCAGGGCAGGATTAATTTCTGATCTGAGGATGGAAATTAAAACCAGGCTGCTCTCTGATTAAATGTCAATGAGATTCACACTTTTAAAATCAACGTTTAGACACTGTACTTCTTGGAATATCAATTTTAAATGTTAATCATCTGCAATTAGAGCAACAACTGTAATCCAGGGCATTTTACACGAGGGGTCTTTTTTATGAACACAGGCACAAAGGCTCACACACTCCAACACACACACACACACATCTGAACACTACTACCAATAGCTGAGTATGTGTATGAATATGCTGGATATGTGTAGAGGCTAATTATTGTCATTGTCATTGTTTTATTGTTTAGTTCTGCGTGATAGTTCCAGTCACATCTGAGTTTTCATGTATTTCTAAACATAATTATGCTACAGCAATAGTATTTCAGTCCAGACTCTTATATATATATATATATATATATATATATATATATATATATATAAGTGAGCCTCACCAGTGAGCCTCACCAGAGACGACAGTAGCAGTAAAATCTCCCTCAGATCAAGAGACAGAAACCTTGAGAGGAACCAGACTCAAAAAGGGGTACCCATCCTGCTCCGGATAGAAAAACATGTACAAATACAGTAAGAATAAGATTTCCGTAACTATTAACTATATGACTACTGTGCATAAATGTGAGTATAGAGGCAAAGGAGGAGAAGAAAGGACTGATTATAAGGAGAATAACTGACGTGCTAATTCCAAAATCCGAACCTGTTCTGTAGCAGTCTTGACCAGGGAGTGACAGTGTCTTATTCTCCAGCTTCCAAATCAAAGGTTCTCCCTTAAATGCTGCAGTTGGTGCCTTAATGTAACTGTGGCACCCTTTAAGATGGTCCAAAAAATGAATTGCAAAACAGGCTGACGAGCAGGAAGCCAACATAAGCTCCTGCTTCTTTACCAAGCTCCAGGTGACTAACCTTAATATAGCCAAAACAGTAGTATGAAGTTTATTTACAGCAGAGTGAATACAAGAAGCCTTATATATAATCTGTATTTACATGGAGGTTCATTTTACACTGCTGTCTGTGTTTGTTTCGACATGTTGCTTCTGTGTGATCATTGCAGTGTCTCACTATAAAGCAACCAATCATAGCAGAGCTCATTGAATGAGCTCAGCAAAAAGGGGAAACGACTCATTTCATTCTAGGACCAGTTTGTAGGCTGTAAATAGCCGTGTAAAAGAGCATTTAAGGATTTAAACTCCGACCAAAGTCACACACCTCCTATGTAGATCATCAGAGAGCAGTTTAAAATACTGAATAAATGTGTTCTGTGGGATCTTGAGGTATATAGTGAATTTTTAAACTGCAGTAAACTAAAAGTAGCATAGTGCACATTAAAATTGGATGATTTATTATGGCAGAAAAACAGCTGTACAGCTACAAATTTGTTTTAACTAAAAGAAAAGACTTTCTTGTCTTTTTCTGATGTTTTTCCATGTCTGCTTTAACACTCGTCTTACAGTTATTACTATTAATATTTTTATTATTTTTACAGCTATAATAACTTGGATCCATTGGATACATTAGTACATATAGTTGCTGTCCAGAGAAACACATGCATCTCCATTTTTGTGAATTTTCATTTTTCTATATGATTTTAACACAACAGCTATAGTTTACATTATGTGACAATTTCTAATGAATGGACCAATAGAAATGCTCCAAAATAGCTTGGAAAACATTCTGGTTCCATTGACTGTAATTGAAAGTACAGGCCTCTCCTGTAAAGTTGATACTTATTTTTCATGGGACAGCGACGATATGAAAGCAAATATTTTTTTCTCAACTTAAATAAAAAAAATCTAATTTTACCTTAATAGTATTTTACCAAGCGTATCTGTTTCCTGCCTCCCAGTGAGCACTGGCATAGACATCCGCATGAATGAATGAATCTCTATTTTCAGTGAAAGACAGGATTGAAATACTTTGTCCACTGGGGTGAAAGATCACACCGTTCAGACAGATCAGACGTAGGATGTGTCTCATAACCTATAAATGCTAATGTCTTGAGTATAAAACTGATAAATGGTCGACTCGTTACAGAGTTGATAATAAAATATTGTTTTGTGTGATTATATGACAAGAATCACATTAAAACTCCAAAGAAAAATAACTCACATTTTAAAACCACTTCACTGATCATAGATTAGCCTGCGTTGCATCATGGGATTGTCTTAGCGGCTGAGGAAGTGTTCGATGCTTTCTTAAAATCAGGTCTAAATAAGGTTCCTCAGTAGACAGCATGTTTAAGGTATGTAAGTATTGGGACAGTCTACATGTCCCAATAGAACCAATAGAACCAATAGAAATGCTCCAAAATAGCTTGGAAAACATTCTGGTTCCATTGACTGTAATTGAAAGTACAGGCCTCTGGTTGGTGTTGATGTTGTGTCTTGTACTAAAGTACATTCATTGCTGTTGTTTCAAATTTGCTTGGTTTCCAGTCTACTCCAGCTCAGTAGTTGTGTTTTAAATAGGAGGAGTTTCTATGAATTTATACGTTTGTAAGGGAGCATGTGTACCCTTACAGAAAATACTTAAAGTTAATTTTATTAAGTATACTTTATGTAGTTACTATACTAATGTAATTGTACTAGTAGTACACTCGTATATGTACTATTTTAATACTTCTTGGGACTAAATTGGCCCACTTTCTAGTTTTAAAAGTATACTTTTAAGTACACTTTAAGTGTAAGAGTAGTAAACCAAGTACACAACTAGTTTACATCTTTTGTACTGCAACTACACTAAAAGTAAACTTAAAAGTTTACTGTTAGTTTACTAGCTTTCTTTAAATGAACTTATCATAATACTTATAAGTTACTGCATATATTATTGTTGTACTTTAAAGTATATGACTAGGTTTAAGGGTTTTTTCTACTTAAAATAGAATTTTAACAAACGTTTAAATACTCACCAGTGGACACACGTAAAATAAACAAGACACACTCAGATTAAAAAACATATTTGTATCTTTATAAATCTTTAAAAATCAAATTTTAAATAATTATTGTACTGGATGTGTTTTTGTGCAGAGCAAGAATACTTACTTCTACTATCTCAATCAAAAGATTAAGTACAAGTAAACGCCAAATATACTTAGACTGTTCTATTCTTGTCAGTATAACCCAAGCATACTTAAGTATAACTGTGTTTAGTATATCACTGAGAAGTACATAAAAAGTAAACTGAAAGCATACTCACTTCCTTTAGTTTAAAAGAAGTAAACTAATGGTACACCTGAATAAACTTCTTTTTTGTAAGTGTAGTCACTAGTGGTGAAATGTGAGAAATCATAATGCAGCCTAATAGAAATGTAAGGTAGACCAGATATTCATATCTATATTTTTGCCTTTTCTAAATAATAGTTTATTCAGAACCTTCTTTCTTCGTGCAAGTAGTTAAAAGGTAGCTCTCTTGCTTGCTTTGCCCGGCGGCACGGTAGACGTGGTGGGATGCCTTGGCTGGTCTGAAAGGGACTCCAGCGCTTCATCTCTCGCTTCTATTAGGCTGTCAGTGCGGGTGCTGGACTGCTGAGGGGGAAAACTCAAGATGAAGGCAGAGAGGAACTTTCCTGAAGCGTGTTTACAACACGGCGAACCCGACCAGGGGGGCCCGTAACAGCGGCATACCATGCAGCAACTAGTAGAATAAACCTGCTCTGACAGACTAGATAAACAAGAGTGGGCACAAAGAGAGAGTAAGAGAGAGAGAGAGAGAGAGAGAGAGGCTAAATTTAAACTGCGAGAGGGTGTTCTGCACTAATACAGCACTAAGGGACTGAATGCTGCTCTCATGCCAATTAGGCCTGTGCCAGGTTTCTGCATTAGCCCGTGAGTTGTGTACTGCTGTTTGAGGTTTGGTGCGAAGAGCGCTGGAGCATGGAGACCAGCACCAGCCCACTGAGATGCAGCCGTCTCCAAACATCGGTCCACAGCATCGGGAGAGTGACGCACTTCCCCACAAACGCACCTCATTTATTCCCGTTCACCGCCTCGCGCTCAGGACGGGTCGCTTTAGCAGTTATTTTCGCTCCTCTTGTGCGAGCGGAAGAAGTTCACCCCATGAACGAGGAGCCTGGATTACAGGAGTGTGACCAACGAGACCAAACCGCAAATGGATTTACAGCTCAGTCAGTGGGAGGACGAACTCAGCCGCCTTAGTGAAAGTGAACATCAGTGGAACTCTCCACTCACACACCCTCCACTCATCGTTCTGGACGACCCTGTCGTGTTTAGAAAGCCCTGCATTCTGTACCACTGGCCCTCTCTTCTCCTCTATCTCTCTCATTTGTTCTACTCTCTAATTCATATCCTGTTCACTCAATTATTTAGTTTTCTATCTCCCTCTCCTCTTTTTCTCTTCTCTTCTCTGCTCTGTTGTTTTGTACCATGCCACTTTCTGCTCCTTATTTATCCTATCATCTCTTCTCTTCTTTCTCTACTCTCCTCTGTTTTTTCGTTCTTCTCTCCTCATTTCTTCTTTTTTTTCTAATATCTATTCTCTGTGTGCCTTTTCTTTTCTCCGACTCTTCTATTTTCTTCTCTTTTCTTTCTCTTTTCTTCTCTATCCTCTTCTTTTTTCTCTTCTGTGTTCCTCTCATCTTTTCTCATGTTCTTTGCTCTGTTGTTCTCCACTCTTCTCCTTTCTGCTCCTTATTTCTCCTAGCGTCTCTTCTCTTTCTCTTTCTTCTGCTTTTCTTTTTTCTTTACTCTTCTTTTGCCCTCTTTTCTCCTATCATCTCCTCTCTTCTCGTCTCTTTCTTGTTCCTTTCTCTCTTTTTCACCGCTATCTTCTTCTCCATCCTGTTTTCATCTTTTTTCTTATTTTCTCCACTCAGTTGTTCCTTCCTTCTTTCAGCCCTTGCGTCCTCCCCATTTCCTTCACATCCCCTCTCTTCATTTCTCTTCCTGTCCCTTTTTCTCTTTTTTCCTTATTCTCTTCTTTATCTTTCTCTACCCTTCTCTTATTATTTTTTTTCTCTACACCTTATTTCTGAAGGTAGCTTCAGGGATTGTGTAGTTGTTCTAGGTTTAATGTTGTCTAGACGTGTTCTCTTTCTCTTCCTCTTCCACTTCACACACCAGCACACACACACACACGCACACACACATACACAGATCTTTCTGTTGATTTACAATACTCCGGTGAGCCCGTCCGAGCTGTGCCGCGGGGGGGAGGAGGCAGCCCCGGTGTAAACCACTCGCCTAGCCGCTTATTTATGACACCTTCATCCCCGGCAAGGATGCGCTGTGCCTCAGGGAGCAAACCCCCGCCTCCCCTGGGCCGCCAGAGGCCAACTTCATGGCTACTGTTGTTTGGAGCACAATAGCTTCTGCCTATCATCGAGAGAGAGTCAGATGTCCGAAGTCGGGCAGATTAGGCCTCGGGTCCACCCAGAGACAGCGGCCATTGTGCTGCTTGTGCTCCCTCAAATTATGGTAATGCCCGTGCAGCCTTTACTTTCAACCTGCAGACAGACAGCAGCCCTCGCTGTGACCCTCTCTCTGGGAGCTATAACAAGTTTAGCTGTTGTTTTGTGCTTTTGAACAAAGCAAGCTTTTAGCCTTTTAGCATCAGCTACAACAAGGACAAACCAGGCCTTTATTAGAGCAAGGTGAAAACATCTAAACGGCTAATCGAATAGACTTGCTATTGCTTTACTATTAGTCGTGCTACCATATGGGCACATACAAAAGGGGGAACTGGCCATCACATCATTAAGGGCAGCTCGCCCCAGTGCCAAGCCAAGCTAATAGGCTAAAAGACGTCACTTTAAACTCAAGCCACACCTGTTTGACGTACTGTGGTAGCAGGTGTACTTGTGGTTCCGAGTTCAAAGTTGAGCATCTGTCAGGGCACAGAGCATAGACAGAGAGATAATGTCGGCGTAGCTAAGCGCCAGCCCAGGTCAAACACCATTAACAGCTGAAAACTTGTCGACAAAGTGCACGTCTAACGCCAGCTGTTCGGTTTGTCTCTAGCAGCACTTTCAGCATTTCATCAAACGTGCACGCTCTATGTGAGGTCGTTCCTCCCCACGGTCAGCTAGGCTGTATAATGAGTCAAACTGCAGCCTGTGAGGCACTGACCTTTCCTTTAGTGAATGGTCTTGAGCTGCATAACCTGAGCACTTTACTGGTAGCAGTAGTCTATAATTACTGTAATCCTGCTTTACCCACGCTACTGCTGGTCTGCCATTCCCGCAGTCAGAACAACTCTACATACACTTATTATAGTTATATCATGAAAATATTTGCCTGCATACATTTAAAAAAGTGCTCTGCCGAAAAGCTGTGGGCACCTAAGCTCATTATTTAAAAGCCTTTATCTGATCAATAAGTGTATGTTCACCAGTAAGAACACCAAATATCATTAGAACAGATGTAAATAATCATACATACAATTTAAAGTAACATGAATATGTTATTGTGAGAGAAGTAGATCAGATCTTGAGCTCCAGTTTGAAGAAGTGTAGTTCCAGATTTCTCCTGGACGCCCCAGACATTATATGAATGTATTCAGTTCCTTCAGCAGCAATCTTGATTTAGCCTAATGAAGTACTGAGCAGTCAAAGCAGGTATTAGATGAGAACTGTAAATAATACTGGGATGTTTCCACAAGAGGAAGCTTGGAAAGGGTTAAATAAACACTGATGTATGGAAAAGCACTACTTACTCTATTAATACTAATGAAACATTTTTAGAAGACCTCAAAAAATTTCTTATATTTCCTTTTTGTAGTAACAGTTTCTGAACAGTTACACCCCCTGCTTTAAATCCTAACTCTTTTATGTTCTGGGTGAAACTGACCCATTCCAATATCTGTAGTAATGTTTATAGTATGAAATCTTTTTTATTGTGCTTAATAAATGCAATGAACATGTAAATTGAGTACTATAATACTATACTATACTATGTTATACTATACTATAACTATTGCTGTCCAAGAAAAACTAATACCTCCAGAACAGCAATTTTACAGGAGAGGCCAAAAACTGAACCAGAAAGCTATTTTGGGGCATTTCCATTGGTCCATTAATAATAAAATTCTGACACAATGTGCACTAATATAGAAAAATAAAAAATCACCAAACATGTTTTTCTTTGGACAGTGATGATATAATGTCAGGGTCTATTTGATAAAAAACAGAAACTTACTCAAACCTTAACCAAACCTATCACTAGCCTAACCCTAATCCTTACCCTACCTCTAATCTTAACCCTACCCTTACCCTAAATCTTTCCCTACCCTGACCTTAAAACTGAATGCTTTACATCAGCTTGTGGTCACCAAGAGGACAAAAGGTCCCCACAATGTGGCTTAAACTTGGTACACGCAAACACTCACAATGCTGTTTCTTGAGATTTCCTGTTTATACATTGCTGAAGGAAGTAAAGTGTGTTTTCAAATAACATTAATGGCTCATTTAGTGTGATCTGAATCGAAAGGTCAATTTGATGCTGAACAGAAGAGTTGTTTTGCTTGTATTAATCAACGCGCCCCACGACAGAAAGTATATTAAAAAAGGTATAAACATAATAATAATATATAAAACAAATTTGTTCAATGTCTAATATTTGCCATTGCACAGAGAAACTGTTTAAAATTATAAATCAAGGTGAAATTAATATATATATATATATATATATATATATATATATATATATATATATATATATATATATATATATATATATATATATATATGCCCTATATATTAAATCAATTGATATTAATTGAGCTAAAGTAATGCTTATGGATAAAAATATGTATTTGATACATAGACAGATATTCAAAACCTGTACATGCTGCAGCCCTTACACATACAATAATTGTTCTTAATCACACTTTACACTGATGATCACCAGGAAGCTTTAAATGGCAGTGGAGGCTCTGTTAGCCTGGAACATGTATGGAATCACTCTGGACTCAGCAGTAGGGATTTAGCCCTCCGCGGCAAGAGTTGATGGAAAACGTGCAAAAGTGTTTCTGGGAAGGCCTTTCATCCAGTCTCTCCCGTGAAACAGAAAAGAAGATTCAGCCTGGTGGCTTAGGGTCACAATCCGTGCAGCAGCCCGCATACACACCCGTGCGCACTGTACACACTTGTGCACACCGACAGGCATGCACACTCACTCACATGTGCAGAAAGCATTTATGGGTTTTGGGATGCAGTCTGGCTTATGCTAAGTATAATTCTCTCATTTATATGAGCAGCATGTCTTGAAAGGGGTATTTTCTTTCTGATGAGTGGCAAGCTGCAAGGCCCACTTGCTAAGTTTTCACTCGCTCAATCGGAGAACAGAAGAAACTAAGCGCAGTTCCGACAAGCAACTTTATCTAATTCACCTCTTCTCCTCTTTATCAGCCCACTTTGCCATTCCAAGAGAATTATATTAGCTTTCACAATGGAGTACCAGGCAGGGAGAGGAAAGAGAGGAAGAGGTATTGAGGAAAGAGAAAGAGAGGAAGAGGCAGAGAGAGATAGAAAAACAGGTAATCAAAGACAAAGAGAGAAAAAGGTAGAAGAGGAAGAGGACAGAGGGGAGAGAGATAGATGAAGGTAGTGGAAGAGAAAGAGAGAGAGAGAGGGAGAGAGGTTTTATGAGCTCTAGGTACAATAATGAGGTTGTCAGGATTTCCCTTATAATGAGCTCTGTCTGCGAATCAGCGCAGCTTCCGGTTGGGCTGTCAGAGCCCGTTCCTGGTGAGGAGTTTGTTATTTGTGTAAGACCTACTTGGAAAAGTTTCTTTTTCTTGATCAGGCGGCGTGACCCAGTTTGAGCGACTCCAAATACCTCCTCATCAGAATCTTGCAGCATCAACTAATCTGGCATCAAATGACTGGCATCAACAACGATAAGCAACAAACGTCTCTAATGTGTCTGACAGTGTTCGGCACGTAAAAGCGCCCATCAAGCGTCAGCAGACCAGAATCCTCCAAGGACTTTCATCCCCAGGAAATACTGCAAAATATGATAATGCATTAGAGCCTCTTTATGAGCAGCAGGGATCCGCTAATGACTGAAACTGCCTCTCAGAGCTGTGGGAGGTCGCTGATTCCCGTACAGGCAAATTCAGACCTGCGCAACTCGTGGACACAAAAAAAGTGAAAAGCTGGTGGCAGGTAGCGCAGCGGTCGGGGTGAAGTTTTAATGGGAGTGAAGCACCACTCATAGTAATTTGCACCGGGCATCAGGCAGCCAGCCATGGGGCCAAGCGCGGAGGCGGAGGGAGTGGGATGAGACTGCACACAGCAGGAGTACTTGAATGGAAATGAATATGTATCCTTACATAAAAAAAAACATAAGCAGCAGCAAAATGACTTTAAGGGCCGGAATGCATGTACACAGAGTTAAGCATATGGATATCCAATCACATGCATACATGGTTGGATTTTGTCAGGTTAGTATACGTCAAAGGGGGCCTACTCTGCTTTTTTTTAATGTTTATAATTTTGTTTATAATTTTATTTAGGGGGTCTATTATAGTAGATTTACATGCTTTAGTTTTTTGTACATCAGCATTGACAGTAATATACCAGCTTGCACACTTTGTTCTCATTGGTCAACCAACAGAGCGTCATCTTGCTACAGGTTCTGCCTCTGACACCGTTCTACTTTATCAGTTTGAGCCAGAGTCAGATCCTGAAAGTCAGGTAGAACAAGTTGGTAGATCCACATTTGTAAGCTGGACTTAAGCAAGACGTTTGGTCAGTTTTGTTTTTTTTTCACTCTCTGTTCCACTCACTCATTGTGTGAGGGCGTGCCAAGCTACCCGGTAGGCAGCCAATAAAGATTGTGCTACAAAAAGATCTCACCTTGTAATAGGGAACCAATTGTGCTAGACATTTATGATGTCTTAGATCGGTGATTGCATTATAATATGCATGCTGTGAGTGTCCTGTTCTTGATCGCATCCCAAAAGTGTTCCAAGGTCACTGAAGAACACTGAACTCATTGTCATGTTCAGAATATCAATATAAGATGATGTTTGCTTTGTGACATGGTGCATTATCATGCTGGAAGTAGCCATTAGAAGATCGTGGCTATGAAGGGATGCACATGGTCAGCTACAATATTCAAATAGGTTGAGCATAAATGTGATGATTGATTGTTATTAATGGCCCTAATGCATGCAAAGAAAACATTGCCCAAACCATTACACTACCTCCACCAGCCTGGACTGTTGACACAAGGCATGTTGGGCCCATGGATTCATGCTTTGGGCACCAAATTTGGATCCTACTATCCTACCATGTGCTTCAGCAAAAACTGAGACTCATCAGAATACGTTCAGCTGTCCAGTTTTGGGGAGGCTGTGTCCACTGCAACCTCAGCTGTCTGGTCTTAGCGAATTCAAGAGGAACCTGACGTGGTCTTCTGCCTTTGTAGCTGATACGTCTCAAGGTTTGACAGGTTGTGCATTCTGACATGCTTTTCTGCTCACCACAGTTGTAGCCTTGTAGCCTCATGAACTAGTCTAGCCATTCTCTGATGACATCTCTCACCAATAGAATTCTCTCCACAGATCTACTGCGCACTGGATAAGTGTTTCTTTATTGAATCATTCTGAGTAAACTCCCTAGAGACTGTTGTGAGTGAAAATGCCAGATGAACAGCAGTTATCGAAACACTAAAAACGAAGCCTGCCAGGTACCAACAATCATGCCACAATCACAATCACAGAGAACGCAATTTTGCCTCATTCTGAAAGTCGTTGTGAACATTAACTGAAACTGTTGGCTTGATCTGCTGGTTTTCATGCACTGCAGTGTTGCCACATGGTTGGCTGATTAGATAAAAGCATGTTGAGTAAGTGTACAGAGTATATATATATATATATATATATATATATATATATATATATATATATATATATATATATATATATATATATAGTTGGTAGCAGTGTCACCTCACAGCAATACAATCCGGGGTGGATTCCTGCTCCAGGTCAATCTATGTGGAGTGTACATGTTCTCCCATGCTTGAGTGGGTTTCCTCCGGGTACTCCGGTTTCCCACAGTCCAAAGACATACACATTAGGTTGATTGGTCATTCTAAATTGCCCGTAGGTGTGAGTGTGACTGTCTGCATGAGTGTGCGTTGGCCATGCGATGGACTGACGACCTGTCCATAGTGTACTCTTCCTTTGCACAATGACGAGGGGATTCTCTTCAGCCCCCTGTGACCCTGACTGACTGAAGATAATGGATGGATGGATGGATATATATATATATATATATATATATATATATATATATATATATATATATATATATATATATATATATATATATATATATATATATATATACTGTATGTGTATGGGCTTTATTAGGAATGCCTGTATTGAGCTGAACTTTCAGATTTCTTTGAAAATATGAAAACAGGCCTCCTGGCAGCAAGTAAAGGAGATAAAAGATGGACAATCAAGTCCTAATAAATTGGATTTTCTATTAAATTGATTTTTTAAACCCTAACCTGAACCTTTGTAACCACCAAGTAATAGAAAAGCACTTTCTAAAGTCAGGGCATTTCTGTTGACCATGCCATTGTAGCTTCCCTCTGTTTCTTTAGTTTATAAGGTCAGGACACTTTGTTACAAACACATACGCGCATGCAGAATCTCAACATGAAGGAATTTGTGAAGTACTTGAGGAAACATCCTGCAATAGTGAAAGACCTTGGCATGCTGGGCTTTCTTAAAGCGGTGAATCAGCTCTTTGGGTCTTCGAGGACGAGCAAACAAAAAGCCATTTTTGAGGGCCTCTAATCCGCTGTCGTTCTGACCCCTCACAATTTATAAAGAACGAGTTTTGAGTCATCGAGCAAGTCATTAACTCGAGCCTGGCTGGAAAAAATAGTGAGCAGTGTGGGTGTTAATAAAATACAAAAAAGCAACATGTACTCTCATGCCATCTGACACTAATCATGATGGACCTGAGACAGGGAGCGAGTGAGAGAGGGAGGAATGGGAGAAATAAAGTTAGAGAACTGGAAAAGACTGTCAAGTAGAAAGACAGAGAAAGAGAGAATGAGAAACAAGTGAGAGAGGAGAGATTCTGTGGCAGAGAGAAAGAGAAAAACAAGAGATAGAAGGAGAGAGAGAAAGAGAATAATACAAAGAAAGAAAGAAAGAAAGAAGTAGGGAGAGAGTGAAAGAAAGAACACAAAGAAAGAGAGAAGGAGAGCAAGAGTTAAAATAAAAGAAAGGATTGAGAGAGGGGAGAGAGTCTGAGTCAGAAAAAAGATAAAAGAAAGAAAGAAAGAATAAGAGAAGTAGGGAGAAAGTGAACGAGAGATCACAAAGAAAGAGAGAAGGAGAGCTAGAGTTAAAATAAGAGAAAGGATTGAGAGAGGGGAGAGAGTTTAAGTCAGAAAAAAGAGAGAAAGAAAGATAGAAAGAAAGAGTAAAGTAGGGAGAGAGTGAAAGAGAGAACACAAAGAAAGAGAGAAGGAGAGCTAGAGTTAAAATAAGAGAAAGGGTTGAGAGAGGGGAGAGAGTGAGTCAGAAAAAAGAGAGAAAGAAAGAAAGAATAAGAGAAGTAGGGAGAGAGTGAAAGAGAGAACACAAAGAAAGAGAGAAGGAGAGCTAGAGTTAAAATAAGAGAAAGGGTTGAGAGAGGGGAGAGAGTTTGAGTCAGAAAAAAGAGAGAGAGAGAGAAAGAAAGAAAGAAAGAATAAGAGAAGTAGGGAGAGAGTGAAAGAGAGAACACAAAGAAAGAGAGAAGGAGAGCTAGAGTTAAAATAAGAGAAAGGGTTGAGAGAGGGGAGAGAGTTTGAGTCAGAAAGAAAAAGACAGAAAGTGATAGAAAGAAAAAAAGAAAGAAAGAAAGAAAGAAAAAGATGTGAGAACAAGAAAACAAGAGAAGTAGGGAGACAGTCTGAGAGAGAGAATGTGAGAGAAGGAAAAATAAGAGAGCGAGAGAGTGATAAGGTATAGGATAGAGAGTGTTTCGCAGAGAGGAAGAGTGAAAGAGAGATGATGACAGAGAAACAGAGAGAGCAATAGTAGCAGTAACGAGAAGAAAAGGAAAGAAAAAATCGATAGACAGAAAGAGAGAAAGAGAGAAGGTAACATAAGACAGAGAGAGAGAGAACTGAAGTGGATTGAATGTAATTGATAGAGAAAAGAGTGAGAGAAGGAGAGAAAGTGCAGAAGGCAGGCTGAGAGCATGTGGGGTAAGCGGTGGGTGGCGGTTGGGGGGGGTGTAGCGATCAGAGTGTTTAGCGTTGAAGGATTTGCTGTGTTTGTTAACGCCGCCGAACACTTTGAATGCTCAGCTGTCTCTTCTTCACACTCGCTAAATGTCCTCTTACACAGAACCCCAAGGACAGCTGTCCACTTACTATCACTCTCTCTCCCTCTGTCTCTCTCTCTCTCTCTCTCTCTCTCAAAGAGCACACATACACACTGTCATAAAAATAATTAATTTGAATCAAATTAAAATCAGTGTTGCTCGTAGGTGCGTGTGCTGGTAATTGAAGCCTCTACTGTAATACTATAACTGGAGCGGACAGCAGATGAAAGTCTGGCATATTTCCATTATGAAATAATGAAGATGAATGTGTCTCTGTTAAGTAAACACATTAAGTCAATGGAGTAATCTCTCCTGTCATATTTGAGTATTTGAGATTTTTTACAATATTAAATATGAGATTTTAAGACGTATTGAATCATTTTCTAAGAACTGCAGAACTGAATCGCTGAAAATTCCTTAACTTGCAACAAAATGAGCTCAGTTAAATCAGTGCAGTCTGTTTTCTAACTGGAGGATAAAAGTGTGAGAGTGAAGGGACATCACGAAATACCATCTACACGTCTGTGTTTGCTCCTCACAACTCTAACTCTCTGTGTATAAAACACTTTTGCAGATACGTGGTCAGCAGCAGGCAGAAGAATTGCGCTTTATCTGCAGTTCTGATCGTCTGCGGTGCTGTGGAACTGTTTTTATTTGCAACAGGAAGACCAGCGAGCTGTTGACAGGCGGCATTTGGCCCACATGTCAGCTCCGGCGAGCAGAACAGCAGCTGTGAGGAGCTGACGCCTGACTCAGCTCAGCTAGCCCTGACCTCGCTCGCACACCTACAGAGCAGCAGCAGAGCAGCAGGCCAGCCATATTACTCTTATTTCAGTTTGAGTTCATCCTTCTTTCGGGCCAAATCCCCTCAGAAAACTAGAAAGAGGAAACACGGCTGTCCACCACTTTTTGAAATGACAGCTTCTGTCCACTGTAGTCTGATTTAAATCTTTTATACCTACCTGGCAACAGAAAACTACCCGTAACTTGTGTCTAACAAGATGTAGCCAAGTGTCTTCAGTCATTTCTCGTCATTACATGGAATAAGAAGTGTTTTGTTGTTGTGTATGCTGAGATAATAGAATTGGCTAAATGCTACATCTTTCTTTCTCTGACCAGAGGCGAGTGTAGCCTGGGAAAAGGTTATTAAAGGACTCATACCATGGAAAAACAACATTTCCTCATTTTTGGCAAAGTTTAATGCAATTGATAAACTAAATTGTTCGTTTCTCAGTTTCTCAGAAACTTAACCACACAAACAGCTGGTTCACTGTTTTTGTGATGTCACAAAACCAATGCATTTATATAAAGCATATCCCTCTATTCAGTAAAACAAGAATATAGATCATTAAGTAAAACAAAAATACACATGATTAGCTGATCAGCCCACGGTAGGCATGATGAACAGCCCAAGATAGGCATGATGAACAGCCCAAGATAGGCAACATGATCAGCCCAATATAGGCAAGATAAACAGCCCAAGATAGGCAAGATAAATAGCCCACGATAGGCATAATGAACAGCCCAAGATAGGCATGATGAACAGCCCAAGATAGGCAATATGATCAGCTCAATATAGGCAAGATGATCATCCCAAGATTGGCCAGATGATCACCCCAAGTTAGGCAAGATGATCAGCCCAAGATAGGCAAGATGATCAGCCCAAGATAGGCCAGATGATCAGCCCAAGATAGGCAAGATGAACAGCCCAAGATAGGCAAGACAAACAGACCAAGATAGGCAAGATGAACAGCCCAAGATAGGCAAGATGAACAGCCCAAGATAGGCATGATGATCAACCTAAGATAGGCCAAATGATCAGCCCAAGACAGCCCAGAAGATCAACTTAAGATCGGCAAGATGAACAGCCCAAAATAGGCAAGATGATCAGCCCAAGATAGGCCAGATGATCACCCCAAGATAGGCAAGATGATCAGCCCAAGATAGGCCAAATGATCAGCCCAAGATAGCCCAGAAGATCAGCTTAAGATAGGCAAGATGAACAGGCAAGATAACTGTATAGCCTTCTCTTTATACTCTCCTGTTTAGTGCTACATAAAAGGCTATTTGGGTTTCTATGCATGTAGTTGTATGTGTGTTCTCGATAAATCTTGATGAAAACAACAAACGTTGAATAGACTTGCATGAGTTTCCTCCCAAAGACATGCAGTCAGGTGAATTGGAGAAGATAAATTAGAAGTGTGTGTGTGTGTGTGTGTGTGTGTGTGTGCAGGTGCAGCAGATGCTTGCACTGATAAATCTGTGTTAATGTGAAATGCAGCCAAAACATTAAACAAAGACAGCAACACGAAGCTGCTCAACATTAAAGATTTCTATGTAAATCAGCTCCATATTTCTCATAACTGCAGAGAGTTTCGTACAGAGCTGGTGACATTTCAGTTATTGCCTTGTATTTCATCTAGCAGCTGGATGGAAACCTGGCCATAGAAACAGCAAAAAAAAAAGGTTGTAAATGTTAAATAATGCTAAGCAGCAACTGTGGAAGCTCTGCAAAACAGGAAAGTAGCTCGCAGCACTTTTCACAGCAAAGTTCGGCCTATAAGAACAAGACAAACACTGAACCTATAACCCATCAAAGGCCTCATGTGATTCTGTCTTTTATTGCAGTTTGGGTCTAAGACTCTACATTGTTGTATTTTGCTCTCGGCTGTATTGCTTATGTTCTTCTACAGTTTTTTCAGGCCTGCCCTCGACCCCCTCTTTCTCTTTGTTGCTACATGATTTAGAGCATCTATTATTGCACGTGCTAAGTGCACACACACAAACACACACACACACCAGGGGCAATATCTGGCTATAAAGAAAAAGGATGGCAGTAATCAGTCAGTGTTGCAGTTGTGGAGAGCAGTGGCTGGACGCAGTAACCAAATGAAAGTCCCATCATAACCACAGTTAATGCACAGACACCTCCCTGGCCAACCACAAGATTCTCAACTAACTGCCCCACACGTGCTACGGCCACATTCATTCGTAGCTACTATTCAGCCTAATGAAAAATCACTTATGATATTTATTTATGCATGATATTTGTTTTGCATACGTGTGAAAGGCCACACTGTTATGTGTGAATGGAAATGGAAAGTCAATATAGTGGCTCTAAACAAATGCTGCAGCTATGCAATTTAAATAATCAACATTTTCTGACAAGAACTGACTTTTGCACCCCAACTTCTAGTCATATTTTCATTTTTCAAGCTTATCCAACCTCGCAACGCTTGCTTGGAAGGATGCATTTGTGGGCGGAGCCTGAATAGGCCAATGGCACAAGACTTCCAAAACAATATGCTACATTCTATTAAGCTGATCTAGCCTCGCCACACTTGCTATGTTTTGCTATTTAATTAATGTTTGTTATGGCAGACGTTTAATTGTGCCTTATCACACATAACCATGGAACTAGGGGCTTGTGCATGAGAAAGGGGGGGCTTTTGTCAATGCCAGGTGGCAATCTGTGGGTTCAGCTGGACTAGCTTAGCCACATGCATCATTTGCTCATCAGCATCTGGGGTCCTATTTACCAGACTCCCCAGAGCAGGACAGCTGATCCAGGATCAGTTTTGCAGCTAATAAATTCCAGTCCTAAAAACGATGGTGCTGTGGTGCTGATCTTAGTTCAGGACTTACTCGGAGAGCCTTCCTATATATAAGGCCTGATACCACAGTCAACATAGTTAATCCTAAGAAGACTGAATATAGCGGGGGCACATGCTACCCGAATTCTTTCTAAGCCAAGGTTTGCATAATGAAGCTATAACTCAGCGTAAGCAGCCAGAGCAAATAGTACTATGGTGGAAACAATAGTCTGAATGGCTGCACACGAGCCAGCAGCGTAAAGATATGATTGGATTTTTTAAATGGGAGAAGCTCACACTTGGAACAAGCTTTATATATAAATTAGAAGTTTTAGCTCATTTCAAATCCCAGTTACCCTAAACTGGCCAGTTCAGAACTGAACATCAATGAATGTAATTGGGATTACTTGGACTGTAAGAAGCAGAAAATTCAACTAACTTCTCAGACTATACTTTGGAGATTGTATATCTTATTTAGTTGAGGTTTTTGTGTATATCTAAACATATATACTTCTTTAAAGGAGCAATTTGTGAGATCATGCAGTCTGTTTAATACATTTTCAACAAATAGGGGGCAAAAAATAGGGGGCAACATTTCACCAGGAAGTCCAGGTGAACAGGCTCATCATAAGAAACAAGGACGTTAGAAGGCACACTGTGAGCACAGTGTCCAACTTTACTCAAGTAGAGCTTCTTTAGCAGGGGACGGCAGCACCAATGTTAACACTTGTTTTACTTCTATCACTTCTTTTGTTGTCAGGTGATGGCGGTCACTTGCCAAGAGCTTTGGTCATTGTTGCCTTTACTGTTCCATTTATTGGCTACCTGTCCTTAAATGATCTAACCGTGAGCAGAGGTTACAACAAGTGCGTCTGAAATCGCCTACTTGCCTATAACTCAGTAGACTAAATCAGTAGGCAAGAGTGGCTAGTGTGTCCGAATACTCAGTAGCCAAGGTTTGCACAATGAAGCTATAACTCAGTGAAGCAGCCAGATCAAAGAGTACTATGGCGGAAACAATAGTCTGAATGGCTGCACACCAGCCAGCAGTGTAAAGATATGATTGTAGTTTTTTATACTGGAGAAGCTCACCCGTGGAACAAGCTTCATATATAAATTAGAAGTTGTAACTCATTATTCTTTTTAGCCCATTTCAAATCCCAGTTAACCTAAACTGGCCAGTTCGGACCTGAACATCAATGAATGTAATTCGGATTACTTGGACTGTAAGAAGCAGAAGATTCAACCAACTTCTGAGACTATACTTTGGAGAGTGTATCTTATTTAGTTTAGGTTTCTGAGTATATCTAAATATATATATATATATATATATATATATATATATATATATATATATATATATATATATATATATATATATTTCTTTTAAGGAGCTATTTGAGACCATGCAGCCTGTTTAATACATTTTCAACAAATAGGGGGCAAAAAATAGGGGGCAACATTTCACCAGGAAGTCCAGGTGAACAGGCTTATCATAAGAAATAAGGACGTGAGCGGTTCTTTCTTCTCCTTATTCACTCCTTATAAGCTTAAAAGACACACCGTGAGTACAGTGTCAACTTGCATCCCTTTACTCAAGTAGAGCTTCTTCAGCAGAGGAAGGCAGCACCTATGTTAACACTTGGTTTACTTCTATCACTTATTTGGTTGTCAGGTGATGACGGTCACTTGCCAAGAGCTTTGGTCATTGTTGCCATGGCTACCTTACCTTAAATGATCTAACTGGGAGGAGAGGTTACAACAGGTGCGTCTTAAGTCGCCTCCTTGCCTACTACTAAGTAGACTAAATCAGTTAGGCAAGAGTGGCTAGTGTGTCCGAATACTCAGTAGCCATTGAGCAGTTCGTGAACATTGCCGGGATGACCTCCTGAATCGGAAGCCATTTTTAAGTAGGCAAACACAGCACACTGTGCTATCCCAAAATTCAACTGGAGCCGCAGATGAGTTTAAAGCGCTACATCTGGTTCATCTTCTCTGAGTTACAGCTCAAACCATCTAAGTACAGATTTAGACAAAGAGGCAGGGCAGTGTCACTAAATGGATCTTTAATTAATAGCGGGATGTTTACAGTGGTGGTCTTGTTTTAAAGGATGCCGGTAAGATGGTGGGCGTAGAGCGTCCGAAGTTGTCTGAATACTAAACATTCAGCTCTACCACTCAAGCAGTACACACTTAGTAGGGGATTTCAGATACCCATACCACTTTGTGGTACCACTTTGTACCTCAAGAGGTGATAGTGAGATAAATCAGTCCAACATGAGAGGATGAGGAACTAGCACTGCTGCCCCAACGGCATGTTGGCACCAGCAGTGCTCACTATCACCTCTTGAGGTTCAAAGTAGTATCACGAAACATTATGAGCATGCTAACTTCAGCATTCTGCTGATAATTGTGGTTAATTTTGTGGTGTTTTAAAGTAAAAGTGCTCATTTAATCCACTTGATTTATATTTACGTGTATTAATGAACCAAATAAAAAAAAACTGAATATCTTACACTGTAAGTTTAAATTAGAATAACATAGGCAGAAAATGAATATGCATATTATAGTTACTTAAAAGTCTCAAAAGTCAAAAAAAAAATTGTAAAAAAACACCACCATCAACCATCAGGCTGGAGCCCATTTTAGCAGGACTGAGATTAAATCTGGTTTCTAGCAGAAATCTGTAGCTTAAAGAGGAAAGTGGAATTCAAAGCAACAGTAATCAATTACTAGATCATGCAACAACTAGATCTATAACATGCTCTAAGAAGAAATGATGGGAAATAATTTATTATAATAAATAAATAAATAAATAATTAGAAGAAGTAGAAGAAGAAGTAACATTCTACCTATAATGCACATAAATATAAAGTTTTTTTCCGTATAGATTTGGGCACATTTTCCCTTTACCTGCTAAGGTGAACACATTGGAAAAGCATAAAACATAAAAAATAGCATGTTCCATAACTTCTACATGGGTCAAAATTTATGGAGCCTACTGTAGCATAACTAGAAATACATATGAAATGTTGTAGGCCTTCAAAAATGACATGAAATTATAAAATCCCACATAATATGAACCATTCAGGCATTCATTTGGTTGTCATGGTTCTGTATACACCCACTGCCTTTCCTGAAGAGCCCTTGAAGAACCTCCTATTAGAAGAGTGCTGTAGTGTGGTAAAACACGCGCTGGTGAAATCACGCTGGATTCCTGGTTCACTGCGGCACCGACAGTAAGTAAATGGGTTCATTAGAGTGCCGCTGGTGCTGTAAGGTAGAGAGGCTAAGAGAGCTTAACTCATTGTCATGGTTAATGCTCTCGGCTCTGCTAAATCGAACTCATTAATACAACAAATGATACAGCGGCACACACACCTCCGCTCGCTTCAGGGCAATACAATGAATAGGAAAAGAGCATCCGGCGCCCAAAGACAATAGTGCACACATGCGTATACAGACACACACGTACCAGAATACAGACACAGCAAACAAATAAAAAGCCCTCAGTACCACAAAACACCTGAGTAAGCCGTTACGCAAGATGTTCTTCGCTCCAGCATTCATAGATTCTTAATTACAGAAATCAGCCGTGTGTGAGGAGGCGGGTGCTGTAACAGTAAAAATACTCTCCATACACCTCTGCACATAGGATGTACTAATTGCGCTTGAGTTATATTTAGAGGCTGCCAATTCCCTGGATGCTTTAATAAGACAGTTGGGGCCGGCTCTCCCGAGCTGGTGAAGAGAGCTGGAGCTGCCTCATCTAGGGCTCCTTGCTCTAACGGCCATAAAACACATACTTAACATTTATTTGCATACCTGGCTCTGTTCAGAGCAGCTGAGCAATGTGTGTTTTGTTCCTCTCTCCATCCATTTCTATCTCTCTCCCTCTCTCTCTCTCTAATTTGCTGCTGGACCAGGTTCTCATAACATCAGTGTCTCATTACAGCCACAGTAAAACAGCAGGAGGGGTGTGGGGGGGGGATGTTAAGGGGGGTTACAAAATCCAAAGTAGAATGAAGGGTGACAGGGGGAAAAGCAATGCTATTTTTTAAAAATACTCGTTTCAGCAGAAATGCTGTAGATAGATATGCAAGTATTGATATTGAGGTATATGTACTAAAGCCTCCAACATCATAAATAATACCTATTTATAATTTCCCCCATTCTCAGAGGATATGGTGTCTATGACTTTCAAATATAATAGTATTTTAAATATTGATTTATTGGAAAAGCATACTTTTCCACTTCTCCTCAGTACATCTTAAATGGACTCAAGCCCGGAGAAGGTGGCAGTGTTACTGGATGCTGTTTAGATGTGGTTTCTTCATCACACGGTAGAGTTTTAACTTGCATTTGTCTGTCTAGTGACGAACTGTGTTCACATCCAGTGGTTCTCAGGAGTGTTATTGAGCCCATGCAGTGATTTCCACTACAGAGTCGCTGGCTGTGTTTTTAATGCAGGGCACAATTATCCAATATTGGTTTTGGGACTTGCATAAAGAGATTTCTATGGATTCTCTAAACCTTGTGATGATATTATGTACCCTAGATGATGTGCTATTTTATGTAATGTTATTTTTGGTGCACTATATATTTGTTTACAGAGTGAGGACCCCTCTTCATCTTTTCTACTGAAAGACCCCCCCTTTCTAGGATACCCTTTAACTACCCAGTCATGTTACAGACTTGTTGTCAGTTCATCAAACTAGTTTGGAGATATTCTGCCAGGTGTTTTCTTTTTAGCATCACACAGTTTTACTTGTCTTTTGTTGCATCTGTTTGTTAAAACATGGCATCAAATTGAAGATGGATATATATTTTCTACAACACAATACAATACAGTTTCAGCATTTTATACATTTTTCTATTGGTCTTAGTGCTGTTTCAAATTAAATGTAGGGTTTAAATGATTTGCAGAGCAAAAATATTCGTAAATCTTATTTTAAATGAATGTAACAAGATTTGTAATGTTACAAACTTTACTAATCCAGTTTGGACCATTGCTTCATTCATCTTGAAACAGTGATAAAATATAAGGAATTTCAAAAAGCAGTACAAAGTGATATTAAAAGAATGGACTTATTGTGTATATATACATGAATCTATGTATGTACACTACCGCTCCAAAGTTTAGGATCACTTTAGAATTTCATTTCATGCAATTTTCATGCAATTCACAAACAATATTGAATCAGATGATTTTTAAAGGATAAAAATGTTTGTATTAAAGTATATTTTTGTATAGAGGCTTATTTTGTATATAGTCCTAATATCAGCAATTCTCAGTCCTCTGTCTAAATCTCCTGGTACGGCCGCCAATCCAAGTTAAGGATATTATTGGACTAATTGGTTGTTGGGACACTCTTGCTCAATTGTGATGCACAGCTGAAAAACATTCTACTAATAAGTGAGTATAAAAGGGAGAACAACATTCTAGGTTAGTTTAGTATCTGAAGATCAGCAGTTGATGGCTTGCTGACCGACTCACAATGACCAGAAAGAAACAACTTTCTTTAGAGACCCGTCAGTTCATTGTTGGAAGGAGGGAAGATACTCCATTGAAAACAAGAACATTTCACTGTGATCCCAAACTTTTGAGCGGTAGTGTATGTACGTATGTTCCCATCCATCCATCAACCATTTATTTGGAGGTTACTTGGCAGGGATGATGTTCTTTTTATTGAAGCTTTATGGAACAAAAAATGAAACAAAAAGTCATATAAGCCCCCCTGACCACCTCTTAAGTCAATAAGCACACCCCCCACACATACACACACATACACTGTATGTCCAGTGGGGTTTTGAAACCTACTACCCCGTGGCTATGTGCCATGTCATAAAATAAAGCCACTGACACGGTGGCTAATGGCACTGCAAACATCCCTTCTGGGCCTGCAGGTGTGAGTGTGTGTATGATGTAGTCAAGCAGCTTACAAAGGGAAGCCAACATGTACAGGTTTCACCATTACCCCCACCCCCCCGCCCCTCACACTGTCTATGCCCCCTCCCTTTCCTCCCCCCCGAAACCCCCACACACACACACACACATACTCTGCCTCTGCTCTCCAGAGAGGTAGCCCTATTGATCAGGCAGGCATCTCCCTAATTAAGCCTGAGACCAGAGAGACGAGAAGGGAAGAGCACGAGAGAAGGGCAGACAATGGACGGAGAGAAAGAGAGGAAAACAAATGAGAAACAGAGAGAGCGAGAAAGAAAAAGAAGGCGACACACTCAGGCGTGCGGAGAGTGCGGTCAGGTTCACTTGTTGTTCAGGGAAGAATGGAGGCGTGGGGCAGAGAGGGACAGCAATCATTCTAACCCAGGGAGAGAAAAGGGAAGGAGAGGCAGAAAGAAAGACATAAAGAGTGGAGACATACTGTGTCCGAGCTGCTCTGCCAGGCTACGTGGGGGGTCTATATAATACATTTTGCAGAGCATCACTCACCCCAAACTAGCACAACCCACACAAACATACAAATAAAGGTGCCATGAAAGGTTCCTTGGAGCTGAATGGGTAGAGTAAGAGCTCCCCTTTCTCTAAATAACCTTCCAATTGATTCAGCTGATGTGTCTAAAGATAGTCCATAAAAACTAACGGTGCTATTAAACAGTCCTATTACCAGTTAAAGGGTTTTTTTCTGTGTTCAAGTCAAGAACCATTTAAGAACTTTAATTGTAAAGAGTGTACAAAGCCAAACCCGCCCTAATACAACAAAGCCAGCAGGACTGGACTGGACTGACATGCTGTTTGACACAGAAATTGACCGAGCACAGATTTATTGGTACCAGCGCAAACGCCACTGACAAAACAGCAGGAAGAACATGACTGTTTTATGTCACATCTGCCAGAGATAAAGTGTAAATAACGTGTAAACAAGAATTACAACATTAACTACGGTCATTTTAATGCCAGTAATGGATCCTTCTAGCCATCTGTAGCACGGCAGGCTGTGTGAAAACTATTTGTGACTGTTTTGTTTTTGACATTATACAATTAAGATAAGATAAGATAAGATAAGATAAGATAAGATAAGATAAGATAAGATAAGATAATTCTTTATTAGTCCCACAGTGGGGAAATTCACCATGTTACAGCAGCAAAGGGATAGCAAGGCACTCAGTACAAACAATAGATAAATAAACAGTACAGTATATACAATATAAATAATAAAAAGTCAAGAACTCTTGAGATTGTATTTACAAATAATTGTACGTAGGTAATAAAAAATATGGCACTTTATGTTACACTGAAAAAATTATATTTTCTGTAAGTGCGTAGAGTTTAAGTGTGTGTGTGTATATAGTCTGCTGTGTATATGTGGTCCGCTGGGAGCAGTACTGGTTGTAGGGTCTAACAGCAGCAGGAAGGAAGGACCTGTGATGCCGCTCCTTCACACACTTGGGGTGAAGCAGCCAGTCGCTGAAGAAGCTGCCCAGTGAGAGTCTTTCTCCAGCATGGATGCCGATTTGAGCATCTAGAGCAATTATGTTGTTGTCACCAAGTTACAGAGCCTTGTTGGCCCTAAACTCTAAGGCTACATTCAGACTGCAGGGAAATTAGACTTGTTTCTCAGACCAGATCTTTTCAGACAGTCTGCCCTATTACTTGCAATTGATTGTGTCAGATTTGTGCATCCAGAACTAGTCACCTAAACTGACTGTTTAAAAGCCTCTATCTTATCAATTAAGTGTATTTTCACCAGTAAGAACACCAGATATCATTAGAACAGATGTACATAATCATACATACAAATACAAAGTATCATGAATATGTTATTGTGAGAGAAGTAGATCAGTTCTTGAGCTCCAGTTTGAAGAACAAAGTTAGGTTCCAGATTTCTCCTGGACGCCCCAGACATTGTATGAATGTGTTCAGCTCCTTCAGCAGCAATCTTGATTTAGCTTAATGAAGTACTGAGCAGTCAAAGCAGGTATTAGGTGAGAACTGTAAATAATACTGGGTTGTTTATAGAAGGAGAAACTTGGAAAGGGTTAAATAAACACACTGATGTATGGAAAAGCACTACTTACTCTATTAATACCATAAATAAAATTGCCCTTTAAATTTAATAATGTGCCTAAAACTTTTTTGCACAGTGCTGTACGTCACTCAGGATTTGACATCACTGTTTGTATCATTGTTTGTTGAGTTACCAGTGAGGCAAAAAGGCACTTGGATATCCGATTTGAGCAGCTAGAGCATCCAAACGGAGACCAAACTTAAGCAAATTCCTTTAAATGTGCTCTGAAGCTGATTTTCAAGAATCAGATTTCACATTTTTTTTCTTTCAGATTCAGTCTGGCGGTCTGAACGAGGTCTAACACACCTGATCCGAACAAAAACACGTTTCCCCCTACCCCCTGACACCCCCTTCTACCCCTCCTCAGACGTTTGTGGACACGCCATCAACAGCATGTGGGAAAACAAAAGGAAACTTTGCTATTTGATTCCAGTCACCTTCAGGGCTTGCAGTGCTCATGGGATTCGGATGAAAGATGCAATTATTCCACCACTTCTCCACCCCCAAGCACGGAATAATGCTCCTCTCCTTCTATCACGCTCTCTGAACTGTTTAGCTCTTGCCAAAGGGATGTAGTCATTGCAGCTCTTCCCAAAAGAGTGTTTAGAGTACACAACCCAGCAGCCGCCGGAGAGACGGGCAGTTGATAAAGCCTCTGCAGCTCCGCCTCTTTTATACAAGACCAACCAACACAAAGACTGAGCTCTGTATAAACGTATAAAAGTAGGTATGGTGATGTAGCTGCCTCTTTAGAGCTACAGTACCTGGGAAGAAAAGGCCCAGAACACAGGACGGTTGGAACGAGATTAATAGATCTTATCTGGTCATAAACAAAAACAAACGTCAGCTGGTGAGGTAGACGCTCACCGCCTCCGAGATCAAATCAAACACTGTTTCTGAATCATCCTGTATTTATTTATTATATTTTTGTATGTATGTCCTTCTAGAAGGTTCCTCCAGTGAAGTATTGAAACATAAATAGAGAGCATTTATTCCTACATAGACAAATGCTCAGACACAGTTTAATGTCTAGTAATCAGGATGTTTAGACCATAAATGATGCTTTGATTCACATTTTTATAATCATCAAGACAATTCAAATAAAAAAAAAACAATTCACGTTTCTTAGAAGAGCTATTTCAGTCTGTGACACTGAGCTAGTGTATAAAATGCATGTAATATCTTTATATATAATATTATATATTTTCTGTAATTAACATGCAGTATAGCTTATTTAATGTTGAATGACCTCGAATGCTTCAAACCTCTGTTACTGTTAATTTTAGTAACAGTAATAATGTAAATGTAAATCTTGGTATATGCTTTGAATATGCCTGTTTATTGTGCATACATGGATGCATCATGTGGGTGGGAGTGATCTGGAGCCTGTCCTATTTTATTGTTAATATTATTAAAATATGAAGATGATTCAGGAGCTGTTCAAGCAGAAGTTCAGGTGTTTCCAAAGGTTCAGTATGTACATGCAACAAAGGTTTCAAATCTTGCCTTGTGGTAAGAAATATGTAAATTTTTCAAAAACTCCATGTATACTGGACACTGCATTGAATATTGTCGCTTTCCAAAAAATCTCACTTTTTTTTATATTTTTATCTTTTTTTTTTTACATAATTTTAACACAACAGCTTATTTGTACATTGAGTACAAATATCATTATTTAATTAATGTATTTCTTTTATTTCTTTTGGTTATTACAGTTTCACCATATCTCAAATACAGTTTGGGAACAAACTTAAACCCCAACATTGGTATCGTGTAGTAACTCAGCAACTATATGCCTAAAGCATCACAGACTTGCCCCCATCTATTGTGAGCTAAGTAATCTCAAACAGACTTGCTTATGTGGTCCCTGTCACTGAATGTAATACTATTATCTATTACACCTGACAGCTCTGGGATGACTGCATGCTACACCCTCAGATATCTCCTTATGTGTCAGTGCTGTGTCTCAGGCTCTGTGTCATCTCTTCTGATTGCTTCTGATTTTAATTTGCAGCGTTTCAGCTCATCGCATTGCATTGCCCCACTTACGCCCACCCCTGCCAAACAAGCCATGAGGCAAAGAGGGGCATCCTTACCCAAGCAGAACCCCAGAGGGGGCACTGCCGGCCCCATGCCAGCCCTGCTGCCCCAGAACTCTGCCTATCATCCTCACCGCCTGCCTGACACCATTTCTTCATCTGCTAATTAGTAGTGAGTGGGTGATGTAGTGATATAATGGTGTGATACTTCTTCAGCATATACGTTTCATTGTTTCATGCTTTTCATTGTTTCCTAAAGCCCCATTTATGCTGGATTCCCTTCAGCAAAGGGGGTTTGGTATTACAGTTTGTGAGAGATTTCGCTGGTCAATTCGAGGTAAAGTATCTGTGTAATTTGGCCAAATTACCCCAGACAGCCCCGATCGAAACGTCATAGCCTGGATGTTCACATCAGCATTAGCGGATCCAAACAAACAAACAACACAAATTAACATTTAGAACAGCATTACTGGTTAAATGACTCATGTGGCCACAAATGCTACCCATCAAGGCGCATTACTATACGTGGGTTACTTTCATTTTCATTCATTTACATTCTCCTTTTAATTAGGCCATCAGCAAAAAACGCTGTAAGTTATAAAACAGCTTAGTCCTGTTTCAAACTTGTGCAAAGTCCATTTTCCTGGTTAGCCTCGTCTTCCCGTGGCTAAAAATGAGGTGCTGTTATCTATTACTAGGATTAGTTATTAACATGAGGCTGATTCACACAGGACTGCTATTACTGAGAGTGACTGGTAACCTCCGGATATTGCAAATTCACAGTGGATTCAAATCACAGATCCTAAATTAAGTCAAATTACAGCATTACCTCCACAGGTAAAACTAATCTAGCTCAAATAAGGCTTAATGCAGGGCCAGAACTGGGATCAAAATCCTAATAAGGTTCATTTTGGAGCACAGTGACCTACAACACAAAGTACACTTTCTTTTAATCCATCCATCCATCCATCCATCCGTTATCTGCCGCCTAATCCTGCTAGCCGGGGTCATGGGGGGGCTGAAGCCAATCCCACAGTAATCGGGCGAAGGTGGGGTACACCATGGACAGTTCGCAAGTCCATCGCATGGCCAACACTCACACACACACTCACACCTATGGGCAATTTAGAGTGACCAATCAACCTGACATGCATGTGTTTGGACTGTGGAAACCGGAGTACCCGGAGAAAACCCACTCAAGCACGGGGAGAACATACACACTCCACACAGAACCACCCAGACCGGGAATCTAACCTGGATCGTCTTGCCATGAGGAGACAGTGCTGACCACTACACCATCGTACTAACCACTACACCACCATACTAACCACTACACCACCATATTAACCACTACACCACCATACTAACCACTACACCACCGTACTAACCACTACACCACCGTACTAACCACTACACCACCATACTAACCACTACACCACCATACTAACCACTACACCACCGTACTAACCACTACACCACCATACTAACCACTACACCACCATATTAACCACTACACCACCGTACTAACCCCTACACCACCGTACTAACCCCTACACCACCGTACTAACCCCTACACCACCATACTAACCACTACACCACCATACTAACCACTACACCACCATACTAACCACTACATCACCGTACTAACCACTACACCACCGTACTAACCACTACACCACCGTACTAACCACTACACCACCGTACTAACCACTACACCACCATACTAACCACTACACCACCGTACTAACCACTACACCACCATACTAACCACTACACCACCATACTAACCACTACACCACCATACTAACCACTACACCACCATACTAACCACTACACCACCATACTAACCCCTACACCACCATACTAACCACTACACCACCATACTAACCACTACACCACCATAATAACCACTACACCACCGTACTAACCCCTACACCACCATACTAACCACTACACCACCATACTAACCACTACACCACCATATTAACCACTACACCACCGTACTAACCCCTACACCACCATACTAACCACTACACCACCATACTAACCACTACACCACCGTGCCTCCTTTTTCTTTTCATCCATCTATTAAATTAATTGTATTTAATTGTAATTATTTAACTGACAATTAATTGTCAGCTGTAATTTCTGAATTGTGACAGGCCAAACATTAAAGTTACTCTGAGTGGTGCAGCATCTCATACAGAGATAAACAGAGAGGGCAGTTAAGAGTTCAATTGAGAACCCGTCACTGCTGATTGGTAAGACTCATTGCTGGATTCATCATCTCACAGTGTCTCATCACCACGTCACACACCGGCAACTGTATGTCTTCAGCTAGTTATAAGAAGAAGCCAGCTCATTCCCTACATAGACTTTGTGGCAGAGACTGAAAAGAGACCAAACAAGACACTAATGGAGGAATCATGTGCATAGCTGTTAATGGGAGGGGGGGGGGGCTCAAACCATAATTTGTACAACAGTAGTACAGAAATGAAACACACTCCACAACTATGGGGGGATCCGAGAGCAAAATATACCAATTCTCACATAATGCTGCCTTTAGCTCACATCTTTTCACTGTTTATGCCTATACAGAAACTCACACTCCATCTGAGAGACACATACCTACCCTGCAGAGCACAGTTCATGTTTTTTAACTGCATGTTTGAAAAACCATCAACTTTCCTACTGAGCACCAAACAAAAACACCATACAGCATCCATTGATGGCCAATCAATATCAAGGATGCCTCATCCAATATTGAGAAAAGGCCAGTTTTGGCTGTGCAACACACAAACATGAACATCTGAACCTACAAAGTCTTCTATTTATTTTTATATTATCATGTATTTAAAATGTTTATCGACTGTCCTGGTTGTTGCCATTCTCTCAAATCAATGTTTTGCATTCACCTGATCTGCCCTCTCAGCATCTCCTGCTTCTTAGCAAGCCCAAGATGCATGGTGTAAACACCCGCAAACATAAATCAGTACAGTCAGTACAGTAAAAAAATAAATAAATATAGAAAAATTTGTAAATTAAGAACAATATTTTTTTATCTGATATACACAAAAGGGGGACAATTGTTTAAAAAAAGATATTTTTATATACTGGGCTAACATCTAGTGAGCTCCTCATTGCTATCTCATTGTGACTTCACAGTGGGACAACAAATCAATTAGTTGCGTCAGTAGTAAACAACGCACAACAGTAAACAATGTGTTTTAGCTTCTGCTTTGTTTTGCATGTGTGTCCAGCATCGCAACAGTTGTGATAAAAGAATGCAATTATGGGCGGAGCTTGGGTAGGTCAATTAGCCAGTGTTCTAAAAGCATATCGAGAAGAAATTAATAGCAATCAACATATTATATTCCTACTGCTATAACCATACACTCCTACTGCTACCTACTGAGAAAGGGAGCGAGAGAGAGAGAGAGAGAGAGAGAGAGAGAGAGAGAGGGAGAAAGGGAGAAAGAGAGAGAGAGAGAGAGAGAGAGAGGGAGAAAGAGAGAGAGAGAGAAAAAAAAAGGGAGAAAGAGAGAGAGACAGAGAGAGAGAGGGAGAAAGAGAGAGAGAGAGAGAGAGAGAGGGAGAGGGAGAGAGAAGGAGAGAAAATGAGCCCTGTGTGATCAGCTCTGACGGCTATTATTGTGTCTGTGCTGAAAATGCCTAACAAGCACGGCCCCCACACCCCCACCCCACCCGCTTCAACAACATTATCACAAATATAAACACATAAACATAATACTGAAACACATTAAGCTAGTTACTCAGAGAAGTGAAATGGATCGCTGTCTGCCGTCCTCCTGAAACAGTGCAGAAAATGGGTTTACAGGCTCTGCATGCACAACAGAACGAGAAATCTGTTTATGTTTTTCTGCTGAAGATAATTAGCCTCCACAAACACGGCGCATGATTTTCATGAGTTTTGAGAAAAGATCACAAAACTGTTCTCTTAATAGACCCTTTCCAGATCTGTCTACCCTCAACAGGAAGAACAAAGGAGAGAGAGAGAGAGAGAGAGAGAGAGAGAGAGAGAGAGAGAGAGAGAGAGAGAGAGAGAGAGAGAGAGGAGACTCAGAAAGAAAGAAAGAAAGAAAGAAAGAAAGAAAGAAAGAAAGAAAGAAAGAAAGAAAGAGACAGAAGCACAAAGAAATAAGAGGCAGGCAGAGAGAAGAAAAGGGAGAGAAAAAGAGAAATAAGATGGAGAGATAGAGAGAGAAGTATATGAAAGTAGAGGGACAGAGAGGAACAGAGAGATGGAGAGAAAGGTATATGAAGGTAGAGGGACAGAGAGGAACAGAGAGATGGAGAGAGAGGTATATGAAGGTAGAGAGACAGAGACGTACAGAGAGATAGAGAGAGAGGTATATGAAGGTAGAGAGACAGAGACGTACAGAGAGATAGAGAGAGAGGTATATGAAGGTAGAGAGACAGAGACGTACAAAGAGATGGAGAGAGAGGTATATGAAAGTAGAGAGAGAGAGATGGAGAGAGAGGTATATGAAGGTAGAGAGAGAGAGATGGAGAGAGAGCTATATGAAGGTAGAGAGACAGAGACGTACAGAGAGATAGAGAGAGAGGTATATGAAGGTAGAGAGACAGAGAGATAGAGAGAGAGGTATATGAAGGTAGAGAGACAGAGAGATAGAGAGAGAGGTATATGAAGGTAGAGAGACAGAGAGGTACAGAGAGATGGAGAGAGAGGTATATGAAGGTAGAGAGACAGAGAGATGGAGAGAGAGGTATATGAAGGTAGAGAGACAGAGACGTACAGAGAGATGGAGAGAGAGGTATATGAAGGTAGAGAGACAGAGAGATGGAGAGAGAGGTATATGAAGGTAGAGAGACAGAGACGTACAGAGAGATGGAGAGAGAGGTATATGAAGGTAGAGAGACAGAGAGATGGAGAGAGAGGTATATGAAGGTAGAGAGACAGAGACGTACAGAGAGATAGACAGAGAAGTATATGAAGGTAGAGAGACAGAGACGTACAGAGAGATGGAGAGAGAGGTATATGAAAGTAGAGAGAGAGAGATGGAGAGAGAGGTATATGAAGGTAGAGGGACAGAGAGGTACAGAGAGATGGAGAGAGAGGTATATGAAAGTAGAGAGAGAGAGATGGAGAGAGAGGTATATCAAGGTAGAGAGAGAGAGATGGAGAGAGAGGTATATGAAGGTAGAGAGACAGAGAGATGGAGAGAGAGGTATATGAAGGTAGAGAGACAGAGAGATGGAGAGAGAGGTATATGAAGGTAGAGAGACAGAGACGTACAGAGAGATGGAGAGAGAGGTATATGAAGGTAGAGAGACAGAGAGATGGAGAGAGAGGTATATGAAGGTAGAGAGACAGAGACGTACAGAGAGATGGAGAGAGAGGTATATGAAAGTAGAGAGAGAGAGATGGAGAGAGAGGTATATGAAGGTAGAGAGAGAGAGATGGAGAGAGAGGTATATGAAAGTAGAGAGACAGAGAGGAACAGAGAGATGGAGAGAGAGGTATATGAAAGTAGAGAGACAGAGAGGAACAGAGAGATGGAGAGAGAGGTATATGAAAGTAGAGAGACAGAGAGGTATAGAGAGATGGAGAGAGAGGTATATGAAAGTAGAGAGACAGAGATGGAGAGAGAGGTATATGAAGGTAGAGGGACAGAGAGGTACAGAGAGATGGAGAGAGAGGTATATGAAAGTAGAGAGACAGAGAGGTACAGAGAGATGGAGAGAGAGGTATATGAAAGTAGAGAGACAGAGATGGAGAGAGAGGTATATGAAGGTAGAGGGACAGAGAGGTACAGAGAGATGGAGAGAGAGGTATATGAAAGTAGAGAGACAGAGAGGTACAGAGAGATGGAGAGAGAAGTATATGAAAGTAGAGAGACAGAGATGGAGAGAGAGGTATATGAAAGTAGAGAGACAGAGAGGTATAGAGAGATGGAGAGAGAGATATATGAAAGTAGAGAGACAGAGATGGAGAGAGAGGTATATGAAGGTAGAGGGACAGAGAGGTACAGAGAGATGGAGAGAGAGGTATATGAAAGTAGAGAGACAGAGAGGTACAGAGAGATAGAGAGAGAGGTATATGAAAGTAGAGAGACAGAGAGGTACAGAGAGATGGAGAGAGAAGTATATGAAAGTAGAGAGACAGAGATGGAGAGAGCGGTATATGAAAGTAGAGAGACAGAGAGGTATAGAGAGATGGAGAGAGAAGTATATGAAAGTAGAGAGACAGAGAGATGGAGAGAGAGGTATATGAAAGTAGAGAGACAGAGAGGAACAGAGAGATAGAGAGAGAGGTATATGAAAGTAGAGAGACAGAGAGGTATAGAGAGATGGAGAGAGAGGTATATGAAAGTAGAGAGACAGAGAGGTATAGAGAGATGGAGAGAGAAGTATATGAAAGTAGAGAGACAGAGAGGAACAGAGAGATAGAGAGAGAGGTATATGAAAGTAGAGAGACAGAGAGGTATAGAGAGATGGAGAGAGAGGTATATGAAAGTAGAGAGACAGAGAGGTACAGAGAGATGGAGAGAGAAGTATATGAAAGTAGAGAGACAGAGATGGAGAGAGAGGTATATGAAAGTAGAGAGACAGAGATGGAGAGAGAGGTATATGAAAGTAGAGAGACAGAGAGGTATAGAGAGATGGAGAGAGAGGTATATGAAAGTAGAGAGACAGAGATGGAGAGAGAGGTATATGAAAGTAGAGAGACAGAGAGGTATAGAGAGATGGAGAGAGAGGTATATGAAAGTAGAGAGACAGAGAGGTACAGAGAGATGGAGAGAGAAGTATATGAAAGTAGAGAGACAGAGATGGAGAGAGAGGTATATGAAAGTAGAGAGACAGAGAGGTATAGAGAGATGGAGAGAGAGGTATATGAAAGTAGAGAGACAGAGAGGTACAGAGAGATGGAGAGAGAGGTATATGAAAGTAGAGAGACAGAGAGGAACAGAGAGATGGAAAGAGAGGTATATGAAAGTAGAGAGACAGAGATGGAGAGAGAGGTATATGAAGGTAGAGGGACAGAGAGGTACAGAGAGATGGAGAGAGAGGTATATGAAAGTAGAGAGACAGAGAGGTACAGAGAGATGGAGAGAGAGGTATATGAAAGTAGAGAGACAGAGAGGAACAGAGAGATGGAGAGAGAAGTATATGAAAGTAGAGAGACAGAGATGGAGAGAGCGGTATATGAAAGTAGAGAGACAGAGAGGTATAGAGAGATGGAGAGAGAAGTATATGAAAGTAGAGAGACAGAGAGATAGAGAGAGAGGTATATGAAAGTAGAGAGACAGAGAGGAACAGAGAGATAGAGAGAGAGGTATATGAAAGTAGAGAGACAGAGAGGAACAGAGAGATAGAGAGAGAGGTATATGAAAGTAGAGAGACAGAGAGGTATAGAGAGATGGAGAGAGAGGTATATGAAAGTAGAGAGACAGAGAGGTATAGAGAGATGGAGAGAGAAGTATATGAAAGTAGAGAGACAGAGAGGAACAGAGAGATGGAGAGAGAGGTATATGAAAGTAAAGAGACAGAGATAACTGTCCAAAGAAAAACATAGCAACTTTACAGGCCAATAACACTCTGAACGTTCAGTCTAAGTTCATGTAAAGAGTTTTAGTTTCATTCCAAGTAATTTTGGAGCGTTTCTATTGGTCAATTCATCAAGAAACATTCACTGGATATAAAGAACAGCAGTCATGTTCAAATGATAGAGAAAGTTTTCTTTCAACAGCGACCATACATATATCAGAGTGTCTATTGATCAGCAAAACCTTTTCATCATACGAAGAACCATTCCAGTTATTAAAGAACCATGTTTTTAAGAGTGAGAGGTGAAAACCTGGTGTTAAGGGAACAGTTGGGGGTCACTTTGTATACATCCACACAGAATGACAGATACAAGAAAGAAGAGAGAGGCAGTGTGTGTGTTCAGGGTGCTCGTTGGGGTAAACGGTGATAAATTGGTAAACCTGTAGCACCTTCAGAGCCCACAGAGTATGTTCACACACACACACAAGCTAATGAAAGATTAATGGCGTGTATTGATTCTGTCCTTCTCGAAGGAGTATGACACACAGACACACACACACACGCACACATCTCACATCATCTTTGCTGCTCCACCTGCCCGTAGACATTCTCTCCGCTTCTCTCCAGCTCAAAATATTCATCAGTCAAAAATATCTATATTAAACATTACAACACTACTTTCTGGATACAGTCTACTACATACATACATCCATATCCAGATGTTCTCTCACTCTTCTTTCTCTGTACAGTCTACATACATACATACATCCATATCCAGATGTTCTCTCACTCTTCTTTCTCTGTACAGTCTACATACATACATACATCCATATCCAGATGTTCTCTTGCTCTTCTTTCTCTGTACAGTCTACTACATACATACATCCATATCCAGATGTTCTCTCACTCTTCTTACTCTGTACAGCCTACTACATACATACACCCATATCCAGATGTTCTCTTGCTCTTCTTTCTTTGTACAGTCTACTACATACATACATCCATATCCAGATGTTCTCTCACTCTTCTTACTCTGTACAGCCTACTACATACATACACCCATATCCAGATGTTCTCTCACTCCTCTTTCTCTGTACAGTCTACTACATACATACATCCATATCCAGATGTTTCTTTTGCTCTTCTTTCTCTGTACAGTCTACATACATACATACATCCATATCCAGATGTTCTCTCACTCTTCTTTCTCTGTACAGCCTACTACATACATACACCCATATCCAGATGTTCTCTCACTCTTCTTTCTCTGTACAGTCTACTACATACATACATCCATATCCAGATGTTCTCTTGCTCTTCTTTCTCTGTACAGCCTACTACATACATACACCCATATCCAGATGTTCTCTCACTCCTCTTTCTCTGTACAGTCTACTACATACATACATCCATATCCAGATGTTCTCTCACTCTTCTTTCTCTGTACAGTCTACTACATACATACATCCATATCCAGATGTTCTCTCACTCTTCTTTCTCTGTACAGTCTACATACATACATACATCCATATCCAGATGTTCTCTCACTCTTCTTTCTCTGTACAGTCTACATACATACATACATCCATATCCAGATGTTCTCTCACTCTTCTTTCTCTGTACAGTCTACTACATACATACATCCATATCCAGATGTTCTCTCACTCTTCTTTCTCTGTACAGTCTACTACATACATACATCCATATCCAGATGTTCTCTCACTCCTCTTTCTCTGTACAGTCTACTACATACATACATCCATATCCAGATGTTCTCTCACTCTTCTTTCTCTGTACAGTCTACTACATACATACATCCATATCCAGATGTTCTCTCATTCTTCTTTCTCTGTACTGTACTTTTATTTATCTGATAGACTCTCAGAACACTCTGTACCACCGTCTCCACCAGTGACTTTTCTATTATTCATATTTATATCTATTTAATTCAGTCTGCACTGTTAGTGTGTGTGTGTGTAGGTTGGGTGTGTTTGATACTTCTGTGATGTCATTTTATCGTGCTCTGTAAACAAAAACAAATTCCTTGTTTGTGTGAGCATACGTGGTCCATAAAGTCCGATTCTGATTTTGATTCTGATTGTGCTTTAATATTTGGAGTGAAAATTTAGAGAGGTTTAATTGATACGCAGCATCCTCGCTTGTTTTCGTTCTCCATTGGCCCTTTTTTATGTGGGTGTCCTTGGAGCTGCGTGTGTCTTGTTTGCGGCTGTTTGGGGGGCCCTATTCATGGCCAGCAAAGTGATTCTTGATTCTGGGTTCATTCTCTGGGCTGAGTGCGGAGCCAAAGCTGCCAATACACTGAACAAGGACAAGAGGAAAGCGCTTCAGCGTCTAGAGCGCTCGCTCCTCCACCGTTTCCCTGAAACACACAACACAGTGCCACTGACCCGAAAGGTCACGGACACAGAAAGAATTAATAAGTCGTTTTTTACACACCACCTTCTCTCTCTCTCCTCCGCCGCCTTTTCCATCCTCTCCTCTCACGTTTTTAATTATGTGATACCGAGGGACTTATTTGGGCTTCAGCGCGGCTGATGAAGTACCCAGCAAACCACGTTCTGAAGGATTCACTGTACAATTTCACTGGCCTTGGAGCACAAACGTGTTTGGCAATGATTTGATACAGTAATTTGAAATATGTGCTCGGTGAACGAACACGTTTTCCTTAACTGGTTATGTACTGCTCAGGTTGCGCAACGCCGCCAGATGAAGAACACGGACAATTAACGAGCGCCAGCACCTCAGGGAACAATCAGACTTAGCCACGAGCCCGCTAAAGCCATGTCAGAGGCGACCTTTGTGAAGCGGCGCTGTCCCCCCGAGGGACCATTATACATTTTCATATCCAGATGTAACGAACTCCAGTTTGATTTCATCGGGTTAATTGGACTCATCTGCCAGGAAGCGGAATACATAAATCCGCTCACAAATTACGGCGCTAACGTCAGCCGATCTGCTGAATGGCGGGGAAGGGACAGCAGGGCCAAAAAAAAAAAAAAAAAACTATTGTCAAAGCTGTCACAGACAGCCCCTGATATGTCAGCCAATTATCTGGCCGCCTTGACAAACACACCATTCCAGTATTCGTTTATATGTTTATACAATGCCTTATCCAGTTCAGCTACTTAGCCTTTTCCGACCCCGAGAAATAGATTTCTTTGTTGTCGCCGTAATTTGTTTTCCGAGGAGAAGCTCGACGGACAAGACAGAAGAGTTCCGCACACTGAATTAGCAAGCAGAGGCCAGGATGTAATTTAGGGCCGAATGTGATGGGGCTGGCACAGCGGCTCGCATATACACTCACACCAGTGTCCACCTAATGGAGACACATCACTACAGCGCTTTCCACTTTGGGTGCTCAGCAGGCTGTATTTTAGCTCCATGCTCTAACTGTGCTCCAGATGTTACCCCTCATACACACACACACACACACAAATGCGCACACACACATACACACACACACACACATACACACACACACACACACACGCACACACACATACGCACACACACATGTCATTACTATGGTAATGGCTGTAAATACGGAGAGCGTGCTGGGCGAGCTGAGGCACTAACTGCAGTGTGTGGAGTTTGAAAAGGTGTGGCGGCGGGGTGCCCTGCTCCAGCTCGGCCGATTTCACTCCTGACTGGATCAGGGAATAAGAGTCAGACAGTGGGCTTTAACTGAAAAACCATGGAAGAAAAAAAAAACACAGTACAGCTGCACCATGTAGGCGCTGTCCAAAGAAAAACATGTACCCACATTTTTGCCCGTTTTTAATTCTCTACATCATTTCAGTGCAGTAGTATAGAATACAATAGAACATAATAGAATTCAGAACTGTTTGCCACTTGAATTAGAACCTATCTGTGCACTGAAACACCCCCATATACACACACCAGTGAACATATACACTAGGGGACAGTGAGCACACTTGTCCGGATCGGTGGGCAGCCCTATACACAGTACCCGGGAAGCAGTTGGGGGGTCAGTGCCTTGCTCAAGGGCACTTCCAAGGGAACCTTCTGGTTTCAAGAATGGATCCCTAACCTTAAGCTCCAACTGCCATTTACATGACATAATGAATGGACCAATAGAAATTTATTGACTTGCATAGAAAGTAAAGATCCTCTTGTGTTGATCCTCTTCTGTAAAGTTGCCATTTTGGGGATACTCTTTCTTTCCATGGACGGCAACGATGTGCTCAGTCTCTCTCACTAAGAATCATGTTTTAATATGCTGTCATTTTAAATTAAATGACAACATTCTAATACAATGCTGCAGCATACACTCAAATATTATATTTTTATTAAGTTATGTTTATATGCTTTAATAAGTATTTCAGGTTAAATGATAAACAATAATAACTATACACAGGGATGTGACAATATATTATTATCAGTAAATACTTGCTTTGGAAAGTCAGTATTGGACTAATATTACATTTGATTAATAGTTCAGACTGATGTTGGATGGGTTGATGACATATTGTACTCCTGATCAAGACCAGAACTTTTAGAAGATGCTGAGCTGCTGTGCTAAAATGTTTAATGTAAAACAGATGAGCCCTAAAACCTGATTGGCTGAGCCACAGACAAAGCACACCTATGACCACCTCACAACAAGTCCTTGTGCTATCAATGGCATTATCGTTTACTCTAACGCTGCTTGCATGGATCACCGACTGTACTGGTATGTAAACAAGCAAGTAAGTAAGAACTTTCAAGTTTAAGAATTTGTTGTTTATTTTGTTTAAACTGATAGACTGACTTATTTTTGAGGTAGAACTAGATTGGACAGCTATATTGGACAGCAATTATTATTTTATTTATTATTTATTTAATTATTATTTTATTTAAAGTTCTAATTACATGATTTCAGTGATAAACTGTAATATAAAAGTTTAAAGAATGTCACTTGCACAGGTTCCAGGCTAGCATCAAACCCAGGCTGAATGTCAGATGGCTTTGTGCTCCCTATATAGTGAGTCATTTAACAGCCCATGGTTGTATCGCTATAATACCATATTCTAATGGAACTATATTTAAAGGCAAAATAATAATAATAGCTTGAATTATATAAAATAATAAGAAGTGTGGAACCTTATGCATGTATATAAAGTAATATATTCTTTACATGATTTGATTTTGTACACAGTATTTGTACATGAATCACATATACGTTACAACCAAACATAAGTAAACTGAAAGAGTGCTGGTATGTATTTGTATTGTATTTATGTGGAAAGTGTACACATATGAACACATAACATCCACATATCTTTGTATGTTGTTGCCCACCTCCAACTGTTCATGTAATGTGTGCACTTTATTTCATTTCAGAGAGAGAGCACACACACACACACACACACATAGGCATATACAAAAAGGCACCACAGACAATATAGACAGAGGCAATTTCAGCAAATCTATCTCTCCCTTCCTCTGATGTCTAATGGTAGCCCTTAACAACAACATCTGTGTGTTTGTGCCTTGGAGGAGCTCACTTGTTGGCTGTGTTTCCATGTTTTCTGTGCACTCACCTTTTACGGTCCCTATTCAGTTTTATAGCCGAGCAACAAAGAGGCAGGGCTCTGTGAGAGGGAATAAGGTTTAGATGTCCTTTCTGTTCAATGAGGAGTGAGCAATCACTTCAGACTGTAATTTTAGCCGTAATTCAACCACAGAACCAGACGTCCACACTATAGAGGCTGGATCTCTTTGGTTTCACGTTTTATAACGAAAAAAAACCAACCAAACAAACAAAAAACACTATTTTATATTAACAAAATGATTTTTTTATCATACATGTGCAGCAACACATGGGCTACAGTCAGTAACTGTAAACCTACAGAACGTAACCTATGAAAGAGCATCAGTATAAGGTAGGTGTTTCCAATAAACTGGCAACTCAAGGTATTGTCACAGTTAAATAAAACTTGAATTGTCTGTCAATTCATTGCACAGTTTGAAAAGTACAGTTATCTTTGGGCTTATCAACCAGATCAACATAAATGGTTAAAAAAGCAAAGAAAATATTCCATTGCATGGTATTAGCTTAACTAAGCTTGACTCTACTCACCTTTTACCTAACTATTTGTGGTATCACCTCTATCATGGTTCCAAGCAGGCCACTACCAATACACCACTGATCTGCCAATGTGTGTAAATGTAATAGTTTTGGTGAGATCACTGTGGCATCTTTCCCACAACTGGCGCCTCCTACCACAAGTGGTGCATCCGCAAAGCTACCAGCATGGTGCCCGACCTCTCCCACACCTGTCATGGACTCTTCACCCTCCTACCATCTGGCAGAACGTATCAGTGTATCTGTTCCAATGGTTCCAATTCTTCCTCAAAGTTGGCAAATTACTGAATATACTAATTCCCCCAACATGGACTAATCTAGACCCCTTCCTGCACCCACCACAGACTGTCAACACACCTCTCTTCACCATCACTGCACACCTTCACTATATTTCTTAACTTGCTATGAGTCTTCACCTTACTGGACTGTTGGCACTACTTTCTTGAATCCCTTGCCAGTATACTGACCTGTATAGTATTTATTGTCTTGTGTATTTAGGTTCTGTATATTTATTGTCTAGTGTACTTCTTGTATGTTGTACATGGTATTACATTGTTGTGTATCTACACTAGCTGTTTTTTGATGCACCGTAAGGCCTACATACATAGTTTTACTGAGCAATGACAACAAAGACGCTTGACACATAGCACCTGACACAAAAGCAATACATGCACATACGGGCTGTATACACTATAATGTCAACGCATCATAGAAATCAAGCTATACTATTTAAAAATATATATTTTTATATGACAAAGGCCTTTAAAATAATGCAGCGAGGCACCAAACCAGAAGAAAACGTGACTCTTTTCTTCAATATTAAGCCAAAAATGAAGGCAACACTGTGGCTGGAGTGGAGCTGGAGTGTGCTGCTACTTCAGCGTGGCTCTTTTCCTCCTTGCTGGGATAATGACAGCAAAGCAACGATGAAGACCAGCAGAGAATACGTCCTCATTAGCTAGTGCTGATTAGCTGTCAACACGGAGAGAGAAAGGGAGAATGGGAGTGAGAGAGCGAGATGACCTCTGCTACATAGGTAACAAAAGACTTTAACCTTTGTCACCTTTCCTCCTCTTCATCTCTCGTTCTTTCTCTCTCTTTCTCTGCTCCCTCCCCCTCTTCTCTCTCTCTTTCTCTCTCTCTCTCTCTCTTGTCCACTCTCCTTCTCACACTGTAATTTATGAGCCACGTGTGGGGTCTCGATGCGCCTCACCTGCAGGTCACTGCAATTCAGGGGCGCACAGGGAGATAAGCAACAGATGATAAGCATACAGAGAGCCTTCTCACAGCCGGACCACACAGCGCCCCGCTGTCCCCTCACGCACGCACACACATCTACAGCGCCTTGCAATTCTCTCTCCCAGAAAAGCCTGGCTTTGCTGAGTATCGCTCTGTGCAGATGTGAGGATGTAGTGCACCCTCAAAGAATCAGGCAGAAAGGAGACTGTTTACGTTTACACAGGAATGCTTTACATAGAAATGTAATTAAACATGGGAACAATGTAATGGTCCAAAATCTCCTTCACTGAACATGGCAGCAGTGGAGACCACCGCCCAGCACTACTGAACAGCCAAGACAGCAGGCAGATCATCAACAGCCATACAACTCTCTGTGATGGTAGAAACCAACACTGTACTACTAAACAGCCCCAAAGCACAGCACAGGCACATATATCGTCGCTGTCCAATAAAAAACCTAACTCTATTTTTGTCAATTTCTATTTTTCTACATTAATCAGATGCAGTAGGTGCCGTTTACATTGTGGGAAAGTTTCATGATGAATGGACCAATAGAAATGCTACAAAATAGCTTGGAATAAAAAAAAAAATAGCTTGGACTTGTATTAAAAGTAAGGAAGGTTTTTGGCCTCTCCTATGAAGTTGTCATTTTGAAGATACCTGTTTTTCACTGGACAGTGACGATATACAGCTTTCCGCCAACACTCTCTTACTGAACTCATCAAATTAAATCAAATCAAATTTATTTGTATAGCGCTTGTAACAGCTGATGTCATCACAAAGCAGCATTACAGGAATTTAGTAATAAGAAAAGTTCAATAGAACATAAATAAGCCTAAGAAGAAAATAACAACACAGAAATAAATCATATAAATCATAGAAAAAACAAGAGAACTGGAGGAAGAAACCTTGGGAGGAACCAAGACTCACAAGGGGGGACCCATCCTCCTCTGGTCAAACTACTCAAACAGTACTGCCTCTGATCAAACAGTACAGTTTGGTGTTCCATGGTGTTCCATGTTTTCCACCCAGCCACATGACCTCGCCTCTTTTGCGTCCACGCCTACATGAGCCAGTAATGGGAGGCTACACTGTTAAATGTTTTCTTATTGAATTCGTTTTTCACTTTAATAGCATGTGTAACAATAAACATAACATAACAGTGGACAATGTTAAGGTGAGTTTTTCCTGGCTCTAGTGTTAGCTTCAACAATAGCTTTAGCTCATCTGAAAGGGCAGCTATGACAATGTCCCTGTTTTCTAAAATCTTTTTATTTATTTGTTTTAAATCTGCACTATCTAGCATCAGATATCTGAAAAGCAAACATATGAAACATGCTTAAACATGGTGTCTGTGCACGGCTGTGAGTTACCTTACAAAGACTGATATAATAAAAGTCCTCAGTCCTGCAGCACGTCGTGTTAGTTTTAGAGTATTTACCAAATAATGTAAGCCTAGTTTAAGAATAATAGCCATAATGCTCTTGGTATTATACAAAAAACTACTGTGGTGCAGCCCAACCCAGCAGATTCAGATAAAGGACTGTGGCCTTTTCTCCCCTATCTTCTATTGAGCTAATCATACAATAAACAGAAATCCCTGCAGTTAATGCAGTTCATATGGGGGGCTTTATCTTACTGCACATCAGGTGCACATCATCATTCAAGGCAAGTTCTCCTAGTGTTTCATGTAGAATGTAGAGAGAATGGAAAAAGGACAGAAAGAGAGAGAGAGAGAGGTAGAGGGAGAGAGGGTGGGGGTGCTCTCTGAATAGCCATATCAGAGGTGGGGTCTTTCTGAAAGCCAGAGGTGACCTTGCGGCGGCTGCTGCGGAGACGGCATTCTCTGCGTCTTAATTAATGTGCACGAGCTCCGAGCCCAGCTGACACAGGCAGAGCGAGAGCAGTGCACTGGGGGTGGGATGAAAGAGGGAGAGGGAGAGGCCGGGGAGGGCGGTTGGGGGGCGGTTGTCTGATTGATTTGGCATAGAAGAGGAAAAAAGAAGGCTGATTTGGGTCTGGAAAACAGAGGGGCGCCACTGTAACTTCCATTATCAATCTCTATTATCAGCCCCAGTCTAATCAATTAGAGCTCATGAAGAGGAGAGAGGAATAAGCACGAGAGGCAAACTGCACCACTGCAGAGCACCAAAGTGTTAATAATGGAGATTACTGGCCTCTACTTGTGGGGTTACATTGCCTGTAATGACATTACACTGCAAATCATTAAACGAATTTATGGACTCATTACTAGGCATGAGAGAGCATGAAATAGTTCCTATTCTTCACCCTTTGACAGAGACAGTAACTGAAGTACTGGTGCCCAGGGCTCCAAACCGATTCAAAGAACATAAACCAGCAGTAAACGGTATTTTGCTTGGAACAAAAACAAAAGTGAAACGTGCATCATCATGTAAGCAGTTTATTTTATTTAAACATGAAGCAAATAATTAATAAAATACAGCTGTTTTAGCAACAGCATCATCATAACTGTACTAGGAATCAGAGGAGACACTCCCCTTCACCACCAGTTCAGATAAGGCCCAGTTCACACTCCACAAATTTAGCACTCGGCAACAGTTTTTGGAGATTATCAAGTAAAGCCCCAGATCAGAGACCAATCAGCATCAACTCAGGGCTCGCTATGGCTCGGCTCTTGATCACTATGTGTAAATTGTTCAAAGACACCATCCAAGAGACTTGGAGACACCCAAAAGACATCGAGCAGCCTAAATATCTGGACCAGTCAGGGAGTCCAAATCCTGTAGTGTAAGGAGTGGCAGTGAGTGTGGTGACTGGAGCTAGAGCCTAAAAACATAAGGTGAGGGAGAACTGGCATTTCTCATTAGCCTTAGCGCTGGAGGTATTTCACCAAGCAGCATTTCTCAATTTAGCCAGATAACCACTAAGAAAGGAGCTGAGAGATATTTCTATTGGATAATCCTCATCGTTGGGCTCAAGTTATTAGGCTAACTGGGGAATTTGGCTTTTTAAAACACCCCGTGGTATTCGCTGCTGTGAACAACATGTGGTATTGTTGCTTGAGCTATGGAAAAAGGGCCACTCTGGTTGTACTCTACTGAGATGGAGGCTATACTGAGAATTTTGATCCCTGAAGCAACCTTAGCATAATGCAGTACTTTCGTTATCTAGACCTAAATATCAACTTCTGGCAATATTCTTAATAAACAGCCTAAGTCATCGCTAGACAATGAAGTTATGACAATCTTGAACTGAGTATTGTCAATTCTAAGGGTGTGATTTGTTTTGAAAATTGTACCAGAGTTGCTGTAGTTCATATATTTAACCACTAGAGGTTGAGCATCTTGAATTATTACTAATATACCATTAACTGTTTGGGACCAGAAATGTTTATATGAAATCTAAATATGTTTGCAGGTTGGTAGAATTATTTTCTATTGGTCCATTCATGGTTTATTTCTATTGGTCTATTCATCTTGAAATTTAAGCAAAAATTGAAATTTTTGTCCTGACATTAGTGACATATGTCTGTATATACCTACTCCACAACTTCACTTGGTTATTTATGGTTTAGCTTAAAATTCCAAAATACTTTTATCTATATTACCACCAAGTCTCATGTTTTACTTAAATCTACAGTTTTATGCACACAGTGTTGACATCTGCAAAAAAATTACAATAAGCTTGACTTCAGAAGTGTCCCCAGCCTTTCAATCATCAACATAGTTTATGGGTGAACAAACAGAAGCTGAGCTTATAATAAACTATGCACTAAACTGTACCATACATTATGTAAGTGTTAAAAGGTTATAGAGGGATAACCAGACCTGTTCATTCCTTATTAGTTAACAGCCTTGGCTACACGCAACCTATGACCTATGCAATCATAACAATTTATTTTTTCTGTAAAAAAGATTCATAAACAGTAAACTGTGTGATTATATGTCCTTCGCAATAGAAGTGGCATTGTTTTACTGGGGGTAAAATGAAAAGCAAGGCAAAATATACCTATTATTTTAGAATATGAATACTTAAACATTGGCTGGAATGGTTTCTCAAGTAAAATGGTTTACACGAAAATACAAAATAAATTATAGGAAAATATATTATTATTATATCCTTATTATAGACCTGGTAATTAATTTTTGTCCTCTGGAGTCTCCAAAAGATATTTCAAAAACTAACCGTGGTAAAACCTGTTGTAAAACCTGCCATGTAGAGGACGTCCTGGCCTTTCCAATGATGTATCATGGGTTGTCATGGGAGTGTGTCATTCACAACAGAAGTTCTGCCTTTTTAAATATGGCTGCCTCTCAGTAACCACATTTTATAGGAGCGAGAGAGATAAGCTGTCAAATAATATGCATTTGTTTTGTTTCTAAAGCCTAGAATTAATTTGTTTTAGGTATAAAACTGTTCTAGTTCTCAAAGCAATTTTTATTGCTGTATACAAATGTTTAACTACCTTACAGCATACTTTTTTTAATGTCCTTCATAGTGGACATTGGGACTAAATCTGGTTTTATATAAAATTAATGGTGTTACAGGTGACAGGACATTGACTGAGGCAGAGATCATTTTGCAACATGTAAGCTCTGTAAACATGTAAATCCATTACTAATTAATTAATTACTAATTAAATTAATTCCTAATTTATTAGAAAATGTTACATAATTGTACATTTAAAAATAGAACATTAAAAAGAAATGGACTCTAAGAGAAGTTGGGTGCTACATGTGGAAATTGTAACTTTGGCTCAAGGTTTGGAGTGATAAACACAGGTTTAGCTAGTGTGCCTAAAACCTAGAATTTTTTTATTTTAATCAAGGTAATTGTAACCTTTAGAATGGGTTATTATTTGTTACTGGTTATGTTCATATACAGTGCATTTGAAATATTTCTTATACTGCCTAAAGTGGAAATGGTATTAAAAAAAAAGTAAACAATGTTTGTTTACTCAGTTATCATGTACATTATTTATGATTGAGTTGGTGCTGATGTTGTAGAAGGATTTTTGGACTGATGCAGAACAGAAAACAAGAAATATGACATCAACAATGTCCTGATGTCCACTTTAAAGGACATTCTATAAAAAATTATTAAAAAATGTTTTTGAAAAAAACAAAAAAAAACATGATAACATTTTTTTTCATCTAGTAGACTTATTTTAAGTTGAAATTGCTGAAATTCTCAAACTTGTTGACATTGAAATTATTTTAATTATATATTAATAAATATTTGACAGAATATACTATCTGGTGTGTAAGTGTTGGAGGATTTCTATTAACATGTAGTTGAGAAGGACTTGTTTCATCACCACTAAAGATGATGCACTAGGTCTTTTCAGAGTTAGAAAATAATAATGGATATATGATTTAAATTTGATCCAAATATTAATAAGTATAATGTATGAAATTCGTATTGGAAGGTTTCCAAGAATACTATAGTCATTGATTGCTACAATAACAGAATAAACCATAATACCAGCAAAAACTGTTTATACATGAATTATTTGTGAATAACAAAGACAGTTCACTGTATTACATCTGAATGAAGATCATGATCTTTTAAATGCTATGACATGATGAATGGTGTGTAACGTGAATGAACAAGGTTTAAAAAGGTCAACTTTGTTTTGACACTGACAGGTTATTTACGTTGGTATTAGAACCTATTTGTTTCCTCTTCCGTTCTGTTCCAGAGCCCTGCTGATGCCTGTAGCAAAACTGACTCCAGCAGTTATGAGAAAATATCTTTTGATACAATCATAAACACTATATACCGGGTGCAGTCAATCCACTCCAACCTGTAGCCCTTTCTATGGGCTTTCTACAGACAAGTGGCTTCTCTAAGCTGCTGTAAGGTTTGTCTATTTCCATTATTCTGTTCTCACTTCAAACCAGCAGTGAGGGGGCTTTCAACAGCTCTGCCTCTAGGCTTGCCCACCACTTCCCTGGCTACCCAAATCAGCATTTATAGTCTTTCATCTAGCATTTCAAACAGACTAACTGGATAGAATCTCAATAAGCTACCACATTCCACATGGGCCTAACCTGCTGGAAGCCTAATGGAAGCTCACCATCCAGCACACAATATCATCACTTGCATCTGATTTACTACAGGAAGCAGGAAGTGGAAGCGGAGATAGAGAATACACCGAGGGAACAGAAAGGTCCTATAGAGAAGCTTGTCACGCACGTTGGGTTAATATTGGAGTCAGGAAGGTACAAATCACTGGTCCACACCATCAGTAAACAGCAGGACAGCAGTTTTAGGAGACGGAGGGGTTAAATCTCAGGAAAGCATATGTAAAAAACAGGAACTCCTAAAACTGGGGTTCAACAAACAGATGATGTGGGCAAGACCTGGTAGACCACCAAAACTTTGCCAATCAAACAAAGATGCGGAACAGTGGTGGACTTAATTGCTATTTTGACTGGAAATTGAATAACTGTAGGGTGGTCCCTGAAAGAGAGGGGGCCTATTGTGTTTTTGTACATTGAAAGTTCACACCAGATGATGAAACTCTCTCCTACAGAAACCATTTTTCTCATCTGCTGTTGATATTCCATTCCTTTTCTCTGTTACACAGTGATGTAATCATGTAACACAATTCTTACAGCCCACCTACTGACAAGCTTGGCATGCTTTTACACAACTCACAGGAACTACTGCTGGCTGGTAAGAGCTACTTCTGTCCTGCTGTTGAAGGATTCACCATCAGGGCCTCCTCCTCACCCATCACCAGCCAGCTCTCCTGTCCATCTGTGTCTACTGCTACACCCTCAGTTATATCACTGTACACCATCCAGATGTACCAGCATTGAGATAGGATGGGACTGTTTTAGCTCACGCACACTTTACATAAAAACTCAATCCGAGACTGCCTCAGTCATACACTGCCTCTATCTGTGCAGCTTCTAAAGCTTTGCTATCCAGATTTCAAACATCTTTTGATGTTTTCTTTGGTATTTAGTTTAAACTGTAAATACTGTTTGACCAGAGGAGGATGGGTCTCCCCTTGTGAGTCTGGTTCCTCCCAAGGTTTCTTCCTCCAGTTGAGGGAGTTTTTCCTCGCCACTGTTGCCTCTGGCTTGCTCACTGGGGGATATATATGTTGTAAGTGTCTGTTTTTTAAAACTCTGTAAAGCTGCTTTGAGACAACATCGTTGTAAAAACGCTATATAAATAAACTTGACTTGACTTGACTTGAGTTTTGTAGGCATGACAGAAGACTCCATTGTGAGAATAGCCACAGTGGTGTTTACTGCTCAGGGGATGAGGGTCTGTCTGAACATATAAAATGAGTACGATATTATAATAATATGCCCATTATTTAAGCTCATAAGAGATTTTTGGTGAATATTATTTAAATCTATAGTCTCCGCTCCAAACTGCACCCACTTTATGTAACTCCATACTCTCTCAGAGCTGGTATATCAAATATAGATTCCTTTCCTTCCTTCTCTCTCTGAAGTTGGCAGGCATTGCCCTAGAACAGTTCCAGTGAAAAAGCGATCCAGCCCGGGGCTCTGGCCAAAGCTTACGCTGGATCTTTTTGATTTGAGTTTTCGCTGCAGGCAGCAAAGTGCTGGACCTACATTTTTTTTTTTTTTTGATGTGACTGAGTCAGACCTTTTCTCTCACTCCCCCATTTCTCTCTGGCACCTCGATAAAAGAGGTTTCACCTGCAACACTCCATTTGTGCCACTAAAACAAGACCTTGTACTTTTATCACAGTCATTTCTTATTTGCAGACAGTCTTTGCGAACGGCTGTCGAGAGCCGCCGCACTATAATTTCCCATCAACCTGCACAATCACTACAACAGCTACTGTGGCCTCGGTTAATCAATTAAACTGGAAAATACAGACATTCAATCAGCATGTACACCCACAGCGTAGCCGCTGGCGAAATTCAAATTGCAGGGTCCGATTGTAGTGATTTCATGAATATTTCAGAACAGAGGCTAAGCAGTGTGTGAGCTCAGGTAAATAGTATTTGTGGGTATGTATGAGTGTGTTGTGGAAACTGATTTATTTTTTCTGATGAATAAAAAAAATACAATGTTTGAACTAAACTACATTAGATATTTAATTTGGGTTTTTAATGTTAAGGGTAATTTGTAAGTACATTATTTAATATTATTATAGGACTAACACCTTACAAAGATATTTTTACACGTGTGTGTGCGTCTGTATGTATGTGTGTGTGTGTGTGTGTGTGCCTACATGGCCAGTGTGTGTCTGTCTCTCCTTCACCACTGTTTTCAACCCCTTAGGGATCAAGAGAGAAATCAGGCTGGAGATTATGGCTGTATTGGCCTTGGGGCAGAACCCTCACATTGCCTGCTTAAATTATACCACCTTAACATTTCATTTTCCCCTCAAATCCTCCTCTCTCTCTCTCTCTCTCTCTCTTTCTTTCTCGCTTGCTCATCCTTTCTCTATCCCTGTCCTTCATATGGAAAAGGCACATTTAACCAGTGGTGTATCTACCAACAGCACAGCTGGGGCAATCACCTACCTAATCCAAGTTGTGTGCAATTGAAGGCCATTTGCAAATCATTGTTTTCCAAAGAAAACCAAGTATAACTTCTTGTGACTATGTGAACTCTACAGTTCTTCTTTATATTGTGTAACAACAACAATGATTGGACCAATCAGAATTCCAAAAATGCTTTGAACAAAATACCTGTCCATTAACTTACACTAAAAGTAAAGAGTGTTTTTGATCTTTGCTGTAAAGTTATCGTCTTAGAGACAATGATACTTGCTCTTCTTCGTCATGTTTCTACATTACTACTACATTGATCTAACTGAGAAACCAAGAGGAGCTTCTATCAGCAACCAAAAATGCAAGAAATTGGCTAAAGAAATAGCAACAATCGCTTGTGAACTTTGTCTGAGGTTGGGACGAGGCTGCATTCAGCTTCCTATTCTCCGGCTTCTTGATCGAGTTTAGGTGTTAGTGAGGTTGCTTTTAGCTGTTGTTTTAAATGACATGTAAATGACTGTCATCATCAGCACCATTTAAGGTGGAACAAAATATCTGGAGAATAAAAAGCACAGTTTATTTGTGGGTGTTCACTTGTGATAGATTTCAATCATTAGTAATCAATCATAACATTAATGTTGAGAGGATCTGTGGTTTTTACTGTTCGCTGCTCAGTTCATCTACAGGACAATAAAAGAAAACCAAATGATATTCATTGTGGAGCACCTGGGTAGCAAGGACAACCCAACTACTAACAAAAACGGTGGTATGCATGCATTTGTTTTCTTGAGAAAAAGGATGCATTGAGGAAAAGATAGTTCTTATATCTACAGACCCAATGTAGGCAAAACGTTCTATTCAGTTAAAAAAAAATTCTCTTCTTTACAACATAAGGTTTACATTGAATGCAAGTTGGGATTTTTGGTTGTACACTACTCTCATGACATTAACAGAATTACCATAGTACCGGTTTGCCTCCATCTCATGAGTTTTGCTTTTGACTTGCTACCAACCATCAGGATTTTTCATGTCCTCAGAATCAACTTCCTATACACTGTATTTGATGTCATGAAAAGTGTAAGTATATATACTTATTTAGACTACAGCAGATTAGCTCCGCCCATTTACAGGTTCACAGTATGGAGGGCTTTTTCAAAAAGATACAATACACTGCAAAATACAGGATAAGTCAAAAGTCTCAGGACAAAATGACGTATCTGAATACCCCAACAAGTAATACGTGAGGGGGCTCTTTTAGGCTTTGTCTCAAACTGCCATCTTGAAAGCCGCCATATTGGATATTGGAAGTTTTTCCAATGGGAAGATGGTCATGTAGCATATCAAAGAAGACCAGAATTGTCTCAGAAATCAATAAATGCAATCAGATTTGCAATATCTCTTTTTCTTTTCTTTGGACAGCAACGATATATCAGTCTTAAAGGCACAGTAACAAAAGCAGGCTGTTCTAAGGGGATGATCTTGGAAATTTACCCACCTGTAGAGTTCTGATCCAACACATCTGGCTCTATTATTTAGATGCAGTTGAAGGCCTTTATTACCTACAACAGCTGTGTTTGATTAGGGTTGGAGTTAAACTCAGCAGGGCAGTAGACTTGGAATCCCTGCCTTTGAACAGACCTTAAACAGCCTTATTGGTTTAAAGTACCAAAACAAGGTCATAACTAATTTCCACATGAATTTCCATAGAAATGTAGAGTACAATTCAATAACCGTGTAAATTATAGGCCCTTTAATAATACAGTTCTGTGTTAAAGTTATAGGTATTTGGGGACATTATTATACATTATATTATTAATATGATATTGTCCATACAGAAATCTTTAATTTGCACAGCAAAACATTACATTCTTTAGATATTTAAACAGAATTATTCCAGTAGTGCTTTTACATACATCAGTGTGTTTATATAACCCTTTCCAAGCTTCTCCAGGTGGAAAAAAACTAGTATTATTTACAGTTCTCATCTAATACCTGCTTTGACTGCTCAGTACTTCATTAAGCTAAATCAAGATTGCTACTGAAGGAACTGAATATATTCATACAATGTCTGGGGCATCCAGGGGAAATCTGGAACTACACTTTGTTCTTCAAACTGGAGCTCATGATCTACTTCTTTCACAATAACATATTTATGCTACTTTGTATTGTATTTATGCGTATTTGCATCTGTTCTTTTAAGCAATCAGCTTTCAGACTTTTGCACAGTACTGCATGTTTCAACCTCACTGAAAAAGTTTTATTATAACACACTTACAAAGCAAGGAAGGTGGCTTTCATAAAAACTGGGAATTAATTGAACTTTTAATAGTATGTATAAACAATGGTGCATTTCAATCACTTCATAATTTAAAGGCAGCCAGCTTATCTCTTATGTTACAGTACATTAGTCAACAGTAAAGCAACAGTTTGGTTGGTATGTGGATATAACAAAAATTGGGCAAATTACATTTCTTTTTTATGTGTTATTATATTTTCGTGGGTGAGGATGGTGGCTTAATATCCTAGTTATGTCACTGCCTCTAACTGAAAACCACACTGCTATTTAAAAGGCCATTACACGTTGCCTCAAAGCAAGCAGCCTCTAAATTGCAATGAATGTAGCATAAGCATTATGAGCAGTAATGCTTAGGAGCAGAGAGCGAGAGCGAGAGAGAGAGAGAGAGAGAGAGAGAGAGAGAGAGAGAGAGAGAATATGAAAGTAAGCATGTCTGAACGAGCCAGTAAGCAATCATCACGGAGCTTACTCCACAATCTTACTCCTGCACTGTTCTCCCGCTTGCCTTCACTCTCCCCTGTGTCACATTGATTAAACTTCTTCTCAGTTTCACCACAATGAGTCCTCAAAGCGCCTCCACTCACCCACCCCCCAGCCCTCCAACTCCCAAAACTCGCCCCCAAATTCAATTCCACATGCAACTGAGGAAAGTATCTGTACTGTAATAGATTTTTTGCAGAATAAGCTTTGGCCTGAGTTGTATATGGCTTGTTTAATATTTCAGCGCCGTGTCCGAACCCTCTGCTGCTGTTTTCTGTATTGATTTATTTGCTATTCTCATACTGCTCTCTGTAGAGGGAGACAATATATTATAGAATCTAATACCACCAGAGCTCCTCATTCCACTCCTGAAATGACCAGGAAAGACTCTCATTTCAGCAGACTTGTGGATCCATCAAAGATCTGATCTCCACGCAGGAGGTTCCTGAAGATAGCCTCGAGGAAAAGGAGGGAAGAGAGAGACATAGAAAGAGAGAAAGAGAGAGAGAGGGATAGAGAGGGGAAGAAGAAAGAGATTATGAGAGAAAAAGGGTGAAAAGTGAATGAGAACAGAGGGAGAACGAATGCAAGAAATAGAGAGAGAAGTGAGAGAGAGGGAGGAAGAGAGAAAAAGTGGCAGAGAGAGAGAGAAAGAGAGACTAAGGGATAGAGAGCGGAAGAAGAAAGAGATTAAGAAAGAAAAAAGGGTGAAAAGTAAATGAGAACAAAGGGAGAACATCTGACAATGTAGCAAGAAAAAGAGAGAGAAGTGAGAAAGAGTGAGAAAGAGAGAGAGAGAGAAAGAGAGGGGAAGAAGAAAGAGATTATGAGAGAAAAAGGGTGAAAAGTGAATGAGAACAGAGGGAGAACGAATGCAAGAAATAGAGAGAGAAGTGAGAGAGAGGGAGGAAGAGAGAGAAAGTGGCAGAGAGAGAGAGAGAAAGAGAGACTAAGGGATAGAGAGCGGAAGAAGAAAGAGATTAAGAAAGAAAATGGGTGAAAAGTAAATGAGAACAAAGGGAGAACATCTGACAATGTAGCAAGAAAAAGAGAGAGAAGTGAGAAAGAGTGAGAAAGAGAGAGAGAGAGAAAGAGAGGGGAGAAGAAAGAGATTACGAGAGAAAAGGGGAAAAGTTAATGAGAACAGAGGGAGAACGAATGAAGGAAATAGAGAGAG